>JARFXV010000449.1:1802500-2175951 GCA_031761425.1 Cosmopolites sordidus | reverse complement strand
TATATATATATATATATATATATATATATATATTATATATATATATATATATATATATATATATATATATATATATATATATATATATATATATATATATATATATATATATATATATATATAATATATATATATATATATATATATATATATAAATATATCGTTGATCCGTTGAGTCACGACGTTTCGCCAAAATCGCATTTAGTATTTTCAAGTATTATCTACTTCAACTAAAGAGTCCAACTGACGAGCACGGGTCGTTGTACTAGCTTTTTAGTCGGCCGGCGACTGCGCAAAATATATCGGGGTAGTTCGGGACTATTTGCGGCGCTCAGCAACGCTGTCGGGCGTGGTTTATTGATTTTTCTACCTCGCCGCCACGTTGCCGCGTTTCTTCTTTTTTCAGAAGGGGTTTCCATACTTTTGGAATGTTGCGAGCGTCGTTTCGCGTATTTAGCTCACCTCTTTCTTCTATTTCAAGGACTTCTCTGATTGTTCGGACCTTGTAGTTTTCAATATTCGCTATTTCTTTGGCTCCTTCAAAATTGATTTTATGTCCTGTTTGTAGATGGTGCTGGAACAGAGCGGAAGTGGATTCGTTTGTTTTTTAAGTCGTTTTTATGTTCTCGTATTCTGGTCGATATTCGTCTGTTTGTTTGTCCTATGTATGATCTATTTCAGTCGGAATAAGATTTACTATATACCCCATGATTTTCCAGTCTAACTTTATCCTTGGGGTTCTTTAGGATGTTTGCAACAGTTTTGTGCGTCTTGTAGGCTGTTTTGATCTTATGTTTCCTTTGTAGTGTGCCTATCCTATCTGTGATTCCTTTTACGTATAGTGGCAGGACCTTTAGTGTATTTGGTTCATGATCCTCTATTGTTCTTCCTGTTTGAGTTTCCTGACGGCGAATGGCCTTCCTGGTATAATTTTCTGAATATCCATTTTATCTAAGGGCTGTGGAAATTTTTGGTAGTTCCTCGCTTCGTGTATCTGGTTGTGTCAGTCCGAAGGATCTGGAAATGAAGGTGTTCGCTAGTCCTTGGATTTGAGAAGGATGATGATAGGATTTAGCGTTGAGGTATCAATCGGTGTGAGTTGGTTTCCTATACATTGTGTATTCAAGTGTTCCAGAAAGTTTCTTTGTGATAAGGAGATCTAAAAATGGCAGTTTTCTATCATATTCGACCAGAGTGAGCTGTAATCGGGGTGAATTTCGTTTAACTGGATTAGGAAGTTGTTCAGAAGTTCGTTTCCGTGAGGCCATATTACAAAGATAGCATCCACATAGCGTTTCCAAAGTTTAGGCTTTCAAGGAGTGTCGGACAATGTCTTTGTTTCGAAGTCGGTCATGAGCAGGTTGGCTATAACTGGTGATAAAGATGATCCCATTGGGGCACCGTCGGTCTCTCTGTAGATCTGCTGGTTGAAAGAAAAGTATGTATTCTTCAAGCAGTGTTCGGAGAGTTCCCCCACAAATGGTGGAAAGTCTTCGTTCATCGAAATTAAGTCTAAGGCCTCGTCTATGGGGATACCTGGATACAGTGAGACAATGTCCAGGCTTGCCAGTATGTCTGTATCCTCTAGTTGGAAATCTTTAATCATCCTTATCAAATGTTCTGAGTTTTGAACATAGGACTCCGCAAGTTTGACTCTTGGTTGCATGATACTTGCTAGATATTTTTCCAACTTTTGTGTTTCCCACTTACTATGGGCCTTAATGGGATTTCTCTAAAGTTTAGGACATCTGCTTGATTTATCCTTTGGAATTATTCTTCGTTCAATGTCCGGTTCTAGTTTCCATGCTTTGATTGTACTTTTGGTCGTTTTTTCTAAATAGGTTGCCATATACCCTTCGGTGTTCATTATCACTGTTGCGTTTCCTTTGTCCGCCGGTAATAAGGAAACAACCGACAGGGACCAACTCGACAACCGGATGTACTCCCGGAAAAACCCAATACATGCGCCACATATTTTTTGTCGAACCGCGTGAATTAATAATAACGAATTCAATTCGTTGCTTTTTATATATAAATAATAATTTATTAATAACTATAAAGTTTGTTTTAGTATTATAAATAAAAATTGTGAATTTCTGTAACTATTTTAAGTTTTAAGAAAACAAAAAATGTTTCATTATTTAAGTAAGTATTGCTCTTATTTCCTTAAGACATTTTTTTTTCATGACTAACAAGATTACCAAAATACTCAATGCATCTTGAACGAATTTGAATGCATCAAAGAACTCCAATGTAAGAAAAGACATAAAATCTGATGCTTTCTTAACTGTCCTTGTAACCAAAGAAAGCGGAAAGGGTCTTAATTCAGGTCTTGTTGTGTTCTTCCCAACTCTTTTATAACGAAATTCATAAATGACTCATTGAAAATATCTTGTTACCTTCATCAATTACAATGTTCGACATTCTAGACTAATTGAAAAGTTCGCGGTTCTCCATTTTATTTATTTCATCTCCGAAGTGATTTTCTGAAGGTCCTCCAACATACTCATCTGCGACTGCTATAACTTCTTCATTTGATGAAAAACGCTTGCCGCGTAGCAATTCTTTGAGGTTTGGAAATAGATGAAAGTCAGAGGGGGGCCAATATAATGAATATGGTGAAAGCTTCAGAAATTCGTGGTGTAACTCCTTCAATTTGGTCAATGCAAGTACACCTCTGTGGTTATTGGACGCCCAGAATGAGGATCATCATCCAGGCTTTACGACCACGTTGAAAGTCACCCGCCATCTTACAAACCATTGTTTTTGAAGGAGCACTCCCCTAATACATTTAGCGTTTCACTATGAATCTTCATTGCCTTTAAAGTTTTTTTTACAAATAATTTAATCACTGCACGATTTTCAATATCTTCCATTCAAAAAACTTTCACTGATACAAATACGTTAAGCTGCTCTTTTTGTACCAATGAATTGACACGTCGACTTGAAACTTCACATATGTTCCTTCATATGAAAATTGTATAGTTCTTTTACAGCTCTCTAGATGTCGATCCGCGAACTTTTCTATTAGCCTAGTAAAGTTTGGATGCAGATAAATTGTTCCTGTGCAATAGAGTCTTTTTTTATCAACAAACTGTACATATTATACAGATTGTTGATAAATAATCGCATTATATCCTCAATATAATGCGTTTTGCCGAGCTTAAGCAATTGACTTTGCTTTAACTTCAATATTTGAAGTGACCCTTCGTCCAGTGAACCATTTCTTTTGATTTGGGAAGAGGAAGTAATCGCTAGGGGCCAAATCCCGCAAATTCGAAACATGTGGTGTTTTGGCCCGAAATGGATATTCTGCTTGAATAGCATCTTTCAATTTGTCTAGTAGTGAAGTCGACAATACTCCCCGGTGATGGTCCCACCTCTTAACAGATAAAGAACCTTTCAATTTGTCCAGTAGTGAAGTCGGCAATACTCCCCGATGATGGTCCCGCTTCTTAACAAATAATCTAAGGGTATCGCACTACGGATATCCCAGAAAACCCTAACGATAACTTTTCCTGTTGGTGATACCGTTTTCGAGTTCTTGAGCACATTTTCACCGATTCTCACCCATGGTTCGGGCTGTTGTTTCATCTCTGTTTTAAATAACGAAAAAACCGCAGAATCGCCTTTAGATATGTCTAAACACTCTTAAGATGTGTCAATACGAATGCATTTTGGTTGACTATTCACAGACACTGCACCCATCAGGTGGAAATTTTTTTCATACCCAAAACATCGTGTAAAATATAGTGCTTTCAATATGCTATGCAACAGGGCCAAAATTCTTTTCTAATTTCAGTTTTCCAAAATATGGATATCACAATATTATCTAATGCCTCCATCCAGATATAAATATAAATGCCTCCATCCAGATATAAACATTAAATTATCCAAAAACCCTGTTCGTGTACAAATGTAACTATATCATTTACAGAGAGCCCAAATTGTTCATAAATTTCCTCCCTAAATCAACAAAACTAAAATATAATTCCGTCAGAATGTTCGTGTTTTCGACGAGGTCACGATGGGGATGGTTTTCACACCTCTCCAGAATGACCAAACATCATACATTATTTGCTTATAACACAAGACGGATATCTGTATACATAGGCCATAGTTATCCCTCGAAAATAATGGAATGAATGTTCATGGTCAAAATAATTATATTGCCCTCAGACCCCTACAGTAAATGGATACTACTTAAAGAGGGGATCTATAGGTTCTTTGACTATCTGAATTTATAGATTACTAACTACCCAACGTGATAGCCATATTGCCTTCCCAGTTTTTTTTTTCTGCCAATCGACCGAAATATAATCGAAATATAAAAATAAATATATATCCGAAAACTAGACTCAAACAATCGATTCTACTTTTAATTATGTTTTTCTTTTGCACAATTACTTAATGTTTCCTTTCTGGTGTTCCACCTCCCGTTTTTGTTATTATCATTTCTGTCGAAATTACTTTTGATTTTGCCTTTTTAACGAGCATTCGGGGTGAACTCCAAAAAAAGATTTAGAAGGGATATTTTTAAAATGCCTTTTATACAGGGTTATCCATTTCGTGGTTCGGAAAATACAGCCATGTATTTTGACAACTGTCAAACTTAAATGTCATCCAAAATGTGATTTGTTTAGGGGGAGACGGTATATTTTAACCACCTCGATATCTATATATATATATATATATATATATATATATATATATATATATATATATATATATATATATATATATATATATATATATATGCTAGATTATTAGTCCGGGAGTACATCACTGTCATCCGGAGTCACATCAAACATCGTCCGAGGGGGCAGAGCCAACACTAGAACCAATAAGAAGTACGCACCATCACAATCTGCGACCCAGAAGAATATGAATATTAAGAGACAGTTTCCACAGCTTTCAGTCTTTACACAAGCATTGAGAATGCCAAGTGTGATCTTGGCGAAACGTCTGCACGTTCCCAACAAATGGGACACAAACGATCGGATGTACTCCCGGACTAATAGTCTAGCGAATTCTTCCAAACTCTACGAACTAACATATATATTTATATATATATATATATATATATATATATATATATATATATATATATATATATATATATATATATATATATCATCATCATCATCATCATCATCATCAGCCCGTATCGATCCACTGCAGGATGAAGGCCTCTTCAGCATGCTTCCAACCTTCACGGTCCTGGGCTTTCCTCTGCCACTCGGGTCCAATATACTTAACGATGTCATCAGTCCATCGTGCTTTCGGTCTTCTTCGCGGACGTTTGCGATCAAGCGGTATCCACTCCAGGATTGCCTTGGTCCATCTGTCGCCCCATCGCCTCGCTATATGGCCTGCCCATCTCCATTTCAACTGTTTTACTCTTCCAATGATGTCACAGACTTTTGTTTGTTCCCTGATCCATGCGCAGGGCTTTCTGTCTCGTCTTGTAATGCCAAGCATACATCTTTCCATTCCCCTCTGTGCCACCCGAAGTTTTTGAATTGATTGCGATGTGAGTGTCCAGGTTTCACTTCCGTATGTCATAACGGGTAGAACGCACTGATCGAATACCTGATCGATATCGATTTTCTTTTCAGGCAAAGTGGGAGTCTGCTCTTAAACACTATGTTGAGCCTACCAAATGCCTGCCAGCCACATTTAACACGCCGTTCCACCTCCCGGGCGGTATTCCCCTCCATGGAAATCCTCTGCCCAAGATATCCAAAGCTGTCCACAATCTCTAAATCCCTTCCTAAAACTGAAATTCTTCTGTCCTGAGCGAAGTTATTGAACATAACCTGACTCTTTTTCAGGTTTATTTTCAAGCCAAATGGTTCGCCAGCCCTTTGCAGTTCTTGTATGCGTCTTTGCAGCTCCTCTGGGTCTTGTGAAATGAGAATAATATCATCTGCAAATCTAAGATGGTTTAAGTATATATATATATATATATATAGTATATAGTATATAGTATATATATATATATATATATATATATATATATATATATATATATATATATATATATATATATATATATATATATATATATATATATATATATATATATATATATATGGCATTTTTTTCAACAGAAAAAAAGTAACATACTGTACAAATTTTTTCATACTATACAATTTTTTAAAAGACAAAGTAAAAATATTTTTTGAAAGATTAGTAGTACATTGCTGTTCTCTATGTTGCAATGGTCTATAACTCATAGTTAGGGATCTCTGTTGGAACAAACCCTTAATGAATTGCAAAGTGCGCGAGGGGTAGCAGCGGGGTCGTTTCGAGACGGGGAGAAAATGGTACAGTGGCAGTAGTTAGTCCAGATGGTTATCTAGTGCCAAGTGTGGCCCTTTCTGTATATTCAGTGGCGGAGAAAAAGGGTAAATCCTTAAATTTATATGAACAAATATTGTATTTGTTAATAGATTGATGCAGATTTATAGTGAAAATCAAAACACAATATTTATTGTATTCAAATTTAACATGATCCATAATAAACCGGTAATTTTAGAAATGGCAGAAAATATTTACTGTTCTGGACCACCATTTTGTCCAAATAGCTGAGATCTACAGAAATGCACAAATTCGGCTGATCTGCACCTCCTACGGACACTTATCCGTATAAATCTTCTACTCTCCTCATGCCTTGGAGTCTTCCTATATTGTAAAGCTTCTCCTGACTTTCACTGTCTCAATAGTTTATCACCTCCAACAGTTTTGTTGTATAATCGGTTCTGATAAAATGTTCTGCCAATTTGATTGCCTTTCAATGTATCAAAAAACTTTTGAGACCATACAGATCTTCTGATTTTTTCATAATTTCCACGACCTTCATTTAGAAAAATTTTCTTTAGCAACTTCTTTAGCAATTTGTCCCTGTTTTTCCGGACCTTTGTAATCCAGAATAATTTGCTGTTCAATTTGAGTTAACTGGGCTTTATCACAATTAAAGAAAATACTTTACAAAACATTATCAAGGTTAAAACAAGTTCTAAACTTGAAGAGATTTACCACTCAACACCAAATCACTTTTTTTAACTTCCCGACGCGCGTTTCCCTAACTATGGTAGCATCATTAGGAGATCATTTAATCTTAGCTAGTGTTCCATACAGGTTCCATTAGAAGAATTGTTAAAATAGTTCAATTATCCACACTTTCATATATCATCATCATCATTCAGCCGTTGTCGATCCACTGCAGGATGATGGCCTCCCCAGCATACTTCCAACTCTCGCGGTCCTGAGCTTTCCTCTACCACTCGGGTCCAATATATTTGATGATGTCATCGATCCATCTTGCGTTAGGTCTTCTTCGTGGACGCTTATGATCAAACTCCATTTCAATTCCTTCACCTTTGTAATGCTGTTACATGTTTTCGTCTGTTCCCTGATCCATGTGCAGGTGTTTCTGTCGCACTCTGTAATGCCAAGCATACACCTTTCCATTCTCCTCTGTGCTACCCGAAGTCTTCGAATTGATATGAGTCTCTATGTTTCACTTCAATATGTCGTAACAGGCAGCACGCACTGATCAAAAACTTTTCTCTTCCGACAAAGTGGGAGTTTGTTCTTAAACACCATCTTGAGCCTGCCAAATACCTGCCAGCCACACTTAATGCCCCGTTCCACTTTCTGGGCGGTATCTCCATCCATTGAAATTCTTTGCCCAAGATATCCACCACCTCTAAGTCGCTTCCTAAAACAGATATTTTTCTGTTTTCACTAAATTTGTTGAACATAACCTGACTCTTTTTCAGATTTATTTTCAAACCAAATGGTTTTCCCTCCTTCTGCAGTTCTTGTATGTGTTTTTGTAGTTCATCTGGGTTTTGTGGTATATATATATATATATATATATATATATATATATATATATATATATATATATATATATATATATATATATATATAATATATATATAATTTTAGTAGATTTTATGTTTGTATTAGAACGAATAAAACCCCGAAGGTTATTTTTAACTGGCCTTTTCCCGTATTTCTTCTCTCACTTCCATTCATCTTTCGTAATTCCCACCGATATATCTCTTTTGCCGCTTCAGCTGCCGTAATAATTAATTTTCTCGTTTTTTTAACGCTCTTTTCGGCCACGCTTGGTGCACCGTCGACCCGGAAAAATTCCCGATCCCGGAGCCTAAACGACGGGATTAAAGAAATTAAAATGCGTCCCACTACTTAGTCCCGGGCTATTTGTTGCTGTATTAATAGTAAGGATTTGTCTGGTGACCGCTAAACACGGTCATCAGGTCAGATTTCCGCTAAGATAACACGAACATTCTAGTACATCGATTTAAAATTGAAAAAATATCGATTCGAAGTCAATTTCTTTTTTAAACGGTTTTTTTTTTAATTTGTATACTCTCCTCTATAAACAAACATTTCGTTAATTATAACAGGCCAACAGTTGATTTGGTGCCGAGGTCTTTGGAGCTGATTTCATAAGAGTTTGATACCCTAAATTTAAATATGGCATTATTTTTTGCCTAGGAGCTGAAATTTCTAAGATATAACATCTTAGTGGAATATAGGTTAAGATAGAGGAAAAAATCATTAGAGACAATACTTGTCCTCACATAACTTTATAAATTATACCTTACTTTTAGGGATTGCAATTCCGCAGCTCATTCAATCCCGCGGGATTGATATGCGGGATCACGTGGGATCTCGCATCTTTGAAATTATGTTTTAAAATCAAATTGAAACTACAGATTTTTGTGTAAAAATCAACTTTTATTAAACATTTCTTACATTAAGCAACAGAAATTATTTCTTTTCTATTAATTAAGTATAAGTAATTAGTAATCTATTTTCTTAGATTCATCTTTAAATGTTTGGCATAGTTTAATAATTTTGTTTAATTTTACCCTTATGGTATTTGTTGTATCATCTCCGAGCCTGCTCCTGAGTGAACTGCAAATATATCCTGATGCTGGAAACGCTCTGTCGGCTTCTACGCTAGTAGGCTGAACCGTCAGGATATACTCATAGGCGAGCGTCAGGTACTCTCCTCTGATACTATCGAACTCAAAGAACGTCATTTCTTTCTTCAAAATTTTCTCAAAGTCATTTTGCTTGTTGTCTGGCTTTTTCTTAAATATTTCTTGTTCTTGTTGAAGCTGATTTCTAATTCTTCTTTTAGCGTTAGAGTAGGATCTGTATCAGTAGCAGATGTTCCAGCTATCGGTGTATTTTCCAAGACGTCATCTGCATATGTTTCATCGTCTTGAACTACGACTCTTTCTATTATTTTCTTTATTTCTTGGCGTATTACAACTTTTCTTGGCATGAAGAATGTATAAGTACGATATGTATTTTTGGCTTCTTCGTCGTCCTTTTTCGGATTTTGCAAATAAATCAAAACTCCTACTAAATCAATGCGGCGTTCTTGAAATAAATCGAACTGTTTTCTCCGCAGTGATAAGCGTTGACTCTCGCCTACAAAGTACCTCAACTCCTAATTTAAAAGGCTGCAAATTAGCAATGAGATCTTTAATTATGAACCACTCATTATCGCTGAATTTAATCTCAGATTCAATTTCAATATCGATTAATGCTTTATCAATACAATTCTTCAAATTGTAGAATCGTTCTAACATATCCATAAGGCTATTCCAGCGAGTATGGCAATATAATGTCAATGCCAATTGTTTTTTAGAGCCTTCTTGTTCCTTCACATATTTTTGTAAAACGTCATTTTTAATTGGTGACCGCTTAAAAATCTTGACCACTTTCCGTACTTTCTTCAATACATCTTCATATATTGTAAAAATCATTTCAAGTGGCAGTGAATTTATATTTACAGTCACACCCTGTTCATTGGCGTCCATATCATCATTATCAGATTCCTCCGTAAATGCTGCTGCTGGGCATTCTGATATTGAAGAATTGTTTTTCTTATACAATGTATCAACCACCACTAGTTGTAAGCCGTGTGTAAAACAAAGCTGCTGGGAACAACGCAAAAGTCCAACCTTCACCATCACACTAGCGCCGTCCGTTATAATTGCGATAATATCTGTGTCTAAGTCTAGACCAAAACTCGTGAGGCGTTCTTTCGCCAAGCTAATGCAATATCCTGCGGTAACCGAGACATGCATACGGACCAAACCCAGATTAAAATGGTTTTCTTTCTGGTGGACGTAGATATTCAGTGAATGTTCAGCTGAACACAGAAGACATTTGCCATCTTTGTCATTTTTCTTGAAATAACGCCACAGACCTTTTCCAAGTTGGCTGATATCGCCATCGCCGTCGCATTTATTCTCTTTCTCGGGATTCTCAGTTTTAATGAACTTACACATGATTCATTTACCTGCAAATAATAAATAAAGTTTAATGTAAGTATAGATTTAGATTCATTTATTTAATTTTTACACAGTTCTCTGCTACATTCTCACACCCCACACAAGTAATCCGCTTCACTATCATCGATAACCATATCCAAAAAACATTATTAACAAAAACAAAAATTACTTTAAGTCATAATCACAATCTGATTTTAAAATAGCACACAACAAAACTAAATCAAAAACATTAAAATTTAGGTACTTACGTTAAACCCCGGACGGTGAATACGAAAACACTCATGGTCACCTATACATGGTCACCTATACAGAAAGACGTGCGCAGACTGCGCAGCCCAGTACCTTTTATGAATAACTGACAGGACAGCCAGCCCGCCAACCATCCGCTAGTCGCCGGCGTGGCGCGCTGTATGGAACGGCAATGTAGCACTCGTGCTACTCGCGATTTACGCCGCGAAAGTTTTAGCGCCAAATTTTTAATTTGCGGGAGATTAATAAAAGCAGCCGGAATGCGTGATCCCTTTTTGCGGGATTGCAATCCCTACTTACCTTATTATTTTATATGACTTTATATGAGCGCAGTAGATACAATTTGGGCTTATTAAGTGAAAGCTCCAAATATAAAATTTAATACGAAGACACCTAAGTTAGTATTCAGAAGTTTTTACGACGACTTAAAGTCGACAAGACTTTTTAATTCAATATATAATGTTTCCAACCTTTTCTATAAAACACAGATGGTAACTTACACAAAGTTCATTATTAATACTAGGTTAGTAGAACGTATATTTACCATTATTATTTTTTGCCATACAAAATTCCTGTATGCTGCTAATGATGTCAATGTTGCTTTATGCGTATTGGCGCAGTGGGTATAGTTTTATTAAAAATGATTGATAATCGAAGCATACCGTATTATCCATAAAGTATATATATATATATATATATATATATATATATATATATATATATATATATATATATATATATATATATATATATATATATATATATATATATATATATATATATAAGCTATATATATATATATATAAGCTATATTAACTGAAAAAATCAACATCTCTAAAACTGTTTATTTCATCTGAACGTTCTCCTGCATCAAACCCGACACTTTATCAGGAATCCAAAATAGGAAGAAACCAGGGTATACACACAAACCGCTCCTCGTCCCTCGACCGTTTCTTAAAGAGGGTTAGCCAGGGCGTGTCCTAAAAACTGTAAATTACGCAAACGGCCAGATAAATCTGTTTAGTTCGACGTAGAGCATAAACGATACGATTTATGGTGTTTCTTATCGTCTGTTGCCGCGATGTGGATAAATACATCGAGTACAAACGGGAATAAATTGCGAACAGTTCGTCGGAAGATTCGGGAATTATGTTGAAAGTCTTCGGGGCTCGTTGGTTTAGCGCATATTCTCAGGGATTTACGACAACTTCGATGGGGGGTTTATTTGGTCATTCGATAGATTACATACTCTGGCCCTTTTCCTTTTGGTATCTTTGACTTGGAAACGATTGAAAAACTTATGGATCACGTCGAGGTCATAAATGGAGGAATAAAAAACAGTTTTTCTTCACTTCATGTGTATTTCTTGATACATATGCAATTTTTGAAAATAGCGCAGCGGGTACACATAAGAATTTACTAGTCTCGCAATTTAATAGGTAAATAGAATAAATAAGAAGAAGAGAAAACAATCGAAGGACATAGATTCATTTATCTAGATTGTTCAAAGCATTTATTTATGCGCAATGTGCATTTTCAGTCAAAGCACAACTGAAATCATATTTATTAATACTAGGAAACTTTCGAGAACGGTTGATTTGAAGTAACTCTTTTAAAATTACTGAAAATTTTTCACATCATATCATAAACCAGTTCGTGATTTTTCCAAAACTTTATATTGTTATCCACTTTCATACTTGATATAACTCTTTTAAATAATCCAGTAAAAGGATAACTCATTTCACGTAAAAGCTGATTTTTTTAAGTCTTAATTATGTTTAAGAACTTATGGCGCAGCAGGTACAGCGCTTGCTTACTAAGCAGTAGATTATTTTCTTTATTTATATTAATCATTATCGGGTTCTTTTCATTGCCGATTTTAATTTTGAGAATAGCAAAACCTCGCACGGACTCAAGCCAGACGAATTAAGAGGCGGTTGAGGCCCACGATTGTTTTTGGAGCCATGAAATCACGTTCATTCCATATCGAGATATACAATGGGTATAGAAATACCAATAAGATCTTCTATGACCCAGGCATAAACAAAACAACTATGTCGTAGAAATTCTGGCACTTTTTAGCTGTTTTCTTTTGATAATATTGTTGATTGATCTTGAGATCTATCTGAGAAATATTCTTATGACTCATTTCTCAGTACATACATCAGTGCATACAGTATTTTTGTAGAACACCCCTTTTTAAAGGCTCCCAAACTCTCCCTATTTCTACATAATAGTTTCCGGTTTCGCGGTGGGAGCAATATGCTAAAATTCCCAATCGGACAATGGAAAATAGACAAAATTATTTTTGTGGTGAGTCAGGCTTTCTGGTTCGTTAGGAAAAAATAATGTCGCATCGAAATTATTTTGTGAAAATTGTCGATGTTGTGGTCTCAGTGTCGAGTACGATATTTATACAGGTTAATGACTGCGATGATTTATATTATTTCTCTAACGTTTATCTCTTTTTAATGTGTACCACGTAATTTGATGAGTCAAAAGATTATCAGAAAAAATATTTTGACCTGTGAAAATTGTTTTTTAATGCTATATATTCTTTCTTATTTGTTCGATAATATTAGGTTGTTAAGAAAGTTATTGCGCCTTTTGTTATTTTAATTTTAACTGCTGTATTTTCAAATAAATTTGTATTAAATTGCTTTAACTTTATATATCATCTAAACTAATCTAACGGTAGTATTAGTTTTGTTCTAAAATAATGTTGACCAATTTTTTCAGAGCGTTAAACGCAACAGGACAAAAAGCAAATTCGCTTAATTTTCTTGTTACAGTTCAAACTACGCTTAAAAGCTGCCGAAACAACTCGCGATATCAACGATGCGTTTGGCCCAGAAACCACTGATAAACATACGACGCTATGATGGTTTAAAAAATTTCATAGTGGTGATGAGAAACTTGATGATGATGAGCGTAGTGGTTGGCCATCGGGTGTTGACCAATCGAACAAAAGATTGAAAAGTCAGAATAATTTGCTTTTAAAAACTTTGTTGTTTCATCTATTCAGCGAAGATTTGTTTTTCCTTCGTGCTTATATTGAATTAAGGAAATTATTTTCTCTTATTCTTTGTAGTTTCTAAAATGGTTGATTATGATATTATTGAATATTGGTCTTAATACCTGGATGCCGCACGCTTTGAATGAAAATCAAAAAAGTAGTGTTTTTGAAGTGTAATAAATGAAGTAATGAAGCGCAATAAAAGCGATCCGTTTCTCGAACGGATTGTGACGTGTGACGAAAAGTGGATTCTTTACGACAATCGGCGATGATCGGCTCTGTGGTTGGCTTCACAACACCTCCCAAAGCCGAAAATGCGCCCAAATAAAGTCATGGTGGCTCTTTGCTGGTCTGCGGCCGGTTTGATTCATCACAACTGCGGTACATATGCCAGGAATTAGTCAAAACGAAAAGACCAATTTTTCTCCATGAAAACGCTCGGTCACACGTCTCAAAGATCACGCGACAAAAGCTACATGAGTTGGGCTACGGAACTCCCAAACATCAGCCAATACTCGCCTGACCTCTCGCCTACGACTACCACTTTTTTAAGCATCTCGATAACTTCTCGCGCGAGAAATGCTTTAAAAATCAAGAGGATGTTGCAAAAACCGCCTTCTATAACTTCGTCGCCTCTAGGACTCTGGAATGTTACGCAACCGATATAAATAAACTTGTTTCTCCTTGGGAAAGGTCTATCGATTGTGGCTTCTATTTCGATTAATAAAGTTTTGTTTAATCTGAGATATGTGCTTTGAACTTTGAATTGAGGATGGTTGCGACATTTTCTTAATGGGAATTTATACTAAATATTATAAATAAAACAAACTTGTCTTATTTCCACTTATATTTTCAAATAATCAATTCGTTGTCAAGCATCCGAAGAAGCTACAATATAGCGAAACGCGTTATGATTTAAAGAAACATATAAGTGGAAATTAAACAATTTTGTTTTATTTATACATCGCAATAACTTTCTTAACAACATAATAGATTTAATTCTTTATTAATAATGTGTTTTTATTTTATTTTTAGGTAGGAACCAAATTGAATTTAGTAATATAATCACATTTAGACTAAATACGGTAATGGTAAGTTTAGTTTAGTTAACAGTAGCCTAGTTTAGATATATTAACCTTTTGTGTCACAAGTTTAATCTGTTTGGATCTTTTATTTCCATAAAACCAGAGGTTTTTTGTTTGTTTTCTTTGTGTTTATTCAATATTTTTTATACTGGACTTATTGTGTTTCTACTGTAATCATTCACAGTATTTCCCTACTTTCTTTTAGCTCATTACTATACTAAAAGGTAACTTTGCTCCCGCTGTTTTCCTATAGATGGCGTTAGCGGTAAGTAATCGTCGAAATAAATGACAGCATGAGTACCTTTGAGTATCTTGTAAACATAATCCCATGTCACCAGGAATCGTTTTGTGTTTTATCATAAAGTTATTCGCGATTAAAAATTTCAGTTTATGACCCAAATTTTCGTCATTTACGGAAGGTGTTAATTTAATTCTTTAATGTGAAAAAATCTGCAGCTGAGGGTCACCGAATGCTCTCAGACACTTATGGTGAGGCCGCTATAAGTGAAAAAACGTCTCGTGAGTAGTTTCAACGCTTCAGGAGCGGTGATGTTGTTCACGTCGAAAACCAACGTAGCGGTGAAAGAGCGAAATTCTTTGAAGATAAAAATTAGAGAGGCATGGCTTAATGAAGACTCATGTCAATTTCAAAATACCTCAAAGACCTGAGACTGACCCAGAAGCAAGAATATTGGGGGCCATATGAGTTGAAACCGAGAGATGTTGAACATCTTTTGGTTGCTTATGAACAGTTGCTTGAAAGGGAAAAACGGAAGGGATTTCTGCATCGCATTGTGACTGGGGGCGAAAAATGGGTTATTACGGTAATCCCAAACGTCGAAAATCATGGGGATATCCCGATCACGCTTCCACGCCGACGGCCAAACCGAATATTCACGGCTCCAAAGTCATGCTCTGTATTTGGTGGGACCAGCTCGGTGTAGTACATTACGAGTTGTTAAAACTGTCTGAAACAATCACAGGGGATCGTTATCGAACGCAATTAAAACATTTGAACCGAGCATTGAAATACAAACGGTCGCAATACAGCCAAAGACACGATAAAGTGATTTTGTAGTATGGCAATGCTCGGCCCCATGTTGTGAAAGTGGTCAAAACATCCTTGGAAACGTTTAAATGGGTCCTTACCCCACCCGCCGAATTCTCAAGGCGTTGCTCCCTCTGATTATCCCCTGTTTCGATTGATGGCACATGGCCTGGCTGACCAGCACTTTCTATCTTATGAAGAAGTCAACAATTGGATCGATTCGTGAATCGCTTCAAAAGATGACCAGTTTTTTCAACGCGGAATTCGAATGCTGCCTGAAAGATGGGAGAAAATAGTGGGCAATGATGGACACTACTTTGAATCATAATGTATAACCAGTTTTTTATAATAAAGCCTTGAATTTTGATAAAAAAAACGGCAGGAGCAAAGTTGTATACCTTTTACTATGATTAAAAAGTAAGATAATTTTTTTTATATATAAATTCGCGCGCTTTACTTATCGACACAACCAATTGTTTTCAAAGTTATGATTATTCTTGAAATCTGACATCAGTTTCATATCATTTCACTTGTTAAGTTAAATTATAGCGTCTTTTATAAATGTTAAACGTTTTTCTTGGCCATTTTTAAAATGGAGATATTTGAGAAATTGAGCAAAGGATTTATACGAAATTTTGTCTAAAAACATTTTTTTTTTGTTTTGATACGTCAAAAGTGTTAAAACAGTGTGTAAATGTACGTAAAAAAATGATTACAGCTTTAGTGATGGCAGAGAAATAGTTGAAAATGAGCCTCGTTCAGAAATTTCCATGTCAACCATGAAAAACCGAAATCAAGGATCTTCTACTGATGTTGCAATAATTATTCGTTAATTTTTCGCCAGAAATCAAACAAATACCGTTCCATAAGCACCATATTAACCAGATATTACACCATGTGACTGTTCCCTGGATTGAAGAAACAAACCTCGTAGATGTAGTACGTCAAACTAAAATACTCGAATACATGCAAACTAAATGAATATGATGATTATACGGAATACGTGGACGATTTTTCAGCAAAAAATCATCCAATGTAACAGATATCAGATTACGGTACTACAACAGTTTGAAGAAACAATTAACCAACATATTTTTAACTAATGACAAAATCTTAAATTTTAACTAAAAATGCAAAAATTACAATAAGATTTAATGAAATTTTCCATGATATATAATGAAACTGAACTAATAAATATAAATCTGAACATAACATACTTCAACGTTTGCCATTGCGTGCCAATACCCAATCCAAACCAGGATATAGACCCTCCAAAAGGCCGTGCATCAATTCACATGTCTAAATACACTTTAAATCTATCCGGAAATTATATGGACCACCTGGGGAGTGACTGAAATATGGTCAGAGCGTTTTCTCGACTGTTTAAATCCACTCCCAGGCCACGAATCTAACTCAGTTTGCGCCAACATCGAACTAAAATCGGTGCCAAGAAAACCCTTCACGAACTATTTAATTGTCTACATATCTAAAGTTTTTTTTTTCGTGAATATATATAACTGTATAAATATATATAGTTGAAACTGTTCTATAACCATTATGCTAGGTGTGGTTCTATAACCATTATGCTTGATGTGGTGTGGAAGAGTAATAGCAGCCTCTCTTACATTAAATAAAATACAGTTATAAGAAATATCACAAAAATACAATTTGCAGTTTTAAATTCAAGGTGTGACTATTATTTAACGAGAATGGGGCTGTAAAATATGTTATTTTGATTGTATACATATTTATTTATTATCATCTTCAATATTCACTCCGTCTCTATCCCTACAATGCTCCATGCGAATCCTCCATTGTTCGAAACAGTACTGGAAGTCTTCTTATGTCAGCTCCTTCAGAACGCGTGCCGCTTTGTCTTTCACAGCTTCAACAGACTCAAATATTGTTGCTTTTAGTGTAAATTTTACCTTAGGAAACAGATATAAGTCACTGGACGCAAGATCCGATGAATAAGGCGGATGGTCTAACACTGGGATACTGTACTTGGCTAGAAACCTCTTGACAGACAATGCGGAATGAGCCGGCGCATTGTCTTGGTGGAGAACTCATAACTTGTCCTTCCACAATTCGGATCGTTTTTTCCTTATTCTTACATGGACTTCAGCAAGAACATGAAGGTAGTAATGTTGATTAATAGTTTAACCTTCAGGAACCCAGTGAAGATACACAATCCCATGAATATCGAAAAAAACAATCATCATTACTTTGAAATTTAATTTGCTCATTCGAACTTTTTTGACTCTCTGTGAATTTGGGCTATTTCAGTGCATCGATTGGTGCTTCGTTTCAGGATCATAAGTAAAAAATTACGATTCGTTACATGTTATTATTAATATATAATTAAGATATAAGTTTGGGTCATTTTCAATGGCATTCAAAGTGTCAATACAAGCATTTTTGCGAGCTTCGTGTTGTTCAAACGTGAAAATTTTAGGCACCATTTTAGCATACACTTTTTGCATGTTAAAATTGTTATGTAAAATTTATCGTACGCATTCTTTGTCAATTTCTTCAGTTTCAGCAATCACACGAATATTTAACCCACTGTCGGATCGAACCAGATTACTGATTTTTTCGATATTGTTGTCCGTTTTTGACGTAAAAGGGCGACCTGGGCGTGAATCATCTTCAACGTCTTCTCGGCCATCTTGAAAACGCTTAAACAACTCAAAAACACATGCACGCTCTAAACATCCATTGCCATATACTTTTTTCAATAAATTATAAGTTTCGATAACGGTTTTTCCAAGTTTCAAGTGAAATTTCACAACATTTTTCCGGCGAAACAAAAACAGCTGTAATGCAAACGAAGGCTACGGTTATATGGATTTGTTTACAGAAGCGAGAGGTACTGCATTCGAAAGACAAGGCTTCACGCTAAACAGCAATTGGTCGCTGGCGTTTAACACAGTTGTACTTCTTCTGTAGCAGCGTCGGTTTCGTTATGTAACAGCCACACCTTGTACGTATCAGAAAAATTTGCTAACCATGTTAACATTATCAAGAAATGATTCAATCTCCTGATAGATTGACAAAGCGCGTTTTGTTAACCATGTTAGCATCATTATGAGATCATTCAATGTACCAGAAGATTGAATCATGGTGCTAACATAGTTAACGAAACATCCGTCGAGAAATTAAATTAAATGCTTTAGATGTTTAGTGATACATCAATCTCTGAAAGTTTAGTTTTTCACAGCGAATGTTCCATGATAAAAATAAAATAGATTATATTAGATTGTAATATAAAAGCACAAGAATAAAGATCTTTACAATGTGGTGATGGTAAATAATAGACTTAATCTGAATAAATGCTAAAGTCTGTAGAAACTTAACAATGCGTGTGCTGCTGTTCTTTTTAGATGACATCATTCGAAAGATCGATGTTCTTTCGCTCGGGTCATTCATTTAATCAATTTTTCGGGAGTGTCTCCGTGTTTAAAACACGCCATTTAAGCCGTGCGTGACGGCGTTTCATAAGGCGAGCGCGTAGGGCTGCGCCCCTCTGCGATCGGGGCCATACGCCGTATTTCAGCGTCACTAAGTCCCCTGCGGTAATGTGACAAGCAATTTCCGGTATATTTCATATCATGTCGTCACGATATGACCAAAGAACCTCTCTCTTTCCCTCTTGTTATACCGCGGAACAGTTTTTCTTTGTTTTAGAATTAGGCCAAAGCGAGATATTTATAATATAAATGGTAGCGGATATGTATTCAGGGTGTATTTTTGTCAGCTCGACATAACTTGATTTTGCTTTAGGGCCAGCTGAAAGTTCCACATAATTCTCGGCGAAGACAAATTTATCTCACTTAGAAAAAAAATTTAGTGCGTTCTGAAAGAGTTTTGGATTTTCAGAAATAGATGATGCGTAAATTTGTATGTAGATCCCAAACCAATAGTTGAAGAGCACTACAATAATATGGAAAGAATTTTATAAAAGTTAACGTTTAGTTTAAGTTTTTATGTTTTAATATATATATATATATATATATATATATATATATATATATATATATATATATATATATATATATATATATATATATATATATATATATATCATCATCAACCTGTGTCGATCCACTGCAGTATGAAGGCCTCTTCAGCATGCTTCTAACTTTCACGGTCCTGGGCTTTCCTCTGCCGCTCGGGTCCAATATACTTAACGATGTCATCAATCCATCGTGCTTTCGGTCTTCTTCTTCGCGGACGTTTGCGATTAACGTCGATATGATGTCACATACTTTTGTTTGTTCCCTGATCCATGCGCAGGACTTTCTGTCTCGTCTTGTAATGCCAAGCATACATCTTTCCATTCCACTCTGTGCCACCCGAAGTTTTTGAATTGATTGCGATGTGAGTGTCCAAGTTTCACTTCCGTATGTCATAATGGATAGGACGCACTAATCGAAGACTTTTTTTTCAGACAAAGTGGGAGTCACTATGTTGAGCCTGCCAAATGCCCGCCAGCCACATTTAACACGCCGTTTCACCTCCCGGGCGGTATTCCCCACCATTGAAATCATCTGCCCAAGCTATATAAAGCTGTCCACAATCTCCAAATCCCTTCCTAAAACTGTTCTTCTTCTTCTGTTCTGAGCGAAGTTATTGAACATAACCTGACTCTTTTTCAGGTTTATTTTCAAGCCAAATGGTTCCCCAGCCCTTTGCAGTTCTAGTATGCGTCTTTGCAGCTCTTCTGAGTCTTGTGAAAGGAAAACAATATCATCTGCAAATCTAAGATGGTTTACGTTTGCACCATTGAACTTTACACCATCCTGTTCCCAATTCAGTTTACGGAATACTTCTTCAAGGCCAGCCGAGAAAAGAATAGGCTATATTGCGTCACCCTGCCTCATTCTACATTAATTCTCACTTCAAGATCATCAAGGTGAATTGTGGCTGTAGCTCCATGAAATATATATCGATCCTAATAGGTTTACATATGACTTATCTACCCCTTGGCTAAGCAGTGCATCCATTATCGCATGCTTTGAGATGGAGTTAAATGCTTTTTCGTTGTCGATAAAAGCCAAGCATAGTGTCATGGTGTATTCGTTATGCCTTTCTATGACCTGCTGTACAACCTGGATATGATCCATTGTAGTGAATCCACTTCTGAATCCTGCTTGTTCTCTTGGTTGTGCGTCATTCAGTTTTTTTTTAATATTCTTTTAGAAATTATCTTAGTGAAAACTTTGTACATTACTGATAGGAGGCTTATTGGACAGTAGTTCTTTAAATCTTCCTGTGCTCCTTTTTTATATAAAAGGATCACTTCTGCATTTTTCCATAAGTCAGGTTAGTTGTTTGAGGCATTTTGAGCATAATTTTGCCAATGTTTTATGTAACGTCCGACCACCAGCTTTTAGCATTTTGACAGTTACACTGTCCTTTCCTGGAGCCTTGCCGTTTTTCATCGATTCTATAGCATTTGTTACTTCCTCCAGTAGGATATCTGGCATTTGTTTTTCCGTGGGTATCGTTGTCTTTGATTGGTTCTAATCTTCATATAATTGGGAATAATTTTTTTTGACAACCTCCAACATTTGCGTACGCGCCCTGCACACTGTGCCAGCCTTACGCCTTAAGGCATATAGTTGCGTTCTTTTGTTTCTCAGCTTCTGTTTAGCCTTGTTAATTCCTTTGTTTTCTTCCAGGGTTTTTTGCACTAGCTGCATGTTGAAACGGCGCGTGTCCTCCCTGATTCGTTTCCTTACAGTTTTGCAGTGCTCAGTGTACTCGACCCTGCCAAAAGGACTACCTGCATTTCTCATTACCCGCCGTTTCTTCATTAACTCAATGGTTTCACTGGAGATTTTTGTTTGAGACATTTTTTTTCTGGTACTATTGAAGCAGCTGTTTGAAGCACATTGTTGGCGATTTCTTCATATCAAACTGATAGTTCCACCTCCTCTGGATCTTGTAACGCAGCAAACCGGTTTGACAAAGCAATCTCAAAATCGCTTCCCCTCTCCAGCAGTTTCCCAGAATCCACTTTGCCCTTCTTTGACCTTACCACTCTTTCGCGCTCTCTTCGACAGTCAATCTGAACCCTTGCTCATACCATTCGGTGGTCACTTCCAACATTAAAATTGTTAAGGACAGTACAATTGGTAAATATTGTTTTATCGTTGGTCATGATGTAGTCAATTTCACTTGTGAGCCCAGATGGACTTTTCCATGTCCATTTTCTGCTGATATTTTTCTTATAGAACGAATTCATAATATATAGTTCTTGTCCTTCAGCAAAATCAACCAATCTGTCACCTCTATTGTCTCGCTCACCAGTTCCATATAGGCCAGTTGCATTTTCGTCAGTTCTTGTTGTGCCAATTCTGGCATTAAAATCACCCATCAGTATTTTGTACCTACATTTCTCCTTGTATAAAAGCTGGGCTACAATATCATAAAATTCCTCAATTTCCTCATCCTTATGGCTTATAGTTGGTGCATAAGCTTGGACGATTTGAAGCCTAAACTTTTTATTCAGCTAAATGACGCATTGGGCTAGTCGGTCGGATGTACTTTCAAATTTTACTACACTGTCCTTCAGCTTTCCCAGTTGGTTCCAGTTTGATTAACTCTTCGCCCTTTCTTCGTATTTCACAGAGCCCAATAATATCCCAATGTATGTTGTCAAGTTCGATTAACAGTTCTTGCAATCGGGCCTCTGTTTTCATAGTCCGTATATTTAGCGTTGCAATGTCAAAAGTCCAATGGCAGCCTGATCTAACCCGGTGATTCTTAGCACCCTATGCCTTGGGGCAGGTCTTCCCGCTGCCGTAGGTAGTTGCCCCTTGGCCTCCGGGTAATGAGGGCCATGTTTGAGGTTGTACTGTCATATTGAAACATATTGAAATACCATGTTGAAGATATGGACCGTAATCTGCCACGCTGGTCCAATGCGAGTTGGCAGATTTTGGATCATGTTAGTCTGAGGCCTCTGCCTTGACCCGTCCGCCAGGGGTGACCCTCCCAGGAGTGTAGACTCCAGACGGCATAGCTCAAAACTTCATTGCCCTACTCAAACCCCTTTACCACGTCAAGGTCTGATCCACAAAGGGGTATATATATATATATATATATATATATATATATATATATATATATATATATATATATATATATATATATATATATATATATATATGTTTAAGAAATATAATTTAATACAATTTAAATAGATTATAAAAATTTAAGAAATAATAAAAGACATAATCCAGAAGCAGATAAATGACAAAGAAGGTAAACTATTGACGAATGACGAATTTGAAATTGAATTTGAATTTGAATTGAAAGGTGGAGAGAGTATATATATTAGGGTGAGCCAAAAAAACTAACTTATGGAATTTATGGTCTTAAAAGGACCTATTTACTGAAAAAAAAATCTTCCATTGGGAAAAATTGTTAGTTCAGTTTTAAAATGTGTCGGTGGCCAACTGAACCTTTTCATTTGAATAACATGCAAAAAGAAAATTCTTCATTAAAAATGCTATAACTTTTGAACCGTTTGAGATAAAAAGTTTTATATAGACATATTCTTGTAGGGCATTAAATTCTCTAAAAAATAACCCCCGAGTTAATTTTTATAGACTCAAACTCCTTCGTATTCTTACGGGCTATGAAAGGAAGCTAGATAGAAGCTTCCTAGATAGGAAGCATAGATATACTGTTCTGTTCTTCTCTCTCGCTTTTCCTACTATCTGTTGAAGCGTGAAAATATGGTCCAGTACACAATGGTTTATCCTGAATCCGCTTTGCTCATCTAGTAGTGTATTGTCAATGTTCACTCTCAATCTTCTCTCTAATATAGTTTCGTACATTTTTGCTATTATACATAATAATGATATACGTCTGTAGTTCGTGAATTCTCTTTTGTTTCCTTTCTTGTGTATTGGTATGATCAATACATTAATTAGTCCATTTTTTGGAATTTTTTGTTTATTCACGCTAAGTTAAATAGTTCCAAAAGTACATTTCTTGCATGTGGTCCCATGTATGTCAGCATTTCCGGAGTGATTTCATCGTCCCCAGGTGCTTATCCCAGTTTAAGTTTTTTCTGTTAGTTCTTCTTCAGTTATTAAATTTTCACTTATTTTTCCTGGAGTTTTATAGTCTATTATTTTCTCATTTTTGTTAAACATGTTGAAGGTGTCCGGATTTAGTAAATTTTGGAAGTACTTTCTCCACCTTTCGAGTATACATTTGTATACATCTTTGTCATTTATCTGCTTCTGGATTATGGACTATATATATATATATATATATATATATATATATATATATATATATATATATATATATATATATATATATATATATATATATATATATATATATATATATATATATAATAAAACTATTGAGAATTCACATACTAGTTAACTAAAATAACTAGTTATTTTCTAAAATAAAATTCTTTCAAAATTACTGTAGTGGATATATAAGGGAGAGGTCCGTAGCTTGGGACAGTACTATTTCTCATTTTTTTTCACTATTTTTCATTTCACAAGAAAAATTTAATTTCACAAGAAAAACGAAAGAAGAAAGAAGACGATCCAAAAAAGCGACGACAATCAATAGAAGAAACGCCAGCCAAAAAGCGAAGCCAAACCACTGCGAAAATCATCGTCATCGTCGTCGTCATCTTCGGATGTTGATTTTTGTATGATTTGCATGAGAAACTTGCCAACCAAATTAACTCGCGACAATTCCGTTGAATGGAACAAGTGCCAGAAACCATTTCATATGAAATGGGTAAATATGACTCGCAGCTACTATACCTGCCAAAATTGCGACTCTGACGAAGACTAGTATGTATTTGATTTTCTTTGTTCTGTTTTTCATGACCTTTTAAATAAATAAATTGACTATAAATGTTGAAAATCTCAACTTTTTGAACCGTTTTGAACCCAACCTACGGACCACAATTTGTTATGGCCACAATTCACATGTTAAAAATAAGCTTCTCATGCCTTACTTACTTTTATTGACGTCAAGACACCGCTGAGCCCATTTCTAACCCCAAATTTTGTGCTGGACAACCGATCTTCCAAACGTCGATAAATTCGATTATGTATTATCTTTAGGAACGTTTTAAACAAGTGCACAAGCACATTTTTTTGTCATTTAATTTATTAGGAATTGTAATGAAAATTGAAGTCAGCCATTCTGACGGTATAATATTTTACTATATTTGTAGTTTATTATTTGCAATTGGTTTTTTGAATAAAAAATAATTATCGATTTTTTACTATATAATCGATACGAAAACCTTTTAAAACATTATTTGCAGTTAATTACAGTTGAATTAAGATTTATAAAATTTAAAATAAAACCACGTGAACTCGAAAGCGCCACGATCACCTGTCATATTTGTGACGTCATTATGTTAAAGTGTTTCCACGTAAGTACTGTTAAAGGCTTTTACCTGTGTATATGCTGTCAATATTATTGAAGTTTAATGCAAAAAAAATGTTGGTTACTAATTTAATTCAGTAATCTTGATCTCAAGATTAATCTCAGATTAAATGTATGGTGTTTAGTGGTAAATCTCTTCAAGTTTAAAGAATAAGTTGATTAAAAGCTGAAATACTCGTATCAACTATCTGTAATGCTGAAGGTAAATAAACATTGAGACATCGCACGAAATCGCTTTTTTTCAGGAACTGTTGGCGCGTCATCGGTACTATGTTTTAAAATGTATTTTCAATTTGATATAACTTTTTAACTATAACGAAAAAAAATTAAAATAAAAATAGTTTTGTTATAAAACTTATAAATGATCTTTCCATTTATGACAAGAAAAAATTCAAAACCCTTATTTGACTTCAAATATTGTTAATATCAACAGAAGGTATTAATTAACACAAGTTAAATATTATAACATTTTTTCAACCTTCTAGATTAATCTTTTTTAGAAATAATTAATTGTACTTTGATTTTTTGCGGACGCACTACTTAAACAAAAGTTTCCATAAATATAAATTTCACCATACGCAACATTGGAATTCTTATCCGGCACCAAAATGTCAACAAAATGTTTATATTATTATTTTATATAAAAGCAACCTTATCGACTATTATATTCTGAGAATGGCAGTTACAATAAACAAAGGTAATTGTGGCATGGGAACAGTGAATCGACAGAGATAAAGTTTTCGATGAGTCAGTACAACACAAATGCGTTTATTTTTTCGAGCGTTCCTAATGAAATCTAAAGTGAACATCCTGAAGACGGTTATTTTAGCTCATTTAAAAACGTTTATTGTGTTAAAGATGATAACGTAACACGATATTAAACCGTATAGTTTTGTAAATTTAGTGTTTCTCGTACCGTGATGAAGAAATTTAGAATTAAAAGAAATATACGTCTTTTATATTCTAGTTGTGATTTTACAATTGGAACATTTTTTTATAGAAACTCGTATATTTCAAAATATTTCAAGGTTTGCAATTAGCGTTACAATTTTTATTGCAATGGTTGTATAATCGTACATATTTTAGTTGGGTCCTTTCAATTTTAAAAATATAGTGGGTCGAAAAATGATTGGCTACCGTTTTTTTTCTTCAAATCTCAAAATATTCTCAACGCAATATATGTTTTGGTTTTTATTTAAAAATATTTTAAGAAAAACCCTTGCAATGGTTACATAATCGTACATATTTTAGTTGGGTCCTTTCAATTTTGAAAATATATTGGGTCGAAAAATGACTGGCTACCGTTTTTTTTCTTCAAATCTCAAAATATTCTCAACGCAATATATGTTTTGGTTTTTATTAAAAAAAATATTTTAAATAACCCTTGTTGGATCTAAAAACTTTTGAGGCAGTAAAAATTTTGAAAAAGATTTGAAAATAACGTCTCAAAAAACAATTAGCACATTATTGGCAGGCAGATAATTATATAAAAACACAATTCTCAACGAACGTTTCATTTAATGTTTTTGAAGTATGTATTGATCAAGAAGATCATATTAAGGCCCGATTTAATCAGTCTTTATATGCATCCTTGCCTGTTCGGGTGGTTTAGAATGGTCAGAACTTTTATTTAAAAGCTCTACAGGCCTTGAAGGCCTAGGGCGTAGTGTTTACAATATCGTATTTTACATATAATTATAACATTGCATATGTGGCTCCCATCCTTCACCAGTCCCTCTGCAGCACAGTCTGGACTATCCCTCTCCACTCCTTTCTATTGTTTGCTATATCCTTCCATCCCCCCCATCCTTATCGTATCCAAATCCTGCACTTGACCCATCCATCTTTTTCTTGATCTGCCCTTCCTCTTCTTCCCTATTGGCCTTCTGCGTAACACTAGATTTGTCATTCTCCCTCCGCCCAGTCTCTCCACGTGTCCAAGCCATCTCACTCTCTGCGCTTTCGCAAATGTTATTATATTTGGACTTTTGTACAGTTCTTCCAACTCATTATTTGTTCTTCTCCTCCATCCCTCCTCAGTTCTCTTTCCTCCATATATGGCTCGTAACATTTTCCTTTCCCATATTTTCAGTTTCTCTTCCTCTGTTCAGTTTAGCGTCCAAGTTTCACATGCGTAAGTTGTTGTGGGTCTTATTACTGATGTATAGATTCTTTGTTTTGTGCTTCTAGACACATAGTTGGACTTCATCAGTGCCTTCAGGCTTCCATATTTTCGATTACCCTTTACTATCCCGGCCTGTATTTCGTGCTCTTCGTGCCCGCCCTCTTCGATTGTAACTCCTAGGTAGCAGAATTTCTGAACTCTTTCGAAAGTATATTCTCTTCCATCACTGGCTACCATAGTCATGTTTCCCTCTTTTGCCGATAGATCTTGCATTTGTCCCATAACCATGTATTTTGACTTATTTTGATTTATTTCCAAGCCGAACTTCTTCTCTTCTTTTTCTATTAATCTTGTGGTTCTCTTTAGCTCCATTTTGGTTCTTGCCAGTATAGTCAGGTCATCTGCGAAGGCCAAGCATTGGTGTTCACTGTTGTATATTGTGCCATCAGTTGTCAGCTTGCTATTCCTTACTATCACCTCCAGTATCAGATTAAAGTGAGTCGTTGACAGAGGGTCTCCCTGTCTAAGACCTCTTCTCACCTCGAATTCTTACGATACATCACCATTCCATACTATTCTATCTCTTGTTTTCTCCAAGGTCATCTTTGTCAAACTAATGAGTTTTTTGGGTATTCTAGTTGGTTCATTCCTTGATACATTTTTTCCCTAATTATTCTATCATAGGCTTGCTTAAAGTCTATAAAGAGACTATGCAGCTCAATTTTGTATTCATAGCAAGTTACTTGGATCTCTTTTAGAGTAAATATTTGGTCTGCCGTAGATGTTTCTGAACCCTGCCTGGTACTCACCTATGACTTTTTCTGCATATATATTTAATCTTCTTATTATCTGACCCAGTACTTTGTAGCATGCATCTACCAATGCTATACCTCTATAATTTTCATATAACGATCTATCTCTTTTTTGTATATTGGGCCGATTAAGGCTTTTGACCATTCAGCCGGCATCTTCTCTTTTGTCCATATCAATTTTATTATTTCGCTGATGATCTTCTGTAATTGTTCTCCTCCTGCCTTTATCATCTCAGCCGTAATGCCATCCTCGCCGGGACTTTTATTGTTTTTTAAATTTTTTATAATGTCCTTTATCTCTTCTTCTGTTGGTTCATCTATCACTATTCCATCTTCGTAGCGTGAATACTGTTCCTCCTGTTCTTCTGCTCCTCCATCATTCAACAATTTATCAGAGTGGTCCTTCCATACATGTAATATATCATTTTGATCGGCTATCAATGTTCCTTCTTCGGTTTTAAAATAGTTATTTCTACCATGGTAACCCTTTTCAATTTTTTTCATACCCTGGTAAAACTATCTTACTTCTCTATTCTGGAACCTTTCCTCAATATCTTTTAGTTTTGCTTCGTTATATTGTCGCTTTTTCGTTCTGCATAGTATTTTCATGTCCTTTCTTATTTTTTTGTAGTTCTGGATATTTTTCTCGTTATTATTAAGCACCAAAAGGAGCCTTAACCTTTTTTTCCTTTCTGATAAATTTTCGCATTCTTCATCGTACCAATCTTTTGTGCTCGTTCTTTCTCTTTCCTTCGGTATGACTAATTGATTTGCTATTTCCATTACTTGTTTTACTTGGTTGCATTTCTCATCTATTTTTGTCGTATCATTCATTGCTTGTAATCTTTGGTTAATTTCTTCTCTGTATTTGTTGCTAATTATTAAATCTTTTAACCTTTCTATATTATACTGTTTCTTCATTTTCATCTTATGCGTGCTGTTTCTGATTTTTTCTAATTCATTCCTGCATGTAATCCTCACCAGGAAGTGGTCAGAATCTGCATTGGCTCCTCTCATACTCCTAACATTGGAAATTGAGTTCATATCCCTTGTCTCTATTAGGACATGATCAATTTGGTTGATTACCTTCCCATTAGGAGACTTCCAGGTTCGTTTGTATATCTCTTTCCGTTGTAACTGGGTACTTCTTATTACCATATCTCTCTCTGCTGCGAATCCAATTAATCTTTGTCCATTATCATTTGATATATCGTGTTTGCTGTGCCTTCCAACTATTGTTCTATAAATTTCCTCTTTCCCTATCTTTGCATTACAGCCTTTCAAATTCGCCCTCCAGGCTTTCATAGAAAGTTTCCTTTTCATCGTCTCCTTTTTCCTCTGTCGGCGCATGTATATTGACAATGCTCACATTCCACTTGCATCCTTTCAGTCTTAGGGAACATATTCTATCTGATACGGGATTAAATCCCATCACCCTTTCTTTATTTTTGTTTGTACTAGAAAGCCTGTTCCTAACATTCTATCTTTCCCACCATTTTTAAAAAACATCATATTATCTATTTCCATAATTTCTGATCCCAATTGTTTAGTTTCTTGGAGTGCTACAATGTCTACTTTATACTGGTTTACTTCCTTCACCAACTCCTTGAGACTCCCTGCCGTGTAAGCACCCCTTACATTCAACGTAGCAAGAACATACTTGTTATTCTCTTTTTCTTGTTGAATTTTTCTACTTGGTCTTTTATTTATGCTTCCTTTTGATTTATCCTGCACATTGCTGTTTACACTCTTGTCCATTTCGATTGCCTGGTTCGTTAGTTTTATTTTTCTTTCCTTTCTATCGGGTTCTGTCAGTTCTTTGATTTTTCCAACCCTTCAATTACTTTATTCCATCTCCACTCTTCTCCGTCAATCATTAGCTTCCTGACTCCTATCTTCACTTCCTTTCCCTTCCGCTTTTCGGTCCTCGCCCTTTCTCGTATTTGCTTTCCCATATCTCGCTCTCTCTTACTTAAATCATAGTTAATGTAGTATGCTTTATTCCCAACGTTCTTTAATTTATGCTTATATTGCATAATTTTCTCTTTTTCTTCTATATTATGTAGTTCTATTAAGCATGCCTTTTCACCTAATTTTCGTTCCGATTTTAATTGTACCTGCAATCCCAGATTCTCACCTATAAACTTGATCATTTCTTCCTTTAGATATTCTGTGTTTGATGACTCTATTGTTAGCTCACATGTACTATAACCTCTGTTATTCTATAGTTTGTGATTTAGAATGGTCAGAACTAGAGAATATAAACTATATCATCATAAAATAGGCGTTAAATTAGGACATAGATTTAGTTCGGTTGGAAACAATAAAAATATTTAAACAAACTGGTTCTTTGCTAAACAAACCAAGGTCAAGGCGACGTCATCGATGCATCGAAAAAGAAAAAGGACGAATCTATCAATTAGTCTGACATAGCAGAAGAGATGGCTTCAACATCCGACGCTCTATTCAATCTCCAAACTGTAAGAAATATTATAAATGATTTCAATGATTACAGTAGAACACAAAGAAATTGCCTGACATTAATGAGGTCAACGACAAAATAAAAGGTTTTTGGATGAGGAGCTTTCAAAGAGAGTTTGAAAAAACTTCGTTAAATAAACCGGCTTTTGGTAAACTGTTATATTTTCCGATGAGAGTCAATATAATATTTTCGGTTCAGATGAACGGAGGTTTTTCTGGAGGAAACCGAATGCGAAATTTCAATCGGGTAACGACCACGAATAATCTGGAAACCCGAAAATGTTTCAGAACGTTGAATTTCATGCATTATTGAAGGAAACTTCAGCAAAAATTGTTTGTTTTTAACTATTTACGACGATTTACATAACGAAGACGAACCTGAAATGGAAAAGATTTTTCCACGACAATACCCGACAATCACATTTTACAAAATCTAAATAGAACCGAACGGGAACCTAACTTCTAATCGAAGTTAGGACCGAAAGCTTTTCTACACACACCTTATTCCACAAAATTAGTTACTGATTGCCAGCTTATTTACCTTATTACCAAGAAGTTTAAAAATGAATCTCTGAAAAGATTATACCTAACGATAAAATAAAACAGGTTTTTCAAATTGAGCAGTTTTTTAATTCTTAAATAAAACACAGATGGCGTTGTGCATTTGCCTAGGTCTAGTCTCCTTTCAGAAGTGTAATATATGAGATTTATAAACATGGATTCGTACACAATACAACAACGCATTAAAATTGCTGAATTATTTTATAAAATGACGTTCAGTGAAAAATGTATTTAGAAAATTACGTGCTATTTACGGTTTACACAATCATCCATCTGAAATTACTATCAATCAAATAGTTCAAAAATTTCAAGAAACTGGTTCGGTGGAAGATAAAAGAAGAGCAATATATAGTCATAGTGGTCGTTCACAAGAGCATATTTATTTGGTACGTGAAAGTTTTGCTTAAGACCCGGAAATGTTCATTAGTCGACTCTCATAACAATTTGGACTCAGTGAATCAACAACATCGTGAATTTTACGAAAGGATTTAGCTCTGAAGGCATATAAAGTTCAAATGACACAGGAACTAAAGCTACTGGATCATTCAAAACATCATGGATTTATTAAAACCATGACGTTTATTTTAATATTTATTATTATTAAGTTAAATCAAAAAATTTAATGAAATCAAAAAATCATCTTTTCTGATGAAACACGTTTTGAAATTGGTGACTATGTTAATAAACAATTAATTGATTAAATCAAATAAACCAAAAAAAAATAAATAAAAACCAACCATAATAGAAGAGCTTGATAAACAACCAGCACAGAACTGGCAAGAATAGAAACAAATAATTATTAAAACAGCCTGAAAGTTGGTCCCTTTACAAAAACATAGAAAACATCCGTGGTGGAATGAAGTTTGCGAGCAAGCAGTATTAAGCCGAAGTAAAGCATTCAAAGATTGGAATAGTAAAAAAACAGCAATACATTATAAGATCTTTTTGGAAGTAAGAAAAGAAACATCGAAGCTAATTAGACAAACTAAAAGAAAATATGAAAACAATCAACTTAATGAAATAGAAAAAGATTTCCAAAAAAAGAACATCCAAAACTTTTACAAAATATTTAAAACTAAATTAACAGGATATTAACCCCAAAGTGTTTGCTTCCAAAAGGAAAACGGACAATTAACTCTAAATAACCAAGACAATTGCAAAGAACTTGCGAAATATTTTGAACAACTACTAAATTGTCCTGAACCTTTAAACAAATTATCAACACTAAACCCTAAACAAACTAACACAGATTCATTACCACCGAATGAAAATGAAATAAATAGGCAAATCAAGCGACTTAAAAACAACAAAGCTTCTGATGAAAATGGAATCACTGCTGAACTTTTGAAATCCGCTGGTCCAGGTACAATCAAGAAAATAACCAAAATTCTACAAGAAGTTTGGCGAAGAGAACGGATTCCGGAAGATTGGAAAAATGCTCTAATCCATCCACTACACAAGAAAGGAGATAGAGAGGATGTAAACAACTACAGAGGGATATCTCTACTCCCAGTTTGTTACAAGATTCTATCGCTATGTCTACTAAACAGGGCACAGGGACAGTTAGAACCTAAAATTGGTGAATATCAAGCAGGTTTTCAACCGGGCAGATCCTGTCCTGAACAGATCCTGAATCTAAAGTGGATCCTTGACATCAAAAACTGTACAATAAAAATATCGTCTGAACATTTGTGGATTTCAAAAAAGCATATGATTCTATTGACCGCGAATCTTTATTCCAAATCTTGAAGGACCAAGGGCCAGATCTGAAAATGCTGGCAATTATTAAAGCCAAACCTAACCTAACACAAGATCAAAAGTTACATTCATGGGTGACATCTCAGTGCCCTTCGAAATTACAATTGGAGTGAGACAAGGGGATGGACTCTCGCCACTCTTATTTAACTGTGTTCTAGAAAAAGTAATACAGGAGTGGCGTGAAAAAAAGTCTGCCCTGAATATTGACCAGCCCATTAAACTGGGGAGAACCAACATCAAGATTGATTGTCTGGCGTTTGCGGATGATCTAGCAATTTTGGCTCAAGATATATTAATGGCACAAAAACAGACTGAAATCCTAAAAGAAACGGTAGAAAAGGTAGGACTCCAAAATTCCTATGAAAAGACACAATACATGACCTGCAACAGACTAAGAACACCATTTCTAAAAACAAAATATGATAACATCAGACGAGTCTCTCAATTCAAATATTTGGGTGAAATAATTATGGAAAATGGGTTGGAAAAAGCGACCAATAAGGGTAGATGTCAAAAAATGAAAGCGGCATTGAGACTTACACAAAATATTTACAACAAAAAATGCATATCTAAAAACACAAAACTGAGACATTACAACAAACTGAGACAACACAGTTATTAAGCCAGAATGTCTATATGGAGCAGAAACGCTCATTTTGAATAGAAAGAGAGACATCGAGGACATTGAAAAGAAAGAAAGAAAAATCTTAGGCCCCAAACAAATAAATAGCACAACATACCGACTTCGAGAAAACCAAGAAATCAAACAATACACAGATATACATAGCGATGTGAGAAAAAGAAGATTTAAGTTTTACGGACACATAAAACGGATGAATCCGAGTAGGCTAACTAGACAAATAGTCCAATTTTATGAAAATAGAAGTAGAGCTAAAGTAGAAATAATTAAATGGATTGCTGCAATTAAAGAGGACCTAAGATCATCAAATATTACACAAAGTGATATTCAGGATAGAGGCTGTTTCAGACACAAGTTTAATGTTTGGAAGGTTGGCCAGAGAGAAAAATGTAGGAAGACTGAAACAACTTGGTCTGACGAAAGGAAAATAGCTCATAGCGAAAGAATGAAATTACTATGGGCGCAAAGGAAGGCTAACAACAACAAACGCCTCTAACTGTACTTTGCATGGTCCACCAGGGCCCGTATGTGAATAATAATAATAATTCTAATATTCTAATATTTCAAATATTTCTATTTCTTCTTGCGTCGAAAATCGTTGACCGCGTTAGTTTATCCTTTACGGACGGGAAGAAAAAGAAATCGTTGGGTGCTTCAAATCGATGTTTGACCGGTCAAATATTGAGCTGTTCGGTCCGAAATGTGAGAGCTCGCGTTTCTATGGTGAAGAATGATCCTGCGTCGCTGGATATATAAATAGCAACCGTCGTAAACATTTTATCGAGGATATTCTGAAGGGTTTAAGTTCTTAAATTTCCGCAACTGATAATTGGGGGAAGATAATATAGATACCTATTTCAGAGAACTTTTCAATTCTCCATTTTTTCTGGACGTATAAGCTTTGAATCATCATGTTGATGTATCTAAGTGGATTATATTGTAAACATTCGACATTTCAAGCTACAAAAATTTGTATTTTTAATTTTATTCCACGGATTTTTTTCTCTATATTTCAAATTGTGTATCTCCATTGAAATTGCCTCCAAAATAAGTGCTATCAAATAGCCAATAGCAATTATTTCTCGCGTCACACTGTCCAAACTGCACCGCAATTTACCAAAAACTCCCAATGCAAACTGAAAAATTAATCTCGTTTGTTCACGAACCGAGCTGCGGATATCGAACCAGCAACGTTTGGTTTAGCCCTGTCGTGTCTTCCTAAATATAACATTAACCGTTATAGAACAAACATTAAATAAACATTAAAAGGCGAACGATACTTCGTTCGAACCCACAACAACTATTCGATAAATATTTACGGGTTTTGTTGTAAGGCCGCCGATATGCGAAAAATTGAAAAATAATGGGGCGGTTGATAAAAGGGTTCCGGAAACGTTGAGGGATTGCTAACGAGCTTTTTGAAAATTCGAAATATCTTATTCAGGGTGTTGCCAGATGGTATTGGGATAAAAACTATATCGAAGAAAAGAACAGAAATTTTGTTTTTATGGCTTTATTAGCAAGATGTTGACTTACAATATAACTTTAATATTTTTAACATAAAGAAGGGCTGGTGTTACACTACCATGATAATTATTTATACATTTTAAAAGAAAAATTTGAAAAGTATATCAATCAAATATTATCCATTAGCAGCAAAAACCACATTTCCTCACACAGTATTCCTTATATTAGAATCCTACATACGAGAAAGACCCAGTTAAATCAGGAGCAGTTATTCCCAGTTAAATCAGGAGTTCCACAGAGCAGCGTTCTCGGGCCCATTATTTATCTTTTATTTACAGCGGACCTACCAACAAGTGAAAATGCAGTTACAACCACATTAGCCGACGATAAAAGAATAATTGCAACACATTCGGGCCCTGATGTAGCAGGAAGGGTCCTACAACATCTAAACAAAATTCAAGGCAGGACAAGAAAATGGAGATTAAAAATAAAAGAACCATAAATAGACTAATGCTTCCTACATCGGACAGCGTAAAGTACCTAGAATTACGTCTTGAGAGGAGACTCACGTCGAGAATACATTCTAAGACTAAGAGGAAGCAACTGTGACTCAAGTTTAGTAAATACTACGGGCTTCTAGGATATGAAGCTAAGTTTTACATCCTTCACAAAGCTGCATGTTCTTTAGTGTTTCATGAATACTTTGAAGATTAACCGTTTGTTCTGAAATAGTTCAATAAAATTTCATAAAAATACAATATTACCATATAAATCAACATTTCGTAGATTTGTCAGTTACTCGTTTTGGATGTTGAGACTTTTTTTTCTGTAATTTTAAAATTTGGTTATTATTCAACTTTTTCGAAATTACAATAACTGCCCCAATACTAATATTTAGTGCAGCTGAAACTGACTAAAAAACTCCAATTAACCATGAGACCTACTAAGTTATTAATACATGGCACGGCGTTTAATGACAAAAGAGGAGCCCCATTAACTCGTTCCTGTTCAAAATAAGTGATAACTGACGAAACAAGTTGCTTAAACCGACTGGTTAACGATTTTGGCATTTTTTTGCAATTTTTACAACAGAACTCACAAAAACAGAAACTAAACTAGAAAATGACTAACAAAGAAAATAGTAAAAATAATTCAAAACGTTTGAAGGCATAACTCCAAAACCACCAGAAAATGAAAATGACAGATTCGACGAAGAAAGTTGTGTTAGGCCGGCAATACTGTCCACAATCACAAACTTAAATGTCATCTTGACAACGAATTCACGCAACGTGATCCAACTGCGCATCGTATTTTTATCATATGCTCCTGAAACTGACTTAAATGAACTTAATGATGAAAAATGAAACGTGTCTCTCGGGACCGGTTTCTAGCCTTTCAGCCGTCATCAGCCGAGCTCTAGACGAACGCAAGAAAAGCAGTTCGGAGAGACGATCGGGGCCAAACCAGATTAACTGGCCATTTTAATGACGGGTCGTGATCGCACACAACTCACGCCATCATACGACGAATGCTCGTAGCAGTCAGGACCGCTCGTAACATTCTGCCTGGAAACCTCGGGTATAGTACCAGGTATGCCCACAAAGTAGCGTAACGGAACCGTGAAGGGAAATATTACAGAAATCTTTCACCCTTTCTCCACGTGGTGCCACCGATCGCCTTCGCCGAACTGCTTTTCTTGCGTTCGTCTAGAGCTCGGCTGATGACCTCTGAAAGCCTAGAAACCGGTCCCGAGAGACACGTGACGTCGCATGGTTGACAGTTCGGCGAAGGCCGAACTTCGATGACTTCGATTACTTCGTGAATCGGACTGTATATATATATATATATATATATATATATATATATATATATATATATATATATATATATATATATATATATATAGCTCATCGCCTTCACGTTTAGACTAGACTAGACAAGTATCTCAGAACCGGTTTCTAACCTCACAGCCGTCGTCAACTGAGCTCGCGTCTAACGCAAGGAGACAGCTGAATAGAAACGAATAGAGCCAGACCAAATCAACTGGCCATATTAATGGTGGGTCGCAATCTCAATGCAACTCGCATCATCTTACGATGAATGTTCGCATCAGTCGGAACAACGCGATGCATTCTTTTCACAACTTTGGATGTAGATATCAGGTATACTCAAGAGATAGCGTAGTGAGGCCGTGGAGCGAGAGACCTCTGTTCGTTTCAAATCAGCCGTCGCCATCACGTCGAAACAAGTATCTCCCGGGACAAGTTTCTAGTTTCACAGCCGTCATCAACTGGACTCGAATCAAACGCAAGGAGACTGCTGAATTCAACGGAGAAACGAACAAAACCAGACAAAGTCAATGTTGATGGCTAGTCGCAATGTCAATGTAACTCGTATCATCTTACGGTGAATGTTCGCAGCAGTCTAACACAAGGAGATAGTTGAATAGAAACGAACCGAGCCATACCACCACCCCAGCTGACTCCAGCAAACTCGAGCCCAGCTGATGACGGCTATGAGGCCAGAAACTGGTTCTGAGAGATACTTATCTCGATGTGATGGCGACGGCTGATTTAAAACGAACAGAAATTTAAAACAAACAAAAATTTCTGTTATTCAAATATCTCTCTCACCGGTCCCACTACTATCTCTTGAGTATATATATATATATATATATATATATATATATATATATATATATATATATATATATATATATATATATATATATATATATATATATAAACATTAATAAGAAACTGAAGAAGCCCACATAGCTATGGAAAAGAAGTATGCCTAAAAATACCGGACAGGAAAGTACTGAGATAAACTCTTGGACCAAACATAACAGAAGATAGATAAAGAAGGCTTAAACGAAATGAAGAAACAGAGGAAGAATTAGGAGAAAATATAGCCAGATACATAAAAGCGAGAAGGTTGCCCACAGAAACAATTAAAAGGGTAACAAAATGGACCCTTTGGTAGATCAGGTGGAAAGGGATGCAAAAACACTAGACAATGCGGATTGGAGAATGGAATGCAGAAATAGGAGAGAATGGGAGGACTTAACGAAAATGGTCAGAACTCATAAAGGAGTGTAACGATGATTAGAAGAAGAGAAGTATTCCATCTCTTTAACCGTAATCACGAGGGATTGAAAGGTTATTTTGATAATGGTGTTAAGAATTAAGATATTTTCATCTAAATCCACGTTGAATTGCAATAATTGAATTATTTTAATATAAATTTCTTTTAGTTCTTTTAGTGTATATTTATCTATCTAATATATAACTTGCACGTCTACACTATACAATGCCAAACATAAACTGTCAAATCAAATATCAAATCAACTGTATATCAAGAAAAAATTGCGCCAGAACAAAATGATCCAAAATGGTCCCCACCTTTTGTCATGATCATTTGGTCATACCCTCATCTCAGACGTCGCTAAAAATCACTGAAACCCCGGAAGCACTCGGTACCTTTCGGAAATAGTCGGTACATAGACTAGCGGATATTTTGAATGGATGCTTTTTTACAGATTTCATATAAAAAATGAAACACAACTTAACCTCACATTTCAATCACAAGCATCGACACTTTATATGAAAAAAACAATTTGTGGTTTTTAAAGCATTTCTCGATGTTTTGTGTCATTCTGCTACTTTTTATAACCAAAACATTTTGAAAATTATTCTTATAATATTTGATTGTTCTTTTCGCGGGGCCTTTAAGAATAATTCGTTGATAAACTAGTTGAAATGTTTATTACAATAATTTAAATTGATATAGTTAGATCACAAAAACTATATGGTCCTATATAATTATCAATGCCAATGGTGGATTAGTTGCCTCTGCCTGGCAATCCAAAGGTAGCTGGTTCGATTCAAGCGCTCGGATGGGTGTTTTTCTTTCATTCTTCTGTCCGTCTTACTTCCTACCCTACCCACACATTTATATACACTCACATATACGCATACCCGCCCACACTTATCCACACGTAAATGTCTGTGATTATTTCTAGACAAGAGTGTAAAATCCGACAAAGAATTACCCCTCAGTCACGCCAGTTAAAGGCTGAGTAAGGCCGGATGCCTTCTGAGAAGTGTTCTACGTTCGTCACTCGCCAGTCGGTAGGCTTCCTGATAGGCTTATGGGTAGGCCTAAGGGGGGTGCTGACCTGGATTTGTCGGTAGCTGATGACCGTAGTTCAGAACCCACGTTAAGCTGTAGGTCCTGTCGCTAAATAGCCTAAGATGCTGCTGCGCCTCTAACCGTAAACCTTTTCCTTTTCTTTACAACATTGTTCATAGCTTTCTCATCTAGCAAAGGTATGTGATTGCATTTTTAATTTTATGCTGTGATTTATCCCCAAATGTGCTTCTGGTTTATTATAAGTTTTACAGACCTGATTTTCAGAATACAGTGGGTATATAAAATATGCTTTCTTAGCACGAGAATTCTGCTATTGATTGTGAATCTTGTTTAAGTGTCTTTTCATTGTTGAAACACTGGATTACTTCAAATTGCCGAAAGGACAAATTTTATTCTGGATAGTTTCAGTCTAAATACTTCATACTTTTCACAAAATAGATAAAAAGCAGCGATCCATTTCCATTTGATCAGCCAGTTTTTTAAATAGCCCTAAACACTCAAATCAAATTCAACGGTTATTCGCCGACCATTTCTGAAAGGTGCTGAGTGCTTTCGGGGTTTCAGTGACTTTTAGCGATATCTCACATAATCTCTGTGTCAGGCAGAGAGCTTGTAAAACGACCTTCGTAAAGCTGATTAATATTATTATCATCTAGAGATTATGTTATACTCCACTTCCCATCAAACAAATAAATAATCAATCAATATCACATAATACTGCTTAATAATTCTTATATAACCCAAAGTAAAAAACATTAAATGAATGAAAATAAGATATTGAGACCGAAAAGAATTATACAAGACTGCTATTTTGCACAATTAACCGTCTATGTAGGTTTCGTGAACCATTCTAACAGCCGTGTTCGCCCACGCCTTTTTTTTTCAAGCATTTTTTCACCTACACGACTAAAATTGCGACCGATACAGACAAAGGAACGATGAATGTCATTTTAAACGAGTTTTGAATTTTTGCTGTACGAACGACTTAGTTGTGTTAATTGGTTATTTTTAGACTACTAACGGACAAAAAACCTTGATATATTTATTTTGTTTTTATATTATAATAACGATATTGATATGAACAATAAGGACTACACAAAACATTTTAATTAATGGTTTAAAAATAGGTGCTCCACTTAATTTTCGGGTCCCATGTTGTATCAATAACAGAATCTACAGGATCTTTCAAATTGAGGGATTTTTTAAATTTTTTAATTAAACACAGAATTTGCGTTGATTTGAAAAAACTTTTCATTGATAATTAAAGCAGAGTGTTTGACATTTAAACTAAAAGACAATATCTGCCAACTTACTACCTCTTGCAGCTCCACAGACGTCCACTTTTTTTCTTAAAATTTTGGATGACATTTTGGCATAACCGTGGCGCTGTCTCACCAGTTACTGGAATAGTTTCATATTTTAGTTCATTAATCGATTGTGGATTGTTCTTATTTACCTGGCTTTTTACGTAACCCCAAAGAACATAGTCCAACGGTGTCAAAATACTTGATCTTGGTGAGTTATTGTAAGAACATCACTGTTTCTTGCAATAACTCATCCAGGAAATTATAAATCAATTGTTTTATTACCAAAGTAAGATATAGTTCCATCCTGTTGGACCCACATATCCCCAGATCAATATTGTTCAATTCAACCCCCTAAAATTGAGTTATCATCTCACAATATCGAACAACAGTAACAGTTACAGCTTCACCAACAGCATTCCGAAAGAAATACGGCCCAATTACTCCTTCTGGCCATAACCAAACAGTGTCTCGTTTAGAATATAATAGTTTCTCATAAATCAATCGTGATTTTCCTCACCCCAAATGTGGCAATTTTGTTTATTAACATAGCCACCAATTTTAAAATATGCTTCTGAAAAGGTGATGAATCTTTTAAGAAAAATCATGTTTGTTCTTTGATCCAATTGAAAAATCCACGACGTTTTGAATGATCCAGTGCCTTTAGTTCCTGTGTTACTTGAAACTTATTTACCTTCAAAGCTAAATCATTTTGTAAAATACGCCATGTTGTAGATTCACCGAATCCAAATTTTTATGAACTTATACGTACGTGAATACTTTCACGTACCAAGTCAATATGCTTTTGTGAACGGCCAGTAGGATATATTACTCTCCTTTGCTGAACCAGTTTCTTGAATTTTTTGAACAATTTGATTGATAGTACTATCATAGAGCATACCGCAAATATCACGTAATTTTCTAAAAATATTTTTCACTGAGGGTCCATTTTCATAAAATAAATCAACAATGTTAACGCGCTGTTGTATTGTGTACGACACCATTTTTATAAATATCAAACATTACACTTCTGAAATGAGACTAGACGTATGCAAATTCGCAACGCCATCTGTGTTTTCGACCGACCCATTCGAAAGACCCGTTATTCAAAATAGAGTTATTTCCCATGGTATACTTATTCTTAAAGCACCATCTTTCATATGCATATATCATTCGAAGAACAACTGTTGAAGCTTCCTTTTCGTCTTTCAGCTGAAGAAAAATAATGCTGAAGCTCAGGGCGTGATATGTGCTGCTTAAATAATGCAGAACATCCGTGAAAGCCAAAAAAAATTGGAAGATGAAGAATTGAAGGCACCGATGAAATAAAAGAGTTGCTTTAGTCTGGTTAAACGTCTAGTCATCAGCAACTGATTGGTATTAATGATGTTCTAGAGGGAAATGTTTGTTTTATACCAGCAATGGAGAAGAGAAGTCATTATACTTCAGACAACATACAATCGCATACAGCAGAAAGGACTAGAAAAACGATAACCGAGTTTAACTGGTTTAACTAAATTTTCTCACACCCGCTATATTATCTAGAGTGGCCCTCTTCGGATTTTCCCCCCGTTAGCATCGCCTGGTTGATAGCCACTTTATATCTCGTGAGAAAAGGTGCAGGGAGAGAGTACTGAAAAAGATGGAGAAAGTATAGAAACTGAGGAAACTGGGAATGTCGATTAAATAGTTAAATATTTAAAAAGTTACGTATACAATTTATATTTAAAAAAGAACGTTTCTTGCTGAAAGACGCTATATTTATAACACAAACCAAAAGACGACAATTATCAAGATATTCCACTTTCCTAGTCAGTAAACAACGTTTTGTGAGTAGCCAGAACAAAAGCGAAGTAAACAATACCGTAAATAGAGTAAATTTTGTATTATTCTTAACGGAGCATTCATTAAAATTCTCTTCCAAAGAGATCCATTTAAAGAATTATAGACGTTATATTTAACAAAGTATTATTTTTAGAAAATATTAGAGCTGGGAAATGTCAAAGTCAACGAAAAAAGCCTTATAGAAAAAATTAATACCAACAATATTTCAGAAAATATTACGATCAGTTGAAACGTTAACTTCGCCCACAAAAAGTTTATTTTCAGTGAAAAATAATGAAAATTATCAAATACAAAATATAGTAAAAACCTTAGCTTTTCCAGTATTGTTATATCCCCCCTCCTCCTTCTCACCCTCACCGCCCTTCTCCCACTCTTCATCCTGATGATGAGCAGGCCAAATTAAAGCCCTAAATGGTTCATCTCTCCAATATGCAACCAACGATGCTCGATATCGAAAACGCTGACGAGAAGTACTCTGAAAAGACCGCAAATGGAATGAATTTCCATATATCACGACTCTTCTGTAAAGAACACGAAGAAGATATTAATTTCTGCGTCAGTTGGCTTCTTTTATTTATAAAATGTGCACGTCTCACCAACACAGAGACTTTTCCATATCTTATAAGCAAACTAAACTTTGGATTTTTATAACTTTATGACAATCCACAATAAAAAAAAATATAATTTTTAATTAATGACACAGTTTTCTCCAAATGAAAAAAATGTATTCACTATCATTAAAAGTTTCACTTCTGGTCTTATATTGTTTTTGATGTACCATTAAATGTATAAAAAAGAATAAACGAGATTGCGAAGCTGTTTCACAATCGGTCTGATTCAGCTCACGCACTACTAACGTTTTATTAGATATTAAAACAGAAAAACTTCCCATTCTTGTACCCATTTTACTAGTAAACATTACAACCGTTACCTCAATCGAAAGCTGTTATGGAATCCATTTTTTTTATCGTTTTATTTTATGTTGTTTGGCTAATATTTATACTTCCTCTTGCATATACACACACACATACACACACATAATATATATATATATATATATATATATATATATATATATATATATATATATATATATATATATATATATATATATATATATCATCATCATCATCATCATCATCATCAGCCCGTATCGATCCACTGCAGAATGAAGGCCTCTTCAGCATGCTTCCAACCTTCACGGTCCTGGGCTTTCCTCTGCCACTCGGGTCCAATATACTTAACGATGTCATCAGTCCATCGTGCTTTCGGTCTTCTTCGCGGACGTTTGCGATCAAGCGGTATCCACTCCAGGATTGCCTTGGTCCATCTGTCGTCCCATCGCCTCGCTATATGGCCTGCCCATCTCCATTTCAACTGTTTTACTCTTCCAATGATGTCACAGACTTTTGTTTGTTCCCTGATCCATGCGCAGGACTTTCTGTTTCGTCTTGTAATGCCAAGCATACATCTTTCCATTCCCCTCTGTGCCACCCGAAGTTTTTGAATTGATTGCGATGTGAGTGTCCAGGTTTCACTTCCGTATGTCATAACGGGTAGAACGCACTGATCGAATACTTTTCTTTTCAGGCAAAGTGGGAGTCTGCTCTTAAACACTATGTTGAGCCTACCAAATGCCTGCCAGCCACATTTAACATGCCGTTCCACCTTCCGGGCGGTATTCCCCTCCATGGAAATCCTCTGCCCAAGATATATAAAACTGTCCACAATCTCTAAATCCCTTCATAAAACTGAAATTCTTCTGTCCTGAGCGAAGTTATTGAACATAACCTGACTCTTTTTCAGGTTTATTTTCAAGCCAAATGGTTCGCCAGCCCTTTGCAGTTCTTGTATGCGTCTTTGCAGCTCCTCTGGGTCTTGTGAAATGAGAATAATATCATCTGCAAATCTAAGATGGTTTAAGTTTGCACCATTGATCTTTACACCATCCTGTTCCCAATCCAGTTTACGGAATACTTCTTCAAGGCCAGCAGAGAATAGGCGATATTGCGTCACCCTGCCGTACACCTCGTTCTATATTAATTCCCACTTCAAGATCATCAAGGTGAATTGTGGCTGTAGCTCCATCATATATCGATTCTAATAGGTTTACATAGGCTCTCTCTACACCTTGGCTAAGCAGTGCATCCATTATCGCATGCTTTGAGATGGAATCAAATGCTTTTTCGTAGTCGATAAAAGCCAAGCACAGTGGCATGGTGTATATATATATATATATATATATATATATATATATATATATATATATATATATATATATATATATATATATATATATATATATATATATATATATATGTAGAGAGAATGTCCCGAAACTCAACGCCAAGTGGGTGCGGGGCGAAAGGCCAGGTTATACCAGTTCTGGCAAAAATAAGAAAAAAAATCCTTGTCACCGTGTTAAGTGATAATAGGCATATTTTTGAAAATCTTGAAATTCAACACTCTATCTTTAGGTACTGTGATCACAAATTTTTCAATTTTTCAGTGTTATTTTTCCTAACGTTATCCTAAATAACCATGTTATTAATCGCAGTTACAAATCAAACAATGAAGCTGTTAATTTAGTAAAAAAAAACAGGTAGGCAGTCATGGGGACGATATTATATATATATATATATATATATATATATATATATATATATATATATATATATATATATATATATATATATATATATATATATATATATATATATATATATATATATATATATATATATATATATATATATATATATATATATATATATATATATATTACACTTTATTGTAAAGATCTAAGGTGAAATTGAATGATAATAATTGATGAACAAGTTTATAAATAATCATTTTGCAAAAAATTACAAAACACGTATTTTATTTCTGACAATTTAAAGCAATAAACAATAATTTTGAGAAATGAAATTTATTATAAAATTTTATAAACTTTTTAATTGTTATAATAATATTATATATATAATAATATATACATCATTATTATAATAATTCTGGTCTGGTATGGACACGTAATGAGAAGAGACAGGGATACGCCAATAAGAGAGATAACAATATGGAAACCAGCACAGAGCAGACCGAGAGGGAGACCCAGGGTCAGATGGAGACAGCAGGAGGAAAATATAAAAAACAGTAAACGCAGAGGGATGGAGAGGATAGATCGCAGACAGGAAGAGATGGAGGAAAATAGTCGAAAAGGCGAAAACTCACCAACAACTATGAGAAGGGCAACAAGAAGAAATGTGGACTGATCCACCACACTAAAAGGATTTGAAGAGTTCTTTAGAAAGGAACAGCTACAATTTCAAATATGAAATGTATTAGCTTATATAATAATTATAATAATTAAAAATATATATAATAATGTATTACAACAAAAAGCGCATTTTGATTCCCCATTTTTAAAAGAACCTCAAATGAACATGATATTTTTACGAATGACAATTTCCAGACTAATCAAATACGCATAAAAATCTAATTGATACCATCTATTTCTGCCTGCTAAAATTATTTCCACGATTATTATAACCGTAATAACCGTAATTCTGTCATTGTGGTGAGACTAGTATAATATCAGGTTGTCGGAACTTCCGGAGAAGTCGGAAAAGTTTTTGACCAGCTGAAAAAGAAATGGGTTCGTCTACAAATACGATGTGTATGTCCCTCATGAAGTTATTTAGCCAAATCTACTGGGCCGAACCTCTTCGTGTGATTTTTTGCTAGATTTTTTGCTTCGTGTGATTTTTTGCTAGATTTTTTGCTAGAAGCCGAACCTCTTCGTGCTAGCTTACGCTCTCTTTCTGAAACGGAGGATAAGCGATGATGAAAAGTGAATTGTGTACAACATGCAACGAAAAAATTATGGGGGTTGCCAGGGTCAGCAGTTTTAGATACCGCGAAAGATGACCTTCATCCAAAGAAAATTATACTTTGCATTTGGTGGGATTGGAAGGAACCCATACACTTTGAGGTTCTTGGACGCAACCAAAACATCAACATCAACTTCAACTGTCTGGACAGGATAGGCATCATGAGAATGTAGGACCACACATTTCAATCAAGGCCCAGCAACAATTGTTTAGCTTCAATTGGGATGTTTTGCCCCATCCATTTTTTTTCCCAGACATCGCACCTTCGGATCACCATCTATTCCACTCCCTCCAAAATGTTAATTTTTTTTTTATTCTCCAATTCTGTAGAATATAGACATTATAAATTGTAACTTGATTAAATCTAACAATATTTTTCTATTATCTAAATTTAGCTGTTTGGTAGATACACGTCCAGTAACGTACACACAAATTTATGTACCCTTCGACCCTCCGACAAATGAGATTATCCAATATAACTTTCATAAGTATAAGATTTTTCATATACGATTACCTTCCAAATTGGTAGACGAATTTTGTCCTTGTCTATTCGCGCTTTCTTGAATATTATTATTCGTATCCTCCAAAATAGACGATCCTGTAAAGCTTTGTCATTGTTACTACCCTCGATTGTATTGCTACATGTAGATTCTTTGCGGACTTGAAACGAATTGTTCCGAGCTGACCAGATATTGGCAATATTTGCCTTCGTTACTATTGTGAGGTCACATTAGTTCGGGTTTTTTTTCGGGAACCGTCGGCGCGTCATCGGTACTAGATTTAAAAATTTATTTTCAATTTGATATAACTTTTTAATTACCACGAGGAAAATAAAAATAGTTTTGTTATAAAACTTATGTATGATCTTTTCATTTATGACAAAAAAATTATTCAAAGGCCAAATTGTCTACAGCGTAACCTAACATTAACCACCCTGTATGATTAATTTACCGATCTCGTCTGAAATTCTGCCATTTTCAGTTCATATTTTAATTTCACCCACTTTTTCTGTATCGACACGTCAGCTCGGCGCGCTAGCTTTTTTTTCAATTCTTACCGCTTCATTACATTTTCATTTTGAAGCTATAGAACAACCGATACCGTTTATCGGGATATAATTTCAAACGAAGCTGTTAAATTAGCAGATTAACGTAGTGTATCACGCAGCTATCGTGCCGATGACGCCTTCGTCCCTCGCTCCCTTCCCTTCCATCTCTTTTTTACTCTCGTCCTGATTTTCCATTATAGTCCTTGTGGTGCTTTCCTCTCTCGGCCTATAGAGAAGGAGGAAAAGGAAAAGCGACGGCTTGGGGGGGTCCATTACGGCCAAAAGGAAATCCTTTTATTTCCCTTTTTTTATATCGAGTTCGGGCTGAAACATTTATTGTTGGGTTTGTGCGGGGACTCCTCTTTTTAAAGCGCCATCATTTTAACGCTCATGTCATTTTTTCAATGTCAATATTACACCACTGCAGTGGTGACTGAATATAAGGCATGTTTTTTTTTTTAAAGCAGAGTATAAGAAAAAAGATAAAAGAAACGTCTGCTACACCAGCTGGTAATGTCATACAAAATTCAGTATATTTATTCTGGGGTAGTATAATAGTAGTATACCGCACCAATACTAAACTCTTCGTGAAAATATACGAAAATGAGACTTTTTCCAAAAAAATTAACTTTTGAACGTCCTATTTGCTTTATCTGGCATCTTGTTACTATTTTGAGCTACAAAAAAGTAAAATTTCCCTCAAGGATGAGACTCGATACAGGTCTGAACTCAAAATTGAAGGCATCATTATTGAGGTTTCTTGAAAGAGTTTCTACCTTAACTCCAATTTACTTTCCCTGAATTGAATTTCCGAAAGATGTACAGTATACCCCTCTACGCCTGCTCTAAATTGTTCATACCAAAAAACTCATTAAAACCCATACCATCGAGAGTTTATTTTTAAGGTTTGAAAGCAAATTGAAGTCGAAAGATGCCAAATCTGGTATACAAGGTGGATACAATTCAACAGTTTGTACATAATTCATTCAATTAATCCATGACTTAAACATCTTTGTGAGAAAGTACATTATCTGATGAAAAAATGAAAATAGAACATTTTCCTGCAAATTTAATATTTCATCAAATAATTGACGGTTTCAACTTTTACTTGATGAAAATCCAATATAAATTTCTTTAAAAATAAAACAGTTTTATACGATTTTCACTGAATAATATTATTCTGACATGTTTCGCCAATACAGTGGCTTCTTCAGACGATTATACACAACATATAACTGTAGTTTTATTAAAAAGGAATAAAACATTTTTTTACTTTGTTGTCTATCACTTTTTTAGTTTAAGTTAGTTTTAAAGTAGTGTTTGAAAATGTAAAATCGTTTACGATACAATGTGATACAAATTTTGTTTAAAAATAAAAGTGATAAATAACAAAGTAAAAAATTGTTTTATTCCTTTTTAAAAAATGAACTATCACAAAGTAACGGACAAATCAATCAATAATGTATAGTTTTATTTTTAAAGTAATATTTCTTCACGGATTTTTTTTCATCCAGCTTGTCTAAATAGTTTTTATATTATATTCTGGTTGTCACTTTACCTTTCCTGACAACTATTTTGGGTCTAGTATATATATATATATATATATATATATATATATATATATATATATATATATATATATATATATATATATATATATATATATATTATACTTTATACTTGTGAAAACAAACTATCCAACCATTGCTCAGAAATTTGTATTCGTGCCCTTTATATTCACATGAAAACACACAATTTATCGGACATGGCCGATTTATATGGTCATGGCTTTGATCATTCCTTCAACGTTTTCCAGGGGTTCGGTTTGTGCCCGAATGATGATGGTTGTAAAGTCAGAAACCGGTGTTTCTGATAAATAAACTAAGCACCCACATGACCTAGGTTGTACAACAGGCCATAGAAAGGCATAACCAATAAACCATGCCACTGTGCTTGGCTTTTATCGACTACGAAAAAGCATTTGACTCAATCTCAAAGTAGGCTATAATGGACGCATTGCTTTGCCAGTTAATAGACAAAGCATATATAAACCTATTGGAATCGATATATGACGAAGCTACAGCGACAATCCACCTCGATGATCTTAAAATTTAAATTAATGTAGGGCGAGCAGGTGATGCAATATCGCCTATTATTTTTTCGACCTGCCTTGAAGAAGTATTCCGTAATCTGAATTGAGAACAGAATGGTATAAAGACCAATGGTGCCAACTTAAGCCTTCCATAAGATTTGCAAATGATATCGTTCTACTTTCATAAGACCCATAAGGACTGCAAAGATGCATACAAGAGCTGCAAAGGGTTGGCGAACCATTTGGCTTAAAAAAGAGAAAGAGGTTGTGTTCAAAAAACTCGCCGAGGACAGAAGAATTTCAGTTTTAAAAAGGGATTTAGAGATTGTGGATCAGTTCATATATGCAGAGAATTTCAATGGAAGGGGATACGTCAGAGAGTGGAACGACGTGTTAAATGAGGCTAGCAAGCATTTAGCAGGCTCAACATAGTGTTTAAGAGCAGACTCCCGCTTTGCCTTAAGCGGAAAGTCTTCAATTAGTGCGTCCTGCTCGTTATGACATACGGAGGTAAAACCTGGACGCTCTTTTTTTTGGACAGCCAATTTGGGGATATACAAAACGTGAAATTTATGGTCAACATAATGGACCTACAGAGCCTACTATTCCTAATTTAACTCAAAAATTTGAATCAAATAGTAGAGTATGTGTTGTAGAGGATGACGCTCACATCGCAATCAATTCAAAAACTTCGAGTAGCACAGAAGGGAATGCCAAGATGTATGCTTGGCATTACAAAGCGAGACAGAAAGCCCTGCACATGGATCAGGAAACAAACGAAAGTCTGTGACATCATTGGAACAGTACAGCAATTGAAATGGAAATGGGTAGGCTATGTAGCGAAACAATGGGACCAAGGTAATCCTGGAATGGATACCGCTTGATCGCAAATGTCCGCGAAGAAGACCGATAATATATATATATATATATATATATATATATATATATATATATATATATATATATATATATATATATATATATACCCCAGTATATAAAAATAATCTATCGAAAAAAAAAACGAGAACAAGTTAATAAATAAAATGAGACTTCCCCAGATAGTTGACGAAATACATCGCCAGGGATATAAGATGGAAAAAGAAAAAACTAGATCCCATCCGAAGAAATGAAACAAAGTTAGATAAGAGATATCAATAGGGCGTCCCTTGAGAAAATCCATTAAAGAGGAACTGGGGAACACGATGAAAAACTCAGCAATCATCCCTTTAAAAATAAAATCAAATTCCTATTAAGTTAAAAAACAAAGTTCTTTCTTAAAGAAATATAAAATTGGTTTTCGTAAAAAGTCATCAGAGGTTTATAATAGGGCTACTTAATAAATCTTGTGATTAAATAACGTTCCATATTCCATTTTTGAAAATTATTATAAATTATACTTTCCATTAATCGTTGTGGATTATGTTAAAATGAACTGAACTCTTGGAACTTAGAAGAAGAAAAAATGCAAGAAACGATTTTTTTCTAACATGAGATAATGTCAATACCAGGTCTGTAAATATGAAACCGGAATTTGCCCATAGATGATCCTAGCTGTCAGCTGTCAAAGATTTTAAACTCACAACTCACAATACAAGATTCATACAACATAGCTTGTAATAGCGTTGAACATATCGAATTTTGCGCCGTAAAACTACGCTTTGCGGACAGCATTGATTTTCTGTTACAATTTGAAGAAAACTGCTGCAGAATCGCATCGAATAATTATCGAAGCTTACGCTGAGCATGCTCTTGGTAAATCACATTGCTTTGAGCGATTTAAAAAAATCAAACGGGATTATTTTGACGTGAGAAACGAAGACCACCGAAAAAGTTTGAATACAGGGAATTGCAAGCATTGTTGGATGAAGATGACGCTCAAATGCAACAACAACTCACGAATCAATTAAATGTGACATGAGAAGCCGTCTCTATACATTCGAAAGCCATGGGAAAGGTCCAGAAGGTGGGAAAATTGTGACTGGCGATGAAAAGATGGATATATTTTAAGAATCCTTAGCGTGAAAGATCATGGGTAACTCCAGGCAAACCATGTACATCAGCTGGCAAAGGGCAAATCGCTATGGAAGGAAGATAATGCTGTGTGTTTGGTGGGAACAAAAGGGTATGATCTATTATGAGCTACTAAGACCTGGCGAAGCCGTTAATACTGAACGCTGCCGACAACAAATTTGATTTGAATCAAGCTTTGCTTGAAAAACGACCAATACATCAAAAAAAGGAACACAAAGATATTTTGCTTCATGATAATGCACCATCACTCACGACAAAACTGGCTGGGAAATACTTTCGCATGCGGCTTACTCACCAGACTTGGCTCCATCCGATTACTACTTATTTGCATCAATGGGAAACGCACTTACTGAGCAGCGCTTCACTCCTTACGAAAATGGCTCAATGACTGGTTTGCCTCAACAGACCACAGTTTTATTTAGTGGCGTGGCATCCACAAATTATCAGACAGGTGGGAAAAATGTATAGCTAGCGATGGGCAATACTTGGAATTTTTTTTTTTCATTTTCATACAATAAACGTGTATTTTCTATACAAAAATTCTGGTTTCATATTTACATACCTGGTAAATAAAATAGTGAATATTTACCAATGAACAGGAATATTTCATTCGTCAGAAATATGAAATTTTGTAGTCATATGCACAAGGTGTAAAAGAAATAACTTTCATAAATTTATCCAACGATTCTTTACATCATTTTGACCAAAAAATGTTCTTAAAACATATATCCAAAATGCAATCATTTCCACGGATTTTTTAACTTTTTGTTATTAAAAGTCCTTTTCGCAGAAATAGCCTAATACGTTCCATTTTTAAGTACCTGCTTCTCATTTATATCATACGATTATTTAGCTTATTATTTGACTTTGGACTGGACAATGTAGAAATTGCAACAAGACCGTCGAGCGGGTATTTCCACAGTATTCGGGCGAATCTTTAAGGGCAGTTTAATGTTTTCTATAGTTCAGTTTGTTTCTATCTCGTTTACAGTATAGTCAAGTCGATTTTATATAAAATGGCAAGTTCTAGTGGTCAATTTTGCAAAAATCCAGCGGATAAGTTTTGTTATATATGCGGACGATTTATATTAAAGTCACAAGCCGGATCTATATCCAAGGAAGTCAAGAAAAGCTATATTTTATATTCTAAGTGCCAAATTGGAGATCAAGATAAAAGTTGGGCTACTCATTTTTACTGTATGAGTTGTCATTTAAACTTGTGTGTCGTTTGCTGTTCCTATGGTGTGGAGAGAACCTACTGACCATGTAAGTGAGTTATTTTGTGTCACTAAAACAGAAGTGATTTCAGAAAAACAAAAGGACAAAATTCAATATCCAAATTTGCCTTCTGCACTTAGACTAGTTCCTCTTATCCAAGAACTACCGGTACCAATTGCGCCTTTAAACATAGACATGTTTCCCGGTGATTCCAATCCCTCATCAGGATCTGATCCACAACTTCTTGAGAACACAACAGTTGTGATTCAACATTTTTAACGACTACCAGTGAACCTCACTCAGAATGTATTAAATGATTTGGTACGTGACCTGGGATTGTCAAAACAAAAATCAGAACTTCTTCGTTCAACAGTGGAACCTATTAGATAAAAGTGCAAATTTTTCAATTTATCGGAAACTTCAAGTTTTTATAAAATGGACGGATCGCTATGTGTGTTGTGATATTGATGATTTGATGATGTACCTTCCAAGTGGCGTATTTTCATAGATTCGTCGAAATACAGCCTATAAGCAGTCTTTCTTCCACCTCTCCATATTAAGCTTGGAGTAATGAAAAATTTTATCAAAGCTGTGGACAATGAAGTTAATGGTTTCAAGTACCTAATAGAAAAATTCTCTCAATTAAGTGATGCAAACAAAGAGAAGGCATATTTATTGGACCTCTGTAGCAAGAAAGATGAAAACTATAAAAACCTCATAGATGAAACCTTTGAAATACGTCCTTAAAAATTCATTTTCTACACTCCCATCTGGATTTTTTCCGGAAAATATGGGTGCAGTAAGCGACGAACAAGAAAAGAGGTTTCACCAGGACATCAGTACAATGGAAGCAAGATACCAGAAACACTGAAACCCATCTTTGTTGGGCGACTCCAGCTGGTTTTTAAAAAGAGATGATGCTACAGAACACAAGAAGAGAAAGTGAAAGTTTTTGTCGCTGTATAATATATTGTTATGTGATATATTTTTTTATTCATATATCCTCAGTAATGTCTTTGTAGATTGTAAACATATTTTCATCAATGTTACTTTAGAAAAGTTTCAGTTTGTTGACGTGTGTTGTTGTAGATTATTCTGTTTTACATAAGTTCTAATCTACTTATATTTGCAAAATAATACTTTTTAATACTTGATGCCATCGAGCTAGGAAACGGGGACGGGTCACGTACTCTCATAAAATTTTAAAACATGGAATGGCGTCGGACCGTATGCACGACCGTCTAAATAACCACAATAAAAATAAAAAGTTGAAACGGTAACGGGCCTTCGGTGTGGTGGTTTCGAACCGTTTTAATGGTTTCAGATGGTGCGGCGAAAAGCTCTCGACCGGCTTCGGAGCGCTCCCTACGAGAATTTACGATTTCGATTTTTGATGGGGGAGAAATAGTGGCGGGTGGGGAACGGGACACGTTGCGTCCGAACGGTGTTTTTCTCAATTAATAATAGATATACCGGATTTTGCGTCCCGATGCGGAATGTTAACAAGCGAAATGTATCGAGCGAATTGTTCCGATTACATGCAGTTGATGGTTTTATCCGTTGGAACATTTTGTCCCGTGTTAAAAGGCTTTAGTTCAATTTTATCGGGTTTTATACGCTGTCCATGCAGTTTAAATAGAGCGCTTTGAATCATTTAGTGCAAGCAGATAAACCTTAATTGATATATCGTTTCAAAAATTTACATACAGAACAAGAAATATACTGGAAAACAACAAAAAATACATCACTATAAAAAAATATATTTTATTGGATGAATTTTGGAATTTTTATATACACCGCACAGGGTTTTTATTCTTCTACCTAAACTGCAGCGCGTTAGTGATCCTTGATCCCTTTCCATTCGGATCGAGCTCCAGCAGACCATTAATGTGGAGTAATTCTTCAACTTTGTCTTCCTCCTACATTTTCTGTTATTACTCTCTTCTTACACTGTCCTGCCACTGCTACTTTGTTTTACCTCTCTTTCTCTTAATTCCCCCCAATAGGATCATAATTTGGAAGCGATTGATAAAAATTTTCGTTGATATTAAGCACAAATCAACATAAAATTTTGAATTTTATATTTTATTCGTCTCATATTCAAGTATATTTTGTAATAAATGAGTAATTTACAAAGTTCTTAGTTGATAACATATAACAATTAATTTTATAAATGAGGTAGGTAGCGTAGATTATTCATTATTTTAATAATTATATTTATCATTTTGAATTATAAAAATTTTCAGTTTTAATATTCAGCGCTAATCGGTGCACAATATTCTTCGTTAACCTGTCTTTTGCTAACAGAAATAGATTCGATGATTTTCCCACACGTGAGCATGCAACATATAGTTGCCCATAGGAAAAACATGGATTTTCCAAGTCTAAGCCGCAAATGGACATTGTTTGGCCTTTAGACTTATTTATGGTCATGGCGAAAGCTAAACCAATTGGAAACTGAAGCCTTTTAAATGGTATCGCAGATTCTGACGGTATCATTGAAATACGTGGCAACAGAACCACCTCTCCTTTAAACTTTCCAGTCAAAATGGTTGCTTGAAGAATATTCCCGGTGATCTTTTTGATGGCCAAACGTGTACCATTGTATAATCGAGGTGGATACAAATTACGCAGAAGAATAATAGGTAAACCAATCTTCAACCGAAGATTATGTGGTGGCATTCCGGGCATATCCAGAGAATTTAAAAGTTCAATTGGAAAAATTACACTTTAGTTTTGATCAACAACAGTGTCGATTGATTTAAAAGACATCAGATTACCTGGTAACAACTTTTGTATCTGGAAGTTAATTTTGTCAACATCAACATTTTTGGCAACCAAAATAACCGGATTACTGAGCCAGTTATGATCCAAGTGAATATTTTGTATACCCGGGAAGATACAGATTGCAGAAATTGTCTGGCAATTTAAAGCATTGCGTATTTGGTTGCAGTTCTATTCTACCGTTTCTAATATCTAGCAATTGTTCCGAAAATATTTGTGCCGATAGATCATTTTGCAATCGTACGCGCATGTTTATCGAAGGTCAATCGAAGAGTTTCGATAATTCGCCATAAAAACAGAGAACAATTGAAATTAAATGACAAAATAATGCACCAAAAATTGAAAAAACAAGGTTATGTCGTAAGTAAATGTAACGTAAAATGAATTGTAGCATAAATGAAAAGTTTGGACTCTTAACACAGTGTCATCTATTGGATACTTACTTAATCCGGACACTAAAGATTTGAAGCGTTATGTCGATAAACTAACTTACACCACCCTCTGTTAGAAACTTATGGAACTCACAGATAATTATAATCCTTTATCATATAATAAACAAATAGTTTGCAATAAAAAATATTGTGACTATAAATTGAGATAAAAACTGTCCTATTTCTCAAGTTGGACCAAACTGCACACAGTCCGCAAAATTTCATTCACATTCTATATCATATATCTCTTGTAATATTTTTTTATATTTACATACTCCTTAGTAATGTATTTGCATAGATTTAAGACGTTTTACGTGTTTATATTAAAAAAATTTTAGATTGTAAAAAGAATTTCCCCACCATCGACCCACTGTAACAAAAAAACTGTACCTGTTACAGTAATTAGCTTATCTTTTTCGGATTTAGGACGACAAAATACTTCATATTCACCTATTTTCTTCAATATTACCTCAAAAAAGTTTAAATCTGTTGATCTGTATCATTCTCCTTGGTCTTCGGCTTTCTGACACTATCGCCATATCTCCCACTCAAATTCTGAATCCTCCTATACACTACAATATCCACATCTTTATATAATTGCTTGAATTCAAAGTGCTACCTCATAATCAATTTTCCATTATCATTCAAGATTCAAAATCCAGATCTGGTTCACAAATATTACTATAGGTTGAACTAATCTCTGTATTTTTAACTAAACAGTTTGCTGAGTAATTGAACAGTGAAGTATGTCACTGTTATTCCCAAAATATTTGAAAGTTTCTACTTCTTCAAAGTCGTTTAATCGTGTGTTTTCCTTAAGTTAACCATACGTTACATTAACAATTCAAAAAGTTAACTGTATTGAATGTATGTGCCCTTATCCCAATTAATGGTTTTCTTACATTTTACTATTTCATATGCACCTAAATGTATACATATCAAAATATAAAAAATATTTATTAATAATACAACATACTTTTTATACTATTAATATAACGCTCGGTTAACTGATTCACTGTTCCTTATTTTTACATACTTCATTAGGTACCGGTCTTGTATAAATAGACCATAGTTTAATTTTAGAATTAGATTGAATCATTCTGATTTTTTACATGGTTAGCGAAACCCGCGTCCAAAGTTCAAAAACCAATGGTTTGGTGCTTAGTAGTAAATCTCTTTGAATTTAGTGTTTCACATCAGAAATTCTAGCAAAATTGATAATATGAATAGATCTTATTTGGTTCATAATATTTATATATAGTTTTATAAAGTCATTGTTCTATGAGCTGAGTTACTCATTGGTCATTTATTTATACAGATATACTTATAACTACCTAAACTTTATTGTAAATAAACGAATCGGTGAAGCAGTTTACTAACGACCCAAATTAGAGACAGTTTCGAGTAAAACAATGAGAGAATCGCTAATATTATTGAGATAATTATCGCGATTACGTTTTAAATGGGTCGCCCATCAGTACGGCTCTGTGTCCTTTAATCGCCATGATCGCATTGTTCTCATGCCGTTGCACATAATTGCAGACTGGCCGGCTCGCAAGAATCGAGCACTTAAAAGCCGAAAAGCCCTCGATAATCGTCGTTTTCGCCATTAAACTAGAGACGGCTCGACGGACCAAAAACATACCTCTCGCGTTTTACGCAGAAAGAAGCGAGAAAAATACGGACGGCGGTTTTTTTTTGCAGCATGCGTGTGTGTGTACCGGAGCGAGTCCCCAGTGTCAACCTCGATAAATTGTCTGTTACAAATAGTTATTACCGCATTTTGTCTTTCGGGACGACATTTTTTACGGTTTATTATCTAGGGAATCTTGTTTACTTGTCGAATAAGGCAATTTGGATTTTTTTTTTCTGGGAATTGCAGGATCTTTGATGTATTTGTTTGTTAGCCAGGTTATGACTTGAAAGTAAGGATGATGTTGAACTGAACACTTTATGAAAAATGTACCGAGAAGAGATATAAAACCCCTTTAACTTAAGTCATATAAATCGTCATCTTTCACCACTATACATTCAATCATTCTTCTTATTTTTAATTTTCATCTCTTCTACCTTAATGGGTTTCAGCTATCCATTATGGTATGTTCACACTTGAACGTTTCAACTTACCACTCTACATGCGTTAGCGCACGCATTCTAGCTCAGGGTAACAGGCATGCGTTCGTCCTGTCCACATGTTTGCGTCAGTTTCATTCGACATTTCTGGTGAGTTCAGTACACACGGCTTTTTAAAAACGTTAAAAACATTTTATTTTGTAAGTTGTACCTACTGCTGTAACAATGTAATTTCAGTTTCTTGGATACATCTGACATTGTTATGTTGGCCGGTATGAGTGCTGTTGTGCTGGTGTTGATAAGAACACGGAAAATAAGTGAAAAATACAGAAAATCTGCATGGACAAAGGAATATATAGAATAATTAAACAATTTACTACAGGATAATTTACATTAAAAAAGTATTCCCAATTTACACTTATATTACTTTCAAAATAATATTTTTTTTTGTTTTTAAATATATAATTTAATATTTTTTATATATTTATATATTTTAAATATATAATTAATAATAAAATGAAATAATTTTACTTCAAATTGAATTTGTAAAATATTGCAAAAACTTGCACATTATATCAAGAAGTTGAAAACGCTAGCGCAAGATATCCAACGTGGGCTGGTGTCGGTGCACTAGCTATGCCTCTCTTCGTACGTCAGGACTTTTCACCTGCATCCTTGCGTGCCTCGTTGAACAACGCATGCGTCTAACCTTTCAACAGATGCATGACTCTTGACGACCAAAAGTTGAACTAGTGTGGACAGAACTTTAGGCTTCTTCGTGGAGTCTTTCCCCTCCCAAGTAATTCCCCATTTTTAATTATTCGACTATTAGGTCACCCTTCAATTCTTTTCAGCACTTCCAAATCAAACATTTGTAGTTTTATTTTCTGTTATTCAGTCAAGACCCACGATTCACTTTCGTACATTAATATTGGCACGGCACTATTACCGAATTTATATCTGTAGATAGAAATATCCCTTTTACCGAAAGAAGATTTGTACATTGCATCATAATTTTTATCTATTCACTCTATTCGATTAATTAGATCGCATTCTATGTTTCCATTTTACTCCAATATGACCCCAAGATCATTAAATTCATTAATCTCTCTTATATTTACATTGTCAAACTTGATATTAAGATTTTTTAAACAATCTGAAGCCACCATCATCTTCGTCTTATCCACCTTTTAAACCATTTTCTGAAATGACTTTTGTTTACAGATCCAAACTGTTTTGCAATTTGACTTCTGATTTCCCTAGCAACACCAGATCGTTCACATAAATCAGTTCTCTTATTACATTCTGTAGTAACTTGATAAAGGTAATAAATAATTTTTTACGGCCCATGCCTTTGTGGGTATTAACGGCGCCCGAAAGTTGTTTTATTTAAACAGTACGACCTTTTCCCTTTTTTTTCCTACCAGAACGGGATTCGAACCTGCTGCCACGCTGCCCAGCGACCTTCGACTTAGGCACAGCACCAACGTAGCCGACCGTGGTCATTCATAATCAGATAAAATGTGAGCATTAAGAAAAAAACAAAAGCATTGGTGATTATCTATTACTAAATCCATAAGTAACAATTTGATCTAAAGAAAATCTGTAAAAATATACTGTAATTATTCGAAATCATAGTTGCATGTCTCCCTATTCCCTACATCCTAAATTCACTGTACATCTTGCCTTGATGACTTTTTTCTACAGTAAAAATATATTGTTGCGTTTCATCAACAATCCTCTATATAAACCTAATTTGCCTCTGTTCACCTTTTGGCTTTTTCCTAAACTGAGGCTAACGAAGAGAAGAAACTACTTTTATCAAATTTTGGATATTTCATAAGCTTTGACCAGGACTTTAAAGGGGATTCTCAAAAATTATTACCAGGGATACTCAACAGATTTTACGATCACTTCGAACTTTGCATTGATCCCAAGAATCTTCGGTGTGAAACTCACATTTTATAAACTTATCGACGCGCATTTTATTAACCATGTTAACATCTTCAGGAGATGATTTAATTTGATATTTTTTGTATTTTCAATATCAGTAATATTTTCATTTTCAAATAGACAAACTGCGGATATTCTTCTATCCTAATCTTTCCCTTATAATATTTTCCAACTACTTTATATGACCTTACCAAGTTCTTAGCGATCCGCGATATTCTCCTTTCACCATATCCTTTGGTTTATATATCTGCCCTACAATTTTCTTCGAACACTACCCGTAATTCATCTTCTTCGCATGTTCAAGTTTCTGTAGGACATCATGTCAATTTTTCGCCGTCATGTAATACGGTTATTCTATTTTTTTATATAATCATGTACATTTTCTTATTTGTTTGATTTATATCAAGGAATTTAACTATAAGTTAATAATATAATTTAATTATAAGTTGAACCCAAATAGATTTACCACTAAACACCGAAAACTTTTTTTAAAGTTCCCGACGCACGTTTCGCTAACCATGTTAGCATCATCAGGAGATAATTTAATCTAAATTAGAAACTAACCTAGGTTCTATTTATATGAGGTCCTAATTGCTAATCTACTACCTACGAAGCGTACTACCTACCTAATAAAGCGTGTAAAAAGAATACAAAAAAGAAAAAAACGAATAAAAGGAGAAAAAGAGAACAAAAGAAATATCGTGAATTAAACTGACTAATGTGGGCAATGTGTTCTTTATATGTCGTTAATATGGATCTTTTTGTTTGCCCAATATACCTTCGATCACAACCTTGACCGCTAATTTCGTAAATCCCCTTATATATAAATACTTTTCATGTCGATCTCTTTATCCTTTGGGTTACTATGGGAATTTAGGAATATTTACTTGGAAAAACGTAGTTCGTGAACTCGTATGCGGACTAGATTTTTAACAGAATCAAACGAAGACTGCTTAATTTAGTAGTACACGACAAAGATCTAGATCCTAACTGTCAGAGGGTTCACCAGTCCAGATGGACGGGACACGTTGTGAGAATACAAGGAGAATATTGGAGGGATGAATAGGGGATTGCAGAAAGAAAGGTAGACCAAAAACACAGCGATAAGACAATGTAAGAAAAGATGTTGAAGAAATACTGCATTTCAAAAATTGACAATGGGTTGCTGAAGGAATTCAAGAAGGTCAAGGCAACAAGAAAATGAAAGCAACTCAACAGTTCAATTTTTCTATTGGAACCTTCGGTGTGAAACACTAAACTCAAAGAGATTACCACTAAACATCGAAACTTTTTTAAAGTCCTCGGCGCACGTTTCGCTAGCCTTGTTAGCATCATCCGGAGCATCATTAAATAATAATTGATTAAGATAATTTTAAGATTAAATTATTAAAGATTTATGATTAAATCATCTCCTGATGATGCTAACAAGATTAGCAAAACGTGCGTCGAGAACTTTAAAAAAGTGTTTCGGTGTTGAGTGGTAAATCTCTTTGAGTTTAGTGTTTCACACCGAAGTTTCCGATAGAAAAATTGATATGATAAACTAGATGGACTAATATCATTTTTGTATTAATCATTGCACTTGAAATTTTATATGTGTAAATAGGAAAAAATTACATATAAATAAACAAAATTGCTGAATATGGAATCGTCGTCCTAAATTCCTCCCAATTCTAAAGGTTCGTTCAGCCAAACACAATTCCGTTTGCATTTACACGTGAAGATTTCCCGTACGGGCGATGGAATCTGGCAACTGCGATCATTACATCCGCAATTTCATTTTTGGCATTCCGAACGTGCGCCTTTTCAAAAAACGGACCGTTACCGTTTAACCCAGCCTCCATCCGGGCCGAATTGTTCGTCCGACCTCAACGGCACCAGTCGGATGCCACGCCAAACGCCGCTTCGCTCTTTAAATTCTAGGTTATGATATAATCCGACAACGTTGCCAAATTTCGCACCCGAAATTCATTTCTCGCTCGGAAAAGGTCAGGTCCAGTTAGTCACCGTCCGATTCTCGAGCAGTTTTCCTGAGTTCTCGTTTATTTGGCATGCGAGGTGAACAACTTATTTTAATTAGACATTATAGTAGATTAGTTTTAGTATCTTCGGAAGAATCTGGTAAAAATGATCCGAAGTAAAGCGGAAATTGTTCACTTGGCGAAACGAGAAGCTTAATAACATTTTTAATCTTGCCGAAGAATCTTGAGTGGATACCGAGAATGAAAACTTGGTAATTGGGTTAATTTGTGGAGGTGGCTCGTTTATGGGGGGGGGGGAGTTTGTCAGTGGTCTAGATCCACAGGAGAAACCTAAGTTGGGATCTATGACTTTTTTCTTAAAAAGGCCCCTTAAAAGAAAAGAATATGGATATATCCAGATTCCTTTTCCAGCATGCCAGTTATTATTCTTCATTTTTTGAACATGTCAATTTTCAACATGTCAAGTTTATAAAAAAAATCGGCGGCACGTACTGCTTTTCTTGTTCAATCACACGAAACACGCCAATGAAAGCCGTCGTATAGTTGTGGAAACTTACGGTGACAACGTCCCAACGCAAGACACTTGTGGGCGTAGGTCTATATGATTCAAAAGTGGTGATTTTGAATTGAAATTCAGGTCAACCGGTCAAATTTGAAGGTGCCAATTGCAAACATTGGAAGAAGTTGATATTACCTACACTATCTTTTAAGATCTAAAGTAATATCAAGAAACACGAAGTTTAAGATCTATAAAACCATCATTAGGCCAGAAGTCACTTATGCATGCGAGACGTGAACCCCCAACAAAGAAAACAAAAGAAATGCTTGCAGTATTTGAAAGAAAGAAGAATACTGAGGAGCATTTTTGTTGCTGTTAATGACAATCGAACTCAAGCAATTATACAGTGATCTGGATATAGTGACTACGTGTTACGACTCAGATGGGACGAGAATACCTGAAAGCCGAATACCAAGGAGAAACATGAGAAACGAATGGGGTGTAGCAGAAATAAAGATAGAACACTGTGATAGGATAACACAGGATAAAGAAAAAAATACTCTGTCTCACTGCATTTTCCTTTCTTCTCAGTTGGTGATGCGCTCGTAATGCTAAATCAGTTTCCGTTTTATCTTTTTCTTCGTATTAATTAAAAAAAATACTTGATACATTGTCAGTATTTGCAAAATTATTATTTGCTGGAGTTCGAAATAGTCTATTCCCGAAATGAATTATTTAAAAATATATTCCTTTTCAGTTAATAAAAAGTACAAACCTGTTAGCAATAATTTCGTTAAAATGTGTATAGCTCGTACAAAATAAAAACAGTTGCACGTCATTAAGCACGTGATCAACATTTTGACTGCCCTGTTGCCAGAATGCGATTAAATATCATAACCTCACTTTAGCGAATCATTTTTATAATTTAAACTTTAATATATATACTTTAATATATATATATATATATTAAAGGTTCTATCCTCGAAGCCGCACCTCTCTCTCAGATATGTTAAAGGCGCTTCCCGAATTCCATTTCGCGAAAGAATTGAGCCGTAAAAAGGGTCGAATATCACAAACCGATAAGAAAAAAATAAACAGTCTAAAACAAATATTCCACCAAAAAAAGGAAACCTCACCCATATATATTTAGATATATGCCAGATCTGCATTATATATATACGAAATTTGAAAAAAAAAAGATTATTTATTAGGTTCCCAATTTAATTATTCCCCCTTACGTTTCATCGACTGCTGAATCTATTCGAATCAGAATTTTTTCCCGTCCTATAGTTATTTAAAGCCCCATCTTTTCAAAATGCGGTATAATTTGCAAGCGTACTGTGGATATAACTTGAAAAATCAGTTATAGATGCGATGTCGTTCGATGTATTTTCGCCTTTCACGCATAGTACGTGTAAGAATCAATTCCAGAAATTTTGAACTAAAAATGTTGGCATAAATGGCGCAGTGTTATTATGTCATTGGTCTCCTAATTCAGGAAGAAGCACTTCCTGCATAAGAAGCATGTGTTCCTTTTTATGAAAAAGAATCATTTCAACATTTTTCCATAAATTGGGTACTTTTTGTTCTTTGGAGCATTTCGAGTATAATTTTTGTAGTGTTATTTGTCCGGCCATAAGATTTTAACGTCTCAACAGTTATAATATCCTTTCTTGGAGTCTTGTCATTTATCATCGAGTCTATAGTTTTTGTCACTTCCCCCACCAGGATATCCCACATTTGTTCTTTAATGGGCATTGCTATTCTTGACTGGTTCTGTGGAAAAGTTCCATCCGCTCCTTGCACACTGTACCATCCTCACGCATTAAGGCAAAAATTTGCGTCCTTTTCTTTCTCAGATCCTGTTTAGCTTTGTTAATTCCCCTATTTTCTTCCAGCAGAGTTTTTTGCACTAGCTGTATGTTGAATCGGCACATTTTTTTACGAATACGTTTTCTTATAGTTTTATAAAGCTCAACGTACTTGACCTTGCCAAAAGAACTGCCTGCATTCTTCATTGTCCGTCCTTTTTTCATCATATTAATGGTCTCATGCTACGGAAATCATGCTACTTCTTTCAATAGTTGACCATTCACAACAATATCAGCTGTCTCTCTCCCTCTCTCTCCTTAGAAGCAGCAGTGTGTTGTAATATATATTTTCGTTTTTTCTTCATTAATTTTAAATTCGAGCGCTCTGTAGACATTGCTAAATAAATCGCACACATGTAGCGGTGTTATCTAATTTCAAAGTTTTATATTCAAACAGAACTAACGTCTTTTCAACAGCCACAATCTCTATTTCTCGTTTCGTTTGTTATATTTTTTTCGGATTTTCCTCCGCCAATATTTTTATATTTAAAGGGCGCGCACTGCCACGAAAATTTGTAATTCCGATGCCCCGTTCCGGATGGACCTCCTAAGCTTGTTTTCCGACGTGGCTCAAAAGGAAAAATAAACACCGGAGCCCGTTCTTTCAAAGCGAATAACGTTTTTATTTAGCCTGGGATACTGTTTCAGTCTGTTTTAATAGTCGTTGAAGAATAAGAAGAAAAAAAGATTTCTCTAAGCCGATTCCGACGTATTCCGCTTGAATGAAACGGTCTGGTTTTTTACGTTTCAAGGCTGTCCGGTTTCCCATGCCCGATCGTTCGATTTTTTTTCTGTTATTGTTTATTCTTTGCCCCTTCCGTGAATGATGATGGGATTTTCAACATGTAGTTATTGTTTTAACGATGGACTCTAATTGCTTTTTTAATTATCATTTGTTCCTCTTGCTAGTACAAGAGGTGTACAATATTGTTATTCATTTTTGTAGGTATAATTAATAGTCGATTTGAGATATATTAATTTTATTTTTATAACATTATAGTACAGTGTTGCACAGTGGAAATTATTTTTTTCGCGGCGCTGGCATTCTTGAAAACATGATCGAAAATGTGCTATCACCGCACATATGTCTGGATATCGAGTGGATCTCATGAACGATATTCTCCTTTATTTGCAATATGGTACGTGGTTTATTTTCATTAACTTTGTTCCTGGCATAATCCCACAAAAAAAAATCAAGTGAACTTACATCTGTACTTCTTGGGGGTCAATTTATGTCACCTGTATGGGATATCGCTCTCCCTGGGAATAATTCATATACAGTCTCATGTAACGCCGTTTTGCTGAAACCAACTCTCCTCGTTATATCCTTCAAATTATTGCAATGATTGGTGGAAAAGATGTCATATCATCTCACTCTATCTAGCTGAATGTACATTGACCGCTTTACCTCTGGCATGTTCAAAGAAGTATGGAAGGACTGGGTCTTTAATATTAAAAATACGAACGATCATCTTTTTTCAGAGGCCAGAGCAATCTCCCAGCACTGAAAATTATCAACTAGGACGCAGAAACATACATACAAGACTGAACAGGAAACTATCTCAAGATATGTTTTTAGAACAGATTTGTAATTTTAATGTTAAAACTTTTATTACAACACTGTATTGTAGAACAATTGTAATTGTCGAACAGACATTTCCATAAATAAAAAAAAAGAAATATGGGCCAATTATGCCTCTAGCTGACATTGTAGCCTATACAACAACTTTTGGGCCATGTAATGATTTTTCGTGTTTTTCCTTGGAATTTTCCGGAATGGGTTCTTTATACCGGTTCATTATTTTTTTCAATTTTTCTATTTGAATGCTTTCATAGACATCCAAAGCCCTATTGTTAATTACACTTTTAACCAGTCTTAAATTACCAATGTCTATGTTGTGGTCATGTTCGATTGCATGCTGAGCAAACACAAGATTTTTTCATTTCTCCCATATCTAATGTGGGCAATATGTTCTTTATATCTTGTCAATATGGATCTTTTTGTTTGCCCAATATACCTTCGATCACAGTCTTGACAGCTAATTTCGCAAATCCCCAACTTTTCGTGTTGATCTACTTTATTCTTTGGGTTATCCAGGGCTTCTCTTAATTTATTATATGGTTTATACACAACCTTATGTTCATTTTTTTCAAAATTTTGTCTAGTCCTCATGTTAATTGGGCATCAAATGGTATTACCATGAATTTATTTTTGTTCTGATCTCTTTGAAAAGTCGAAGATTCTTTTAATAATTTTCTAAACTTATGTTTTCTACTTAATTTATCTACAATGTTCTTATTATAACAGTTCACTTCGGATACCTCCCTAATTAATTTTAATTCTTTGTTATAATTATCTTTGTTTAACGGAAAATAGATTAATCTATTTACCATAAAATTTAAACTAGCCATCATATTTTGAAAGCTATGATTTGAATCGTTAGGGATGTATCTTGAAGTGTTGTATTTTCTAAAAATATCAAAATCTAACATAATTTTATTGTTTCTACTTACTAAAAAATCCAGAAATGGTAAACTATCGTTGTTTTCGAGTTCATGCCTGAATACTATGTTCTAGAATTTACTATTTAGGTTCTTAGTGGTAAATCTCTTTGAGTTTAGTATTTCACATCGAAGATTCCAATAGAAAAATTGATTGTCACAGTCGTTAAATTTTTCCAACATTTCATTGTCAAATGTCAAGCGCATAATAAAATCAGTTTCTTTAATTTCTTGCACAATTTAAATTTTAAAGGGGTGAAGACGAAGATCTTTCTCTTAATATGAAGATATTCGCTTCCGGACTGATTGGGATAGATTTTCTTTAACGAACTCACGCACACGTTCTATGTTGTTTGCACCTCTGCTTGACCTTGGACGATCTGTAGACCGTAAATTTAGAGTAGATCCTGTAGTTTCAAACTTTTTTTATCCATTTCTATATTGAATTAATACTTGGTGCCTCGTTTATGTTGTGTAAATTATTTTGCCCTATAAAGACGACGAGCCGTAATAAGTGACTTGTTATTTTGATAATACGCGCGAACACAGAAAGCACGTTGTTGTTCGGTAAAACGCTACATGGCAGCTAATTTTCCCTGAACCAAGCTTCCATGTACAGTTATCACGAGCAGCGCGTTCTGCGCCACCTATGAGCAAGCAAGTAATTAAATATGAACGATATTCCTGGACTCCTGGTATAATGGATCAGTTTATAACATGACAATTCTTATTTGGATATTCTATACCAATTAATCTTGGTATTTTATTCCGAGATTTTGCTTTACTACTACTACTTACTACTACTACTACTACTTACTACTACTACTACTTACTACTACTACTACTTACTCTACTATTAGTCATGTCACAATCGAATTCATATCATAGCCGATCATTTCTCACATTTTTTCCAATTATTCATCGCAATTTTTGTTTTTTGGCTTTGGGTCATCTTCCAAAGCATCATGACCGTCCTGAAATCTACGGAATAAGCCAGTATAAACTTACCATATCATTAAATCAAATGCTTCTGTAAATTTTACGAAGCTTTAAACTAAATTTAATATTAGCTCTTTGTTCCATCGTGTTAAAAGTTAACAAAAGGTACCTTCACTTTAAGCGCTATAACTGTGCAATCCATTTGTCGATTCTAATGATGGCTGTCTCGTTTTATAGAGGAAATATACAGCTTTCAGATTGTGTATTGTTTCAATAGATGGCGCTAATAGTTTTCTTTAAATTTAAAAAGTTCCGGTATTTTTCCGACTTACTGTGTATATATTGTTCGGGAATTTGGGGTTAGGTATTTTTTTTTCGCAGAAGTATCTCTTGATTATATTTATGTGTCTTGCGTTCTGTTCTGCGTATACTGTTCTTGCGTCAATATTTCTTGCTATGCAGCCCTATAACTTTCGAAATATTACCGTATGTTTTGAATATTCTTTGGTTTCCATATATACTCACATTGTTTTCCCTCGTCTTATAATAACAAACATGCACTGCTTCATTCCCCTTTACACCATTCTAACTTATTGCAGCTGAACATATACTACACCGCAAAAAAAAATTGTCGTGATGCCACAACAATCAAATCTAATTCTAAATAGATTTGATGTACTGATTCTAAAAACACGTTGCTTTTTTCGTACTAGTTTTTCTGATCTAGTTCCTCTTGAAGCAACAAATTGAATACATGAAATATCAACAGCAAAAAATAGACAAAGTCACCGGTCCTTCTTTGCATACAAAGTTAGGGTTTATAAAACAATTTATGAACAAATAAAAAACCAAGATTAATATCTAAATTTCCACTATATTTAAAACTTGTACGTATGACAATTGTTTCGACACCCAGTGTCTTTTTCAAATACACATTAAATTAAACTAACAGTAAGAAAAGCAGTTACTACCTGCTTACTACCTGCTACTACCTGCTACTACTGCTACTACTAGTTACTACCTGCTGAAACGAGGTAGTAACTGCTTTTCTTACTGTTAGTTTAATTTAGTGTGTATTTGAAAAAGACACTGTGTGTCGAAACAATTGGCATACGCACAAGTTTTAAGTATAGTGGAAATTTAGATATTAATCGTGGTTTTGTATTTAAAATGAATTTCCATCAAGTATCGGCTACCTCAGTTAAATAATGTATCAACACTTTGAATCAAGATTGACTTAGCTACTTGAGTCTTCTCTCATACCAAATCGCATTGAAAGTACTCAATGTGCATTTCACTAACCATGTTAGCATTATCAGAATATAAGTACTGATCAGTTTTATTCAATGTTCAGTTATTTCGATCGATACAGCACGTACTTTCAGAACAACGCTTACTCTCTTACGAAAAAGTGAACACTTGGCTTGAAAAATGGTTGACCTCAAAAAACAGCTCAACCAACATAGCTTTGGCTTCTGAGATGCGCAAAGGATCATTGTCTAATAGGGACAGAGAACGGAGAGTTCCTCGAATGTACAGTCCGTGCAACAATTTTTCGCAATAACGTTTCAATTAAGTAAGTTAATAATAATTAACGACGCGTTTTTAAAAGAAACGTATTGGTCAGTTTCAAAATTTAGTATCAATAATGGTAAATATAACGCAATTATTTGTTCAAATTCGCTGTATTTTTAATGGAGTCTGGATTAGATTTAACAAGAGAGATTTATTGACATACAAACATGTATTTTTTTACATGTATGGTCATAGAGATGCATCTTAATTAGCATATGCATTATAGGTAACATAATAAAATAGAATATGAGGGATAATGAACTAACAATATCTATACCTTAATGACTACTTAACCTAAATAACGATGACAACATTAAATAATATTTTACAGACACATTTACATTGCAAAATTTGCCAATTAACATAACTATTATTATTTTTTTTTATATATATATATATTATATATATATATATATATATATATATATATATATATATATATATATATATATATATATATATATATATATATATATATATATATATATATATATATATATATATTTCTATATATTTGATATATCACAGAAATATAATAGTTAATTTATTACGAAAATTATACGTTGAAAAAACCAAACCTCTCCAGCTATTGCTTCTGCTTGCATAAAATTCAATGATTTACTACAAAACATCACAAGTAGACAAAGACACAAAATATCACAAGTTTTACATTTTCTGAGCGAAGTGTACTTACCGATGTTAACACCACGAATGCGCTGCTTCAAATGAGCTCTCGGGCGTTAGGCTACTGCGCATCCCAACCTCGGAGGCTAAACTATATTGGTTGAGTTGTACATTCTTATGGAAAAATAAAAATTTCGCCAGGTTGGCTTCAAAAAACCGAAAATGTTTGTGCGCCGAATCCATTCTTTGACGCAAAGATGGAAAAAAGTAATAGCTAACGATGACCAATACTTTAATCATTAAAGTAATTTGTTTTATAATGGAAATAAGCGCTCAAATTTTGCGAAAAAATTGACATTATTAACCGAAAAATTTATATATACAGTCCGATTCACGAAACCTGACGATTACATCACAAACAAAATCCATCTGAACTAAGAATTTTACATATGTCTGAGTTAGAGCCATCCAGATTATGAGCGAGGCCAACGAGAAAGACTTGCAGATCGCCAAGCCACCAATCAGATGGTTCTTCTAGTTCGCAAATCAGTCAGTATAGCGCCTATTTGTAGATTTTGTAGTTTTAAATAATAATAATAATTTAAAACGAATAAAATATAATAACATTTATTAAGATACTTGTTAATTATACGCCCACCCAGCATCGAAACGCCATGATATATCGATTTTCGAATGTTATCTATGATTTTGGTTCTGTACATTGTTTTTTGTTGTGCTTTGTCAGGAATACGTTAAGACCTATATTTTTACCAGTTTTTTATTAGAATATTAACTATTTTTACACTGCTTTCTTTGTAAAATAGGTGCTATCAGCCGTTTTTTAAATATAAATGGAGCATAACTCTACATGTTCAAGCTGCAGGAGGATGTTTGCCTATAAAAAACATTACAAGAACATTTACTAAACTCTTGCATTGGTTATAAAGGTAAAATCAAATGTCTTGGTCTAAAATGTGGTCTCCAAGAATTCAAGTTCAAGTGCAAGGAGAAAAGTTGTCATTCAAGTCTTAAAGGTAGATTTTTCAAGTACTTAACTATGCCAATAGTATTAATTTGGTTATTTTACATTGTCCTCATTACATCGTGAAGATTACTTTGTTTTTAAATAATATATGACAACTTTTAATTACACATTTTCAAGAACAGAATCAAGAAATTGAGGAGAATGCTTCCTTTTATATAAAAGTTGTGTGTCATTCCAACTGTCATCGATAATAGTGAATCAACTAGAAAAAGAGGAATAACAAGCCAAAGAACCAACACAATTGATTCATTAAGCACATCCTCAATGGTTAACTTTTATAATTATTAATAATAAAGGTACCTAATCTAAAGTATTTGCATAAAGTTGGAAACCAGCAACCTCTAAAAGGTTTTAATACATTGAAATAATAACCATTTCAGCTTTATTTTTTATTTTAGAACAGGCATTACATACATTATTTATTTTTTAGATATACTTATGGATTATACTGTTTAATACAGTGATACAATAAAAAGTCAATGTAAACAGTATGTTGGCATTATTTTGAAAATAGTGAAAATTGAACCACCAATTATATTAATCAATAAACCTATAGAAACCAACATGTATTTCATTTATCAGCGGGTTTCTTAAAATATAAAAATACATGTACTAAACTCATGTAAATATAGTTTACTGCCCTGTTCTCCAGTAACCTCCTTAATTAAAATCCTTTAATAAGCATAAAATTCCACATTCCATTTGGTTCAATTTCCCATGTGAATTCTGCTATATATGATGCTAAGAAATTCATGTTTGTCTTCTTCTTTTTCTATTTCCCCACTTCACAGAGCCCACATTCTTATTCTAGGATGAAATTAAATAGAAAAACTGTTAAATTAATTTTCTGCATCAGAATCACTGCTAGAGTCAGTATCTTCATCATTAATGGTAATAATTAAGGGTATCGCTTCTGAAATTATTGTTTTTTTGTACCAATCTAGTATGATTTTATTTGTATGATCTATACATTTCTTCAATTTTTCTGGAGTAATTTGGTTTAATATTTCTTGCCACAAAGCTAAAATATTGTTATCAATATGCCCATCCATTCCAATTGTCATAATATTGTTTTGCATTTTCCCATATTAACTCTATCGCGTTAAATTCGCACTGGTAAGGTGGTGTACGAAGCACTTCATGCCCATGTAACCGAATTTCCTCATCATCTATATACCTTCTTTCAGTTCTATACTTTTTAGCAATTTGTAATAATTCTAACTTTGTTAGGTTACTTTGAAAATCGATATTATTTTTTTACTTAATGCACTATGATATGGAGCATTAACAATTATTATAAGACATGGTTCCTCTAAATTACACAAAAGCTTATTTCTCAACCGCTGCAGAAATAAGTCGTTATTCATTTCCCCATGATAATCACTATTTTTATTCTTTGAAAATTCCAGGCCTGCATTTGGAATACAGCCCTTCTCAGAACCTGCATCTACTACAATAAATATTTTTCCTTCAAAGCCTAATGCACATTTTACACTTTCTACAGAAGTGTCTTGCCACGATTTTCTAGGATTTCCTTTTGAAAATATCCAAGTTTCATCTTGAAAAGCGACTCTACGATATTTTTTTTCTAAATTTTCTACATAAATTCTAGCTGTTGAAACTGAAAACTCAGTGGTTTGCCTTTCATGGCGATAAAATTATAAACTATACAATATATAATGAAAATATCTTTATTTTATCACTTAAACGGTGGTGTAAATGTTGAAAAACACTAATACGATACAACTTTTATAACCATACAAACGACAGAAAACGTCAACAATCTTAGGTTATTTATATATATATATATATATATATATATATATATATATATATATATATATATATATATATATATATATATATATATATATTTATATATATATATATATATATATATATATATATATATATATATATATATATATATATATATATATATATATATATATATATATATCTTATGTATGATGTGAGGTGACCAATGGGAACTATACACGAAATTACACGATATAATATAACACAAGGGCTGAAAAGTCCCGGGCCTAACACATAGATGGCGCTAGTTTTATTGCAGTCACCTTTGTTTCAGTTAATACTAACCTTCAAAAGACAGCTGTTAAAATTTCATGATATTCTATTCATTAGTTTGTGAGTTATTGTGCTAAGAGTGACGCTACTTTTGTTATTTTCAAAACAATGGATCAAAAACAATTTCATGTTTTAATTTTACACTGCTTCTTGATGGAAAAAAATACCGTTCAAGCGAAGCAATGGCTTGAAAAGTGTTATGGGGACTCCGCTCCATCAGAAACAACAATAAAACGTTGGTTTGCTGACTTCAAACGTGGTCGTAGAGACACCGATAATGCAGAACGCAGTGGACGTCCAAATGAGGCGACAACACCAGAAAACATAAAAAAAATCAACAAAATTGTTTTGAATAATCGAAAAGTGAAGTTGCGTGAGTTAGCTGACATCGTAAAGATATCAAAAGAACGTGTTGGCTTTATATTTCATAAGCATTTGACTATGAGAAAGCTCTGTTCAAAGTGGGTGCCGCGTTTGCTCACTGTTGACCAAAAACGAGAACGTGTTGATGATTCTGAGCAGTGTTTGGCCATGTTTAAACGTAACAAACCGGAATTTTTGCGTCGATATGTGACAATGGATGAAACATGGTTCCATCACTTCTCTCCGGAATCAAAACGATCGTCATCTGAGTGGACAGCAACTGGTGAACCTCGTCCAAAGCGCCCGAAAGCACAACAAACGGCTGGAAAGGTTATGGCTTCGGTATTTTGGGATGTGCGTGGTGTAATATTCATCGACTATCTTGAGAAAGGAAATACCATTAACAGTGAATGTTATATAGCGTTATTGGAGCGTTTGAAGGCCGAAATTGCAAAGAAATGACCGCATATGGCAAAGAAAAAAATTTTGTTTCATCAAGACAACGCACCGTGTCACAAGTCAATCAAAACAAGGGCAAAACTACATGAATTGAACTTCGAATTGCTCCCACATCCACCGTATTCGCCAGATTTGACTCCCAGCGACTACTGGCTGTTCGCAGACCTGAAAAAAATGCTCGCCGGTAAGAAATTTCGCACGAATGAAGAGGTTATCGCTGAAACTGAGGCCTATTTTGAGGCAAAAGATAAATCATTCTACAAAAGTGATATTGAAATGTTAGAGCGGCAGTGGAATGATTGCGTTGCTCTTGATGGAGATTACGTTGATGAATAAAGCTAATTTTGAACCAAAAAAACTGTGTTTTCTTTGTTAGGCCCGGGACTTTTCAGCCCATGTGTTAAATGCATTGATTATGTTTTTGAACTTACTTACAGTAATACTTCTTTGTCTAACACGTAATAAATTTCAAAATACGGATTTCCTAGCTTTCAGCTTACTTCGTGAATCGGACTGTATATATATATATATATATATATATATATATATATATATATATATATATATATATATACGAATGACACAGAACTCGTTAGGGAAGGAAACCTGATGGATACAAAGGTTACTTCCTCAATTTCATGTAGCAGAATGAAACTGTGGTGAAAAATTTTATGGCGTCAAACTTGGACCGCCCAGGGAGACATTCAGATGAATTTAAATGTTATGGGGTTTGCGGCGAAATCTCGGAGTCCTATAACGTCCATTCTCCTTGCTCCGCTCACCCCCGCCCTAACAATCATGGCGTCTGACGAGTGTAAGCTGCTTAAGAGTCCCCAGAGACACGTTACGGAAATTGCCGCATTCTCTACGCACCGCATCCGATGTCACAGGTCAAGGCAGGGGCGTGACAGGTCAATTTTTCTTTTTTTTCCTCTCCGTATTCAATCACTTCCAACTATTAAATAGACAATGATAATCCCCGTCTACGGGTAAAATATAAAAAACACAATGCAATTTTCTAACCGCTATTCGAGATTGCTTTGCATTTTTGTAAATTATTTTTTGTATAAAACATTCAACAGAAGGTTTGAGTTCAACAAAGATTTTTTCATTTTTTTTTATCGGAGATAAAATCAGAGGCAAAAGTACTTGATTTTAACTTTTCGGTAAAAACATTTTTGATTTAAATCTTCGGTACTACGAACATGGAATTTTTAATAATACTTAAACATTAATTAAAACCTCTAAACAGTATTTATTTTTGATAATTATTTTAAGGATGTATCAAAACGTTAATTTGGCAGAATATTCTTTACTCAATCCTTAAACCACTGTGAAAATATCAAATCGATTGACTGACCCTTTCAAAAGTTATTGCAATATGAAATTGTCGTAATTTTATACGTGATCTTATGGAGAGTCACTAACATAAGTTACACACGTTACAAATATAGAAAAAAAACTATCAAGCGTTTCAAACTTTCAGATTGTGTATCTTAAACTGTTTGGAATCAAATTTGCACAGTTTTATTAATCAATATATCTATTGGAACCTTCGGTGTGAAACACTAAACTAAAAAAGATTTACCACTAAAAACCGAATCACTTTTTAAAACTTCTCGACGCACGTTTCGCTAACCCTGTTAGCATCATCAGAAAATCATTTAATCTGTCATTAATGATGAATTAGTTGATCAATTAGAAATGGGTCGTAGCGTCATAGTTTTTGTAGGAAAAAAAACTTTTTTTTCTCAAAAAAACTGTAAATGTTCATAAATCTTAATCTGATTTTTTTTGTACTCTTATTAAAAAAAGTCTCATTTAGTAAATTTTTGAAAAATTCGTCACTTTTTTTCGGTTGGGTAAAAAAAATTTTAAAAATTCTGATAACATTTTTAGTGGGGTAGAAAAAATTTAAAAAAAAACGCAAAATCGAAAGGTGTCGGATCCAAAAGTGGTGGATTTGGCATGGAATAACTCTCAAGTGTGCTAACAAAAACTATACATTAATCAATGCACACCTCCCAGTTAACGAAGAAAATAAATCTAATCCTGAAAAAGTAAATAAGTCCTGGGAAATTCTGGAAAAGACTATTTCTAAAATTCCCTCTAACCATGTAAAAATCTTATTGGGTGATTTTAACGCCCAACTAGGGAAAGAAAGAAAGTACAGTAAAAAGAGTCGGCAGTTTTCCCGCTCATAAATTGACTAATCATAATAGCAGAAGATTGGTTGAATTATGTTCGCAGTTTAATCTAAAAATAATGTCAACCCATTTTAAGAAGAAAATAACAAAACAAAAGACCTGGAGGTGCCCAAATACGTACATGGGTGAATTTCAAATTGATCATGTTACCATTTCGTACCCCAATTATAAAGACATTTTGAATGTTCAAGTCAGGAAAGGAGCTCACATAGACACCGATCACTACTTGACTAGAATTAAACTTAGCTTAATACCTCGAAAACTTATTCAAAAGAAACTGCTAATACCAAAGTTCGACCCTGCGAACATAAAACCAACCCTAACAGAAATGCTTGATAAACAACCACCACCTAACTGGCAAGGATTGAAACAAACAATTATTAAAACAGCCTTAAAGTTGGTCCCTTAACAAAAACGTAGAAAACATCCTTGGTTGGATGAAGTTTGCGAAAAAGCAGTATTAAACCGAAGTAAAGCATATAAAGAGTGGAACAGTCAAAAAAACAGCGATAAACAATATAACTTATTTTTGGAAGTAAGCAAAGAAACATACCTTTACAAAACCTTTCGACACAGTTATTAAGCCAGAATGTCTTTATGGGGCAGAAACGCTCATTTTGAATAGAAAGAGAGACATCGAGGACATTGAAAAGAAGAAAAGAAAAATTTTAAGAAAAATCTTAGGCCCCAAACAAATAAATAGCACAACATACCGACTTCGAGAAAACAAAGAAATCAAACAATACACAGATATATATATATAGCGATATGAGAAAAAGAAGACTTAAGTTTTACGGACACATAAAGCAGATGAAGCCGAGTAGGCTACGGCCGACAAATAAGTCAACGTTTAGGAGGTTGGACAGAGAAAAAATGTAGGAAGACTGGAACAACTTGGTCTGACGAAAGGAAAAAAGCTCATAGCGAAAGAATGAAATCAGTATGGGCCCAAAGGAAGGAACAACAACAAACGCCTCTAACTGTACTTCGCGTGGTCCACCAGTGCCTATACGTGAATAATAATAATAATAATAATAGTAAATGTGTTTTTTTCAATAACCTCCTTACGATAGAAAACTATTCAGAATTGACGCTACCAAAAAAAATATTCCTCTCAATATAATTATTATGTTCTTAAACGGCCGGTGGTGTATACAGATCCAATTCACAGTCGTGGAAAGTCAATCTTACGTCTTTTTTATTTCACGATATCAATGAGCAGGGCCCATTTCAATAGCTGTCTATTAAAAACAGGGATAACCGTCTACGGATAGAAAAAAGCAGAGCGAAACTATCGAATCGTTAAGCGAAATTGCCTTTCTTTTTTTGCCGTTGTGTTTGGTTCGTTTGAAATTGGCCGATATCGGATCGGGGAGCTTGTAACAAGTTGTTTTGGCCGGCGCGGAAATTGCAGGGTAACTATTTACAGGAGCGAGAATTATTACTTTTGTTTGACCCAATTCGTGGACTGAGTTTTCCGACGAAATATTAATTACATTTGGAGTGGGTTTGAGAGCGATAATGGGCTGGGAATGATTCTTGCTGATTATATATTTCGAAATTAGAGGAAACTTATTGCTATGGATCAAAATAATTGAACTGTTTGTTTATTCAATTTGAACATCATTTCATCAAAGGGTATTCGTTATATATTTCATATATATATATATATATAACGTAATATATATAATATATATATAATATATATAACGTATATAACGTAATATATATATATATATATATATATATATATATATATATATATATATATATATATATATATATATATATATATATATATATATATAAGCGTGCTATAGAAACAGTGCTTCCATTATTGCATGCTTTGAGATGGAGTCAAATGCTTTTTCGTAGTCGATAAAAGCCAAGCACAGTGGCATGGTGTATTCGTTGTGCCTTTCTATGACCTGCTGTACAACCTGGATGTGATCCATTGTACTGAATCCACTTCTGAATCCTGCTTGTTCTCTTGGTTGTGCGTCATTCAGTTTTTTTAATATTCTTTTAGAAATTATCTTAGTGAAAACTTTATACATTACTGATAGGAGGCTTATTGGACGGTAGTTCTTTAAATCTTCCCGTGGTCCTTTATGTAAAAAGATCACTTCTACATTTTTCCACAAGTCAGGTACTTTTTATTCTTTGAGGCATTTTGAGTATAATTTTGCCAGTGTTTTATGTAACGTCCGACCACCAGCTTTTAGCTTTTAGCAGTTGCACTGTCTTTTCCTGGAGCCTTGACGTTTTTTATCGATTCTATAGCATTTGTTACTTCCTCCACTAGGATATCTGGTATTTGTTCTTCCGTGGGCATTGTTGTCTTTGATTGGTTCTGATCTTCATATAACTGGGAATACAATTTTCTGACAACCTCTAACATTTGCGTACGCGCCCTGCATACTGTGCCATTCTCACGCCTTAAGGTATATTTTTGAGTTTTTTTGTTTCTCAGCTTCTGTTTACCCTTGTTAATTATTTTGTTTTCTTCCAGGGTTTTTTGCACTAGCTGCATGTTGAATCGGCACGTATTCTCTCTGATACGTTTTCTTATAGTTTTACAGAGCTCAGTGTACTCGACCCTGCCTAAAGGACTATCTGCATTTCTCATTGCCCGCCGTTTCTTCATTAAATCAATGGTCTCACTGGCGATTTTTGTCTGTTTAAGGCATTTTTCTTCTTGTGCTATTGAAGCAGCCGTTTGAAGCAAATTGTTGGCGATTTCTTCATATTCAACTGATAGTTCCACTTCCTCCGGATCTTGTAACACAGCAAACCGGTTTGACAAAGCAATCTCAAAATCGCTTTCTCTCTCCAGCAGTTTCCCAGAATCCACTTTGTCCTTCTTTGATCTTACCATTCTTTCGCGTTCTCTTCGACAGTTAATCCTAACTTTTGTTCGTACCATTCGGTGGTCACTTACAACATTAAAATTGTTAAGCACAGTACAATTGGTAAATATTGTTTTATCATTGGTCATGATGTGGTCAATTTCACTTGTGAGCCCAAATGGACTTTTCCATGTCCATTTTCTGGTGATATTTTTCTTATAAAACAAATTTATAATATATAGTTATTGTCCTTTAGCAAAATCAACCAATCTGTCACCTCTATTGTCTCGCTCACCAGTTCCATATGGGCCTGCTGCATTTTCGTCAATTCTTGTTGTTCCAATTCTGGCATTAAAATCACCCATCAGGATTTTGTATCTACATGCCTCCTTGTATAAAAGCTGGGCCACATCATCATAAAATTTATCAATTTCCTCATCCCTATTGCTTATAGTTGGTGCATAAGCTTGGACGATTTGAAGCCTAAACTTTTTATTCAGCTGAATGACGCATTAGGCTAGTCGGTCAGATGTACTATCAAATTTTACTACACTGTCCTTCAGCTTTCGTTGATGAGGAATTCAATTCCGCCACCTCGACCATTTTCCGTACCTCGAGTGTAAAGTACTAGTCCAGTTGGTTCCAATTTGATTAACTCTTCGCCCTTTCTTTTTGTTTTATAGAACCCAATAATATCCCAATGTATGTTGTCAAGTTCGATTAACAGTTCTTGCAATCGGACCTCCGTTTTCATAGTCCGTATATTTCGCGTTGGAATGTCAAAACTCCAGTGGCAGCCTGATCTAACCCGGTGATTCTTAGCACCCTCTGCCTTGGGGCAGATCTTCCCGCTGCCATAGGTAGTTTCCCTTGGCCTCTGGAGAATAAGGAGCATGTTTGAGGTTGTACTGTCATATTAAAACATATTGAAAAACCATGTTGAAGGTATGGACCGTAATCTGCCACGCTGGTCCAATGCAGGTTGGCAGATTTTGGATCATATTAGTCTGAGGCCTCTGCCTTGACTTATCAACCAGGGGTGACCTTCCCAGGAGCATAGACTCCAGACGGCATAGCTCAAAACGTCATTGCCCTACTCAAACCCCTTTACCACATTAAGGTCTGATCCAAAACTTGGATATATATATATATATATATATATATATATATATATATATATATATATATGCTTAGACGAGAGCGTAGTAGGGCCGTAGTTTCAGCCGTACTTCCACGTACCTCTGTTCGTTTCAAATCAGCTGTCGCCATCACGTCGAGACAAGTACCTCCCAGGACCGGTTTCTGGCCTCATAGACTCTGTCAGCTGGGCTCGACTCTAACGCAAGGAGACAGCTGAATAGAAAGGAATAGAGCAAGACCAAGTCAACTGGCCACGTTGATGGTGGATCGCAATCTCAATGCAACTCGAGCCGTCCTACGGTGAACGTTCGCAGCAGTCAGTATTATGCAATGAATTATTTTCACAACCTTGGATGTTGACCCGTAGTGGGGCCGTGGAGAGAGAGATATTTCAAATACAGAAATCTTTCATCCGTACTTCCACGTACCTCTGTTCGTTTCAAATGTGGCCAGTTGGCTTGGTCTTGCTCTGTTCGTTTCTATTCAGCTATCATCTTGCCTTAGACTCGAGCCCAGCTGACGATGGCTGTGAGGTCAGAAACCGGTCCTGGGAGGTGCTTGTCTCGACGTGATGGCGATAGCAACCATATCTATTTATATGGAATATATGGAACTAATATTAAATTTTGTTTCTAGCTCGGTAAAATATTATTTATATTAATATAAATTATATGAAAAAGGTTTAATGTGATTATTGATATGGTATAAGCGATTTTAAGACAGTCGTGATACTTTGGAAGACGACTCAAAGCTAGGCCGGTCAAAAACAAAATCGCGATGGGTTGGTGAAAAAAAATGCGTTAAATGGTATTATGCGATTTTTTTTGTGGAAGATTTGGGAAAGAGAATCGTTCGAGTGAGGATCGAATATCGAGCACCGGGAAGTTGTTTTTTGTTGCATCTTAATGCACCATCTCACTGGACCGTCGCTGTTCATGAATTTTTGGCGAAAAAACAAGTTTGTGTAGTCAATATCCTCCTTATATTAAGACCAGTGTTAAGACTCAGCGTTAAGACTCAGTGTTAAGACCAAAAGCGGTGTCCAATGGTGTATTGATACGGAAGGGATTTATTCTGAATAATAAGAAATAATTTTGCCAAAATAACTAAATATTATTTTAATTTAAAAAGTTTCGTTATTTATTCAACCTAACAAATTTAGGTATGACTCTTAGATTGTTTATTTGAAATTTAACGGTGAAAAAAATGAAGAAAATTGAAAAAAATCGGTTTCTTCAAATATCCGTCTTCTCGTTCTTCCCTCGCTCTGTATGTATTTCCCAATCGAAACTACAAACAAGTAAATTAACCAAATCCGTTATAAGTTTAAAGTTTAATTCTGTAAATTAACGCCACGTCAACGTTTCCCTATCGAGACAAATTCAAAGCCACACAACTACCTACACCCACCACCTTCAATCCCCTTCGAAAATCCCATTCCGGTTCCGCGCGTTCCTAATTAGGCCAGCGTGTCGCAACCGTCTTTGACGCGCCGGACGAAACAAGAACAACAAACGAAACACTGCCGGAAAACAATTTATTATTTGCTCCAATTCACATCTGCGAAAATTCAAATTTATTTAAATGCACCGGGGCGCACAAATCCCCCCCCCCCCCTGCGCTTTCCCTTTTTTTTTCTTCCACCTCTCTATCGATCTCTTTTTATCTCACCGACATTCTTCGTTTTTCGGCGTCGAAAGTATTTCGGCCCGTATTCTTCTGATTTTCGTTCTTGTCTTCTGTCTACATTATATTCTCTAAGGAGATGAAACAATTTGGAAGTAAATAAAAGTGCGGAAGGGGGACGAAGAGGAAAACAGAAAAAGGGGGACTGAGAGACGGGAACGAGGGAGGAGCGGTATTTGTTTAAAGATAATAAAAAATGAATGTTATTTCATAACTTTTTTTTGAGCTAAATCACACAGGAGAAACTCTTTTGCTTTGTATAAAATTAAGTTTGAGGTTAAGGATTTTCCATTTTCACTTTTCAAAATCCGATAAATAAAACTACTGATTATGAAAAATGTTAATTATTTAAATTAACGAGAAAAAACATATTAATAGGTGTTTTGGTTAATAATGTCCATTTTTTCAACATTAATTAATTACCCCAATAATCAAAGTATTGGCCATCGTTGGCTAGAAGTTTTGGTTTTTTGAGACCAACCATTCATCAAGCCATATTTCACTGCTTCGCAAGAATGTAAATATTGTTCTGAAAGTCCGATAAATACGGGTGGGGTCGGACGTCCCATTTAACGTTTCCCAAATAGTTTTTACCCATTTTGCAACATGGGGCTGCACATTGTCATGTTGAAAAATTATTTTATCGTGTCTTTGGACGAATTCTGGTCGTTTTTCCTTCAATATTCGGTTATCAATTGTTGTCGGTATCGATCACCAGCAGCCGTTTCACCAGGTTTCAACAATTCCCATAGCCAGGTGATCTTCTTTGGGTTATCGTAGTGGGTCCATTTTTCATCACCAGTGACTATACGATGCAAAAAAAAACTTTTTATGCCTGGCAAGCAGCATTTCACTCATACAAAATCGGCATTCAACGTCCCTCGGCTTCAGTTCATATGGAACACAATTTCCTTGTTTTTGAATCATTCCCATTTTAAACGATGTCAAATTACTTGCTGAGTTACTTCTAATGTGTGTTTGGGACGAATCTTCCTCCAATAATACTTCCAATTCCGTGCCTTTGTACACTTTCGAACTTTCACTGCGTTCTTTGCCTTCCACGTCAAGCTCACCGTTTTTAAACTTTTAAACCCACTCACGACAGCTTCTCTCACTTAAAGCAGCCTCACCATATGCTTCTACAAGCCCCGATACCTCTCAGCTGCAGATTTCTTCAAATTAAAAAAGTAAATCTAAAGTTCCCTCAAATGACGCTTATTCGGCACAAAACTTGACATTTTCGCGTGAAACAATTATGTGATGCTGATGGAGTGACGGAGTTATTATTTGTACAACTCTTAGAAAAACCAGATAGCCAGAGACCAGCTAAGAGATGGAGGGAACGTTGGGTCTCCACACCACAGGAAAACATGAACTTAATAGCGAAAAATAACAGGACCCAGTCCTAACATAAAAAGAAGATAGTTGGATATATCATAAAGGTGAATACCAAAAGAGTTTATCTAGAAATAAATATAGATAAAACAAAGGTGATAGAAAAGAAAACTAATCTACTTCTACAAAGGAACATGAGAGTTGAGATCTATAAAATGCTCATTCGGTCAATAGTCGTGTATGGCTGCGAGGCGTGAACCCTCACAAACAAAACAGATGAAGGAAACAGACTTACAATATTTGAAAGAAGAACACTCGGACGAATTTTTGGTGCTGTGAATCATAATGGAGGATCAGGTATAACTTCGAACTTAAACATTTATACAAAGATCTGGATATTGTAGACTATGAGGGTACAAGAACTCTGATAGGCGGGAGACATGGCGAGAATGCCAGACAGCCGAATGCCAAGGAGAATCGTGGAAGGGAATGGTGAATAACAGAATGAAAGGTAGATCGAAAAGAGATGCAAGACTACTGCACATCAAGAACTCGTAAGATAGTGCGGGAGATCGATCTGTATGGACGCGAAGGTTGAAGCAGATCTACCACAGTAAGAAGAAGAATGATGCCATCATGATATATATAAAAAATATAAAGTTTGTCGTATAAAATACATTTTCTTAGTTTTTTTTATTGTTTTTTGCTTTTCAGTTTATAGCATCCATACGTTTTTATTTCGCGACGCCAAGAAAAAGCATATCAAAAAGAAACATACATTTCCAATACGTCGCGGAATCAGAATCAATAAATTTGTTATATTACAGTCAATTTAATATTGATTTATGCAAAGTCTGTCGCAGATTGAAAAGACTCCTCTCGATTATCCATTATTTATTTCCTGAATGGATACGTCAAAATCTCGTATACAAAAATAGCGCACATTTGTAACGAGAATTACATTTAAACGATGTTATTTGTATTGTTTGCTTTTCAAACAGTCGTCAAAAAGTTTTCCAACGAAAATAAAAAAAAGTTTTAACGTCTCAATATTTTACTATGAACTTGTTTGACAAATCATCAAAAATTGTTCGAAATTCAAAGATTTCTTTGAGAAAACATGCACTGATTAGTTTGTTAATGAAACCAAAACAAACTAAATTTATTTTTATGGAGAATCTTGAAAATCTAAAAAATAATGCCAAATATGGCTGTGTAAGAAATTTAATAATAATTAATTCATTTGGAAGAAAGGTAAAAAATGGTTTATTCAAAGTATGTACCATCGCCAGCTGCACATTTTCCCATCTCTCTGGCAATTTGTGGATGTCCTCTCAGAGAAATCGTAGAGTTTCATAATCGTACGTCAGTTTCAATCGTGCTTCAAGGAAAGTGCTTAAGACGCCGATGAAATCAAGTGGTACTCGGAAGAAGCCGAGTCTGGTGAGTACGGCGGGTGAGGCAAGAGTTCCCAGCCAAGTGCTGAAACGGTATCTCCAATCGCTTTCGCAATGTGTGACGCTTCTTTCCAAAGCGATTCAGTGGATGTTGATGGTACCCTATGGTCAATGCATGATTTTCTGCCTTTTGGATTCTCGAAATATATCCATTTTTCGTATACAGTCACGATCCGATGCAAACAAGTATTTCTCTCATGCCATGAAAGCAAAACTTCGCACGCCGTTTTTTGCTTTTCCATCTGTCTGTCGTTCAGCTGAGGTGGTACCTAATTTCCTGTCTTCTCGCTCTGTCCCATGACATGCAAACGATGGTTCGGTGACCAACATTTAATCTCTCATTTGTTGTTGAGTTTGTATATCGTCTTCTTCCAAGAATACTTGTAATTCGCCATCTTTAAATTTTTTCTGTTGTCCTGAACGTTCTTTGTCTTTCAAGTCAAAATCACCACTTTTGAATCGTCTAAACCAACGCCCACAAGCGTTTTGTATTGGGACATTATCACCGTAAGTTTCCGCAAGTATACCACGTTTTCTTTTAAATGAACAGGAAAAGCAGTACAGACCGCAAATGCTCTTTATTTGACTCTAAACTCGTCATGTTTTGAAAGCTACTATCGTAGCTACAAAATAATATAAGAGATTAGACAGTAAACCGACCCTTGTTTCCAGCGCCACCTCTTTAAAAAAAATAAAAATCATGAACCACCACATCTGATATACAGGTATGGTGTAGGTATAGTGTAGGTATGGTGTAGGTATGGTGCGCTTTCACTATATTTGCAGCATATAAATTAAGACCCAAAGCAACCAGCAAACGCTCTTAAGTGGCTCCAGTTAAAATGTTAAACGGCCTCCGCGAGGTGCTTTCTTCAATCGAGAGAACAGAGAAAAGTTACACGGTGCCATATCTGGTGAATATGGCTTTGATTCATTTTTAGCACAAGACTTGCTTGGTTGTTGAGCAGCCTCTGAGTCAAGCATAGCTCCATATCTCATCACCATTTCAGAAAGTCATCATCCCAAAAAACATCTCTTCAGCAACTTGATCACTACGATGTTTTTCAAAAAAATTCAATATTTTTGTAAGAAGACGACAAGACGCGCGAAGCAAACTTAAATTGTTCGTCAATATCGATTGAATTCATCCAAATTCCAGTAATGCCTACAGTAATGTACCTAATACTTACGCTGCGATCAACCAATCAGGATCCTTGATTTTCATAATATTTTTTCATTGTTTCACGTTGTAGCTTTTCTTGGACGAGGTTCATATTTCTAAAACTTCTCTACTAAAGTTCCAGTACCGCTTGGAGAAGGTCTCGTGTAGAACCGCGTTTAAGATTTGTAAAATCTCGACGTTTCGAGAATCTAGTTGCTTTGCTGCGGGGTCTCAATCTGCCTACTCCACACGGTCAACAGCTAGAAAAGAACCTGGTAGGCGCGACCTCTTCATTAATAGATAAAGTTGTGGGCCTCGATTGAGGGGTGGGAGTGATTAAAGACGTTTAGTTATAATAATATATTTCACTGGTCTAAGGAAACTGGATATATTTCCTTCGGTTGTAAATGGTATTTGATGTACTATATTGGCTAATTGAAAATATCGCGGAGCGGGGAACTATATAATACTACATGTATACTAGAACTATATAATCTACTACATTTTGAAGTTTTGAAGAAATTGCTAAGGCCATGGACATCTCAACTAAATGGGTGTTTCATATTTTGAAAAAGGAATTGGGCTTGAGAAAGCTATGTGCAAGATGGGTGCCGCATTTGTTAAATTCTAATCAAAAACGACTTTGAGTAAAACTTTCTAACCAATATTTGGGTCTTTTTCGAAAGAATAAAATATAGTTTAAACGTCATTTTATAACTATGGTTCAGACTGGTGTTTATCACTATGATTCTGAACTGCGACAACAAACAGCAGAGTGAACTAAGCCTGATTATTCAGCTCCGAAACGGTCAAAGTGGTCAGGATCGGCCAAAAAGGCTATGGCATCAATTTTTTGAGATGCAAAAGGCATTTTGTCAATTGATTACCTTCAAACCGGTAAACAGGATCTGGTTTAGCGAAGAAAAAAAATAATTTTTCATCAAAACAATGCACCTTTTCACAGAGGTGTTCTTGCAATGGCCAATTACATTACGAATTATTGCTGCATCTACCATATTCACCAGATCTGGCTCTCTCTGATTTTTATCTGTCCCCAAACCTCAAAAAATTCCTACTGGGCAAGCGTTTTTCATCAAATGAAGAAGTTATAACAACCGTTGATGAATATTTGGACGACTTTCGGAAAATCACTTCAGAGATGGAATAAATGAATTGGAGAACAGCTGAAAAACAACGTATTAAGATTAAGGTAGAATATACCGAAGATTAAAGTAATTTTTTCAATTATAAACTTGTTTTATCATTTCCGCTTTGCGAATTTTTCAATTAATATATTATGACTTTTAGGGTTTTGGGACAATGTTCTAGTCGATTGGCGGATAAGACTTGCACATGTGTTGTGTTATATATTATTCAGGCATGTTTATTATCTCTCTCTTTGCTTGTCTATAGCCCAATTCGAATATTCTACGAAGATGATTCTACAGCAATCTAAGTGACATTTACAATTTAACCAGTGTTGCCACTGTTATGTTTCAAAGTTATGAATCTCTTGTTGGAAAACAATTTATTTGCAACAGACAAAATATCATTACCAAAAAAAAATCTGATAAAATATGTTGACGATAGTGGGTACGTTTTTTCAAAATTAATTGATTATCACTACATCAGTTATCAATAAAATAAAAGTTTAACCTTTAATGAACATCGTGTTTATTATGAATGACACGCCTTGGGTTAATTTATCGTGTAGTATCGGGTGTTCTTAATTAAGTTAGCTCATGTTTCAGATCTGTTATATTTTTAGAGCTTCTTAGTGGTTATTTGATACCGCGGTTAAATTAAATCGTGATTTCACAATGGGAATTAACCACCTGATCAAATGTCACATACAAGAGACGGCTTGGCGAATTACGTGTTGCCTGTACTGTTGGTGGTCCGTAGGTAAAGGTTAACAAACCCGTTGCCCGTAACTAATCTCCGAGACAATGCCTGCACCGGACCTCTCCGAGCTCTCTGTGAAAATATAACGCGATAACGAATTGGTTACGGTGCTCGGGCAAACTGAAGAATCACACGCCAAACCAAAAGGAAAACGACGAACGGTAAAAGTGAGAGACGCGTCCGATCAAAATGCCATCGAATGACCTTTGCGCAGGAATACCGCGAACTTTGTCGTCGACGAGAAAGCCGAAAGACGAGCGCGCGTTAGTAGTTCCTATAAGAACAAAAAAAGTTTGTTAAAATACAAGAAACTTTAAAGAAATCAGAACGAAATAGTTTCAAGCATTCACATATAGATAGCTCTGAAATTAGTTTATTGTATGTATACTACTTATATTTATATTTATAAGTATTTTGTAGACATAAATCCGAAAATGACAGTAATGTCAATTAATGTTGTAATAACGAAAGGGACAGCTAGTTACTGTATATTTTTTTCTTTATTTGGGTTTTTCGCCACGATCTAAAACTCAAAAAATATCTCTTTTTATGTAAATAAAGAATCACTGGGTAAAAACAAAAAACCAAACGGAGACAAAATTCTCAGTTTTATTTATAAAATTACAAATTAAAAATTTATATTTATTACAAATTTATTTACATAAGAACAGATATTTTTGATATTTTTTGAGCTTTTTGATCGTGGCAAAAAACCCAAATAAAGAAAAAAATATGTGAACACGCCACAATCATTCAGACATTACTTAGATTACAGGTATGGCCCTGAGATATGTTCTTTATTTAGATATTTAGAAAGTAAATATATTAAACTACAACATTCTGAAAACAGCTTAACATTTCTTTGCAAATGTAAAGATTGTGACATAATACCAAAAGGTTTACGTTTAAATATACACACATAACACAAACAGAAGCATATATATTTTACATAGGGCTAGTTTAGCACTTTTAAGAGATTGAATTCAACATCACATATACACTAAACAACAATTAAAGACTGACATATCACTTCAATATCCAAAAACACAAAAATTTCATTAATAAAACTGTAGTTAACCTTTCAAGTAAAATATTATCTGATTCTGAAAAGTATGTAGTTTCTAAAGGATTAAATTTTAGTGTTTCATCGAAAGATGTTCCTAAATTAGACCTCATTTCGGCAGTAGAGTCTGTTGCTCAAAAATTACCTTTGGACAGTGCAAATGAATACAGGATCAGATTAAAACTAATCTTAGAAAAACAATTTAAAATCAAATCAAATTTATACCATGAGGAAAGGTTAGCTATAGATAAATTAAAACAAATACACATTTATTAAAATATTGCCATCGAACAAAGGTAACGCGACAGTTATTCTGGACACTACAGAATATAATAACAAAATAAAAACTTTAATTGATGAGGGAAATTACACTAAAATACCTACAGATCCAACATTAAAAATAGAGAGACAAATTTACAATATATTATATAAACACAAACGTGAAGCAGATCTAGAAATATCACAACTTACGCCACATTATAGTAAACCACCTCATTTCTATGGTCTACCAAAAATACACAAAACTAATATACCACTTCACCCTATAGTTAGTAGTATAGATTCCCCATGTTAAAAACTAACAAAATTTTTATTAAATATTTCAAATCCACTTTCGGGTAGAACAAATTCATATATTAAAAATACTTCAGATTTTTTAGATAAAATTTCGAACATTAAAATTACAAACAAAAATTTAATGGTTAATTTTGACGTAGTGAGTTTATTTACTAATGTACCAGTTGATAAATCACTTTTAATAGTTAGAAAAAGATTAGGACATGACACAACATTAAGAGACCGCACTAAACTAAACATAAATACAATTTTGGAATTAATAACTCTGGGCTTAAAAACCACATATTTTCAATTAGAAAATGATTATTATCAAGAAAACTTCGGAATGGCAATGGGTTCTCCTTTGTTGAGTAATATCTTTATGAAAAAACTCGAAAATGACATATTAAATAAATCTCTTAAAAAGTCAATAATATGGCTTAGATATGTTGATGATATGGCTTAGATATGATATTTTTGCTATATGGCAACATAGCATTGATGATCTAAATATTTTTTTACAAGATATAAATTCTCGAGAGCCTACAATTAAGTTTACTTTAGAGATGGAGAAGGAGAATAAATTGCTATTCCTCGAAAATTTAATATTAAAACAAAACAACACATTAAAATCTACAGTTTACAGAAAACCGACAAACACAGATAGGTATCTCAATTTCTTTTCCAATCACTCAAAGTCGGTCAAAATAGGACTAATTAAAAGTTTATATGACAGAGCAAAACTTGTTTGTACCGACAGTGATACACTACAAAAAGAAACAAATCACATAAAAGACATTTTAATAAAAAAAAATTACCCTAAAAATTTTTATAGATAAGTCGTTTAAAACTTTTGATACCAGACAAAACAGACAAGTTATTAATAACAATAATAATTCTCAAACAATTAACCTCACAATTCCTTATATCCGCGGTATTTCTGACACAACTAAAAGAGTAGGAAATAAATACAATATAAGAACGACATTTAAAACAAAAAATACTCTTAGATCTCTATTAACAAAAACTAAACCAAACAACACACACCAAAATACCAAAAATGGGATCTATAAAATTCCCTGCGAATATGGCAAATTCTATATAGGTGAGACATCTAGACCGTTAGATGTTAGAATAACTAATACATAAAAACCTTCTTAGAAAGGGCGACTTTAATAAATCTAGAATTTGTATACGCATGGGAATCGGATAAAATCAATTGGAATAATTCCAAAACGGTATTAAAAGAATCAGTAACAAAATACAGAAGATAAAAAAAAACGCTATTTAAATAAAAATAAATGTATTGAAGATGCCTTCGGTAGATTTAAATTCAATATGGTTCCCGATTCTAAAGAATACAATTAAAAACATTTAAGAATTTGAATAAACAATTACAATCACACGGTAAATCTCACCTATATATATATATATATATATATATATATATATATATATATATATATATATATATATATATATATATATATATATATATATATATATATATATATATATATATATTTTTTGGTAGTATGTCACTGTCATTAAAAACTAATTGTAAATGTAAGTATCATTGATATACACAAAAAAATATATTTACTTTTCATAATTTATAGAAATGAATATACTTTATTTTTAGATTCGTTTTGAAAACGGGAGGAGAATACTTCCCGAAATGTTGACATTAAAAGTTTGTATATTTTTTTAGAACATTTTAATACTTTTAAAATTTCGTTCGTAAGGCAAATTTATTACAAAAAAGAATCACTGAGAAATTTGTCTCCGTTTGTTTTTTTTTGTTTTTACCCAGTGATTCTTTATTTTCATAAGAACAGATATTTTTGAGTTTTAGATCGTGGCGAAAACCCCAAATAAAGAAAAAATATATGAACACGCCACAATCATTCACACATTATTTAGTTACGGTAACACGTACAGTTTTTTTTTATTACGGGGGCTCGCTGCTGAGGATTATCCGAATAAAAAATATATTACATGAGATGTCACACAGCGACAAAAACTTTTACTTTTTCCTCTTGTGCTCTGTAGTATCATCTCTTTTTAAAAACCACCAGCAGTCGCCCAACATAAATGGATTCCAGCGTCTTGCTTATTATGAAACGTCTTGCTTATTACCCCCAAATTTTCCGCAATGCATTTTTAAGGACATCCGACACCCTAGTATTTCATGAGAGTAAATCTATGAGGTATTTATACTTTTCATCAGTCTTGTTGCCCAGAAATTCGTTCACCATACTTATTTGTGAACACTTTTTTACAAAACACTAATTTTACTTGAAAACGGAAATCATCTAGAAGCTTCTTTACTTGAGGTTCAATAAATAGGCCTTCTTTTAGTATTGCATCACTTAAATCAGGAAATATTTCTTTTAGGTAGCGTAGAACGGGGCTAGTTGAGCAACTTTTCGCTTGATCTACCATAACTTTAAGAATATGCATCGGATTTAAAATAAAATTTGTAAAAACGATCCGAGTACAAGTTTAAAAGTTATTGTCGGAAATGCAATAGTTGTGCAACGTGCCCCACTAGTGGGGTAATGACTAAAATGGACTTGATGAATAATCTGAATACAAAATAATTGTAATCAACAAGCAAATATTTATTTATTATGATTTTTACATACTCATATTGTTATTATATCTCTGGAAAATAAGATTAAAATTAAACATTATACAATTAAACAATTATATATTTAAAAATATATAACGCAAATAAATATAAAATTAAAGTAGTAATTAATTATGAGATCAAAAATATTGCTAGATGATAAATAATCCCAAACTATTAATCATCTTTGCTTCTGTCACAATTAATACAAACATATCTCTTTAAAGTCATCCTGTTAATATTAAATTGTTTAGCTGCAGAATTTACAGTCATTTTTTCCTCCTCTACTTCTTTTGCTGCATCACTCAATTGTTGACTAGTAGCTAAACCTTTTGAGGTCCTTCTTTTAAAAAAGAAAAAAAAATTTACTTTGTTATCTATCACTTATATTTTTAAACAAAATTTGTGTGACTATAGTTTCGTAAACGATTTTACATTCTCAAACACTACTAGTAGTGTTTGAGAGTAAAAAATTGTTTTATTCCTTTTTAAAAAATGAACTATCACAAAGTAACGGACAAATCAATCAATAGTCTTTCTTTTAATGTACGCATCCTAAAATGTAATAATAATCATTAATAGAATTATCAATATAAGAAATTTTAATTAGTAAACTTTGTGTAGAATCATTACATGTACAAATAAATTGATGGTTATTAATTTATTAAAGAAAAATTTGATTTTCTACTATGAGGATCTAGTGGGGTTAGTTGAGCACGCAATAAACGCGCGTTGCTCAACTAGCCCCAGCTGAGGCAACAAAATAAAAATTAGGTTATAAAAAAAATCATAAGAGTTAAAAATATAATCGAAAGAACAATGATTAAATAAAAATACTTACTTGGTCCTTATTAAGTGTTTTTATACGAGTATAGTAGAAAAATTATGATGACCTGTAATATTTTTTTTACGCTGAAAAAAAAAACAAAGCGTTCTCTTATTTTATCGGAGCACGGGACAGCAATTGACAGTCGCGCTATGTATTCTCCTCCCATAACCCCCTCTTTTCGCCATTTACACTTTTGTTGTAGGTTACTTCGTTTTCTAGATATTTCGATTGCATGTCCCTATGATCAACCAGCCCCGCTCTACCCTACTTGAAACCATTACCTTGTCCATGGCTTAGACACAGTTTTTCATTAGTCCAAGCTTAATATGGTGGGGTATAAGAAGCACCTTTTTTGTGTGACACCTCGATGTGTGAGAGGTCGCGTTATCATGGTGAAGAATAATCCTGCATCGCGTGTTGTTTTTTCTTCAAAGACTTCTGGCAAACAAATAGTTGGGTACCATTCAGAACTGACCGTTCCATACGATTCTCCAGTGACACTGTAGCAGCATGTTCATTTATTTCAAAAAACAGACGACCATATGCTTCAAAATGCTTTTTGCGCGAACAAGTTGTTGGGTTTGGCTCATTTGGAAAGACCCATTCAGTCAACTGCTGTTTACTTTCCAGCTCAGACGCATAAATCTAAGATTTGTCACCTGTGTAAATGTTATACACGTCTTGACGTACCACGATTGCTTTTTTGGGCATTTCTTTGCACCAATTACACGAACGACTTGTCAAAGTTGAGTCGAAGTGAGTTGATCGATACACTGTTGTTGAGATAATCCTCGTCGAAAGTCGTAGTAAATGATCGCACAAAAATTCCATTGTGAATTAGTGAATTCCATTTTTTTACTGAGATCAAAATTTCAAGTCGCTAAACAACACAAATAGCGTCTTTATAATGAAACATTCTTAGTACGTGAAGTTTTTACGCTCGAAAACCATTAAAGCCAATTCCGAATTCATAAATAGCTACCTTCGTTCATATTGACCATTTTAAAGCATTGTGAATATCACATTGATTTTTTTTTATCTCCAACATCGACAAATGAGACTTGGAGGAAAACGAACACAACATTGAACGAGAAAATTAGGATTATGGTTTTAAAAGTTTCAGTCCGATGGTGCCTTAATCTCAGCGTCGTCTCGCCAAGATTGAGTTTCAAATTTATGGTTATTTATGCAAGGCGAATAGATTTACAGCTTTAAGGACTTTTGGCTTTTTCTGCTCTGGAATTCAAATATACCATTGTGCCGTTAAATAGTGACTTTATGAGTGGAGCAGATCCGACGAATTGATGAAGTTTAAAAACTTTAAATGAAACCGCTTCTTGAGAACAATTATTGTGCGCAATTATATAAAGGATGTTGAAACAAGAGATGAATAAATTTTGAATTTCGCGCATTTTTTCGTCGATCAAATAATTTGAAGCTTAAATTTGACAGCTGTCATTTATAAACTTCGAGTGTCAACTCTTTTCCTCTTCACATTACACTGGATATTATCAAAAAGAAAGTCTACGCACTTCTTTACAGCTTCAGGTGTGTATTTTCAGGTGATATTTGATATACACAGGGTGTAAACGAAATAACTTTCGCAAATTTAAAAAACGTAACACAAAAACATTATTTAAACATTATTTTGAACAAAAAATTTCCTTAAAACATTCATTATATTTTAAATAAGGTATTTTTTTAAATAAGGTCCATTTCTGAATGAGAGTGAGAATGACTCGCAATCGCGTCGCTTCCGCGTCTGCTCCCAGCATGCTTTGCAGGCCTTTAGACGCCATTTGCAACCGTAATAACCATCTGTATGCTGAACTGTAGAAGTTTATAATGTTTAAGAAAATTGAATTGACCGCCGACTGTGAGATACAATCTGTAATTCGATTCTTAAGTGCAAGAAACTTGGTAGCAAAGGAAATTCACCGTCAGATTTGTGAGGTTTACGATGATAATCCTATGAGTGACAATAAAGTTGGAAAGTGGATGAGAATATTCAAGGAATGGCGGGTCAATGTGCACGATAAGCTACGCCCTGGCCCACCTTCTCTGATTTTTGAAGATTTGGTTCGTAATGTGAATTTCCACAGGTTTCAAGGTCAATTTTGTACATCATTGTTTCGGGGAAACTTAATTATCGAATGTTGTGTTCTCGGGAGATTTTAAGACTGTTTTCCCACGATCACAAAACGAAGAGATTGGACTGTGCTTTATCGTTTATCAGGACGGAGATGAATTATCAGTCCACATCGTTGCAGGAAATGAGACTTAGGTGTCTTACATGAGTCCTAAGTCCAAACAACAGACAATGGATTGGCGACACACATCGTCGTCAACTAGAGTGAAAGCCAAACAGACAATTTTAGCACGAAAGATCATGGCAACCGTCTTTTGGGACAGGAAAGTTATTTTGTTGGTGGATTTTATGCCGAGAGGAACAACAATCAATTCTGATGCGTATTGTGTCACCTTGAGAAAACTCCGGCCTGCCATACAAAACAAGCAACGTGGCCTACTGTCTTCCGGTGTGATATTTCTTCATGACAATGCAACGCCATATGTTTCTGCACAAACACTAGGTCTAATCACGTCTTTTGAATGGGAGGAACTGGATCATCCACCTTACAATCCAGACCCTGCACCCAGTGATTTTCACTTGTTTCGGTACTTAAAGGAGTTCCTTGGTGATTAACGGTTCAACGACGACGAACAAGTTAAAATTGCAGTCATGGATTGACAGAGAAGAGTATTGTGCTGTATTATTAGTCGAATTTCACAAAGAGTTGTTAAAGAAGCTCTTATTCGGCGAAAAAAAAATGTGCGCACGCCCATAATCCACCATTACAACATCGAACTTGCTCAATTTACGCTACGAATTGATGCCACATTCACCCTAATCTCCAGACTTAACCCCCTTCGACTTCTTTCTCTCTCCAAATATCAAGAAACGTTTGGATGAAAAGTAATTCACATCAAATGAAAAGATCATCGCCGATACAAAGGACTATTATGTAGAGTTGACAAGTCGTACTTTTTGGAAGGTATAAAAAAAATTTAAAAATTTTTGAGCGAAGTGAATCGAGCTAAAAAGAGACTACATTGAATATAAATCGATTTTAGATCAAAAAACCAATATTTAATTTAGGAAGTATTTGATTTTTTACTGTAACTTCGTACATCTTAAGAAATCCGTCTCACTTCTACCTGAGGATCGTGGAGTTGGATCTGTCGAAACTTCGATCGAACATTTACTTAATACAGAGAACGAACAACTTAAATGACTGAAAATATTAGCTCATTACTCATAGAATAAATCAACGTTTGAATTAATTCGATAACGTGCAAGACAAATCTGAGAAAAGACATTTCAACATTTATTCCAAAAAGTATATCAAAATTTCTATTTAGTATAAGCCTGGCAATTTTAATAAGACTAAAGACGACAGCTAAGCGGTGATCCAATTGCATGTCTGAAAATCTAAATTTTAGAAAACATTGCGTGCAGCATAATCCATTTTTATCCCTTGACAATCTGACAAAATAAGGGATCCCCATTTCTGGTTTCTATCTTGCTCATTAATAATGGCTCAATCCAAGGATAATCTTTAATTATGCAATTTATATATATATATATATATATATATATATATATATATATATATATATATATATATTATGTTTTATGTAGAAAAAATTAGAATTATTATAATTATTCAAAAAGATATAGCTGGTATATATTTAAATATAAAGTTGTATTGTTTATAAAAATAATATATAATGTAGAGTTGTTATTAATTAAAATAGTAAAAAAAACAATAATTTAATAAAAAAAAATCATTGATCGAAAATCCCAATGTGTAATCATACACCCAAATGCTGGGTTCCACAATCTTATGTAGAACACTGTATATATATATTTATATATATATATATATATATATATATATATATATATATATATATATATATATATATATATATATATATATATATATATACAGGGTTGGAATTACTTTGAAAGACAAGTATGAAATTGCTAGTTGTTTTAATAAATACTTTGTTGATCTTCCTAAGAACCTGTTGGTGAGTTCAATGGCTGCTACTAGGGTTAGACAAGTGACTCCAATTCAAAACTCTATGATATTACGGGCAGCTAACCAATAAGACATGGCTCTCCAACTATAGACCAATAGCTATTCTACCTACGTTATCTAAACTATTGGAGCGTATAGTGTATGAGCAGATCATGTCCTTTCTTGTGCGCATATTGAAATCATCACAGCAAGTGGTCGATCTACACATTCAGCAATCTGTGAATTTTTAAACAAGATATATGAAAACATAAACGATAATTGCAAATGTGTTGGTCTGTTTATGGATCTAAGTAAGGCTTTCGATCTGGTGGATCACGCAATACTGCTGGACAAACTTCATTACTATGGCTTGAGGGGTAGGGTGAGAGAGTGGTTGCAATCTTACTTGTTTGACCGACACCAAGTTGTACAGATTGATGAAGCAACATCTGAAAGATTAAGGATTATTTCTGGAGTGCCCCAAGGATCTGTTTTGGGTCCACTATTAATTTTAATTTTTGTTAATGATCTGCCAGATGTTTGCAGTAGCGGAAATATGGTAATGTTTGCTGATGATAGCAGCTATTTAACAGGAAATAAAAACATGCAGGGAGCCATTGAAACGGTTCAGGAAATGCTAAATAAATTTTATAGTTGGTTTACGAATAATAAATTATCCCTTAACGTGGACAAAACCAGTTTTATTGCTTTTACTCCTCGAATACGCACTATAACGGAGTCATATTTACTAAAAATTAACGGTAAGTCTATACAGCAAACATCCTGTACTAGATTTCTGGGTGTTCATCTCAATAACAGACTTTGCTGGGATGAACACATAGCTGAACTATGCAAGAAATTAGCTGCTGTCTCATATGCTATTTATAGGTTGAAACGGGTTGGTACCACGGATATTGTGCATTCATATTACTATGCAGAGTTTTACAGTCGCGCTAGGTACGGTTTGATATTTTGGGGTGGGTCGCCTCATCTGATGCGTGTTTTCAAAATACAAAAAAAGATAATTCGAATGATGGGTGGGGTGTCACTACTGGCAACATGTCGACAAATTTTTAAACAATGCAGGATTTTGACTCTACCATCACTATATATTTTGGAGATTTTCATCTTTGTTAGGCGAAATTTTGTAGCATTCGTAAAAAATAGTGATTTTCATCACTATGACACTCGAGGCTTTGATGAACTTGTTTTACCAATACATTCATGTAAGATAGTTGAACGTAATGTTTACTATAGGGGTGTGAAGCTGCATAATAAGTTGCCACAACGATTTAAGCATGTTCAGAATGACAACGAATTTATAAAATTAGTCCGCGAATTTCTTATAAGTCAAAGTTTTTATAGTTTAGAAGAATATATGTCGTATCAATAATTAGATTCAATGCTTATTTATGTATACAATGTTTATTTGTGCAAGATTATCATTTCATGTATTATTTCTGAGGTCGTGTCACTGAACATTCTGTCAATTCTGTCAATCCAACTTAATCATGGATATTTTATTGTTTTGGAGATTGAATAAATACTTTATTAAATTATTAAATTATATACCTTATTAAGAATAAAATATTTATATGTAGGTTTAAATGATATATATTCTTTGTATGCACAGAAGTGTGGCAATGTGCATGCTCTTGTTTTGACTTGATCCATGCATATTTGTATTATCTTGAGGCTTCAATAAATTATAATTATTATTATTGTTATTATATATATATATATATATATATATATATATATATATATATATATATATATATATAGTACAATTCTTAAAGCCTGACGATTACGTCAGAACAGTAAGCTGAAAGCTAGGAAATCCTTATTTAAAATTTGCAACATGTCAGAGGGAAGAAATATGACTGTATGTTCAAAAACATAATCAATGCATTTATCAGAAGTTAGAAAAAGAGAGCAACAAAACCGGTTATCCTAGCTATATCGTATAATTTCGTGTGTACTACCCATATATGGTAGTTCCATTGAGCACCTCATATCATATATAAGATATATAACGTCATATAATCTAATATAAACCTAAAATTATTGTCGTTTTCTGTCGTTTGTTTAGTAATAAAAGTTGTATCGTATTAGTGTTTTTCAACATTTACACCACAGTGATAAAATAAGAATATTTCCATTATACATTATGTAGTTTGTCATTTTATTAATATTTTATTCCTTCCAAATTATTATTATTATTTAAAACTGCAGAATCTACAAATAGGCGCTCTACTGACTAATTTGCAAACTAGTGAGCTGGCATCTGATTGGTGGCTCGGGCCGATGAGAAAGTCTTTCTCGTAGGCCGCGATCTGCTCATAAACTGGATGATTCGAACTCAGACATACGTACAATTCTTAGTTCAGATGATGTGACGTAATCGTCAAGTTTCGAGAATTGGACAGTATATATATATATATATATATATATATATATATATATATATATATATATATATATATATATATATGTCTATATATATCTATATATATATATATATATATATATATATATATATATATATATATATATATATATATATATATTGGCATAGAGATTTTGGCGTAACATCATGACTCTTCACAGAATCAATATATATATATATATATATATATATATATATATATATATATATATATATATATATATATATATATATATATATATATATATATATATATGTCTATATATATCTATATATATATATATATATATATATATATATATATATATATATATATATATATATATATATATATATATATATATATGAGCTTTTTTGTTGGTTGATGACTGGAGACGAACCCCACCCATCCCTTCAACTGGAGGGCATATGTTTTGTCTCTTGATGTTTAGACTCTTTAGGGTACCTGCCCCTGATGCTAGGGCCATGCTCCCCCATCAAGAATAGGGAGGCCCTATCCACAGCCATCAACCAACGTTTCTTCCGGGGAGGGTCTCCCTATTCTTGATGGGGGAGCATGTGTAGGTTTGTATATATATATATATATATATATATATATATATATATATATATATATATATATATATATATATATATATATATATATATATATTTATATTATTCGAATCATTATTTGGACGCAGTCCAAAGAATTCTAACACTGCATATAAACGCCATCCGACGGAAGGTCGGCGAAAGTATGGGTTGTTGACTGTGGATAGGGACTCCCTGTTCTTGGCGAGAGAGCATATGTCGATACCCTGAAGATTCTGGAACATCAAGAGACGAAACATATGCCCTCCAATTGCACTCCGGGCACGAAAAACCGCTACTAAAATGAATTATTTTATTGAAAGAAGTGGTATGGCAATGAATGTTTATCGCGTGAACGTGTTTTTGAGTATTTTAAGCGTTTTCAAGATGCCCGAGAAGACTTTGAAGGTGATCCACGTCCGGGTCGCCCTTCCACGTCAAAAACGGATGACAATATCGAAAAAATCGCTAATCTGGTTCGATCTGACGGTCGGTTAAGTATTCGTATGATAGCTGAAACTGTAGGAATTGACAAAGAATACGTACTGCAAATTTTACATAACAATTTTAAAATGCAAAATGTGTGTGCCAAAATGGTGCCTAAAATTCTCACGTCTGAACAACAAGAAGCTCGCAAAAATGTTTGTACTAACACTTTGAATGCCATTGAAAATGACCCAAACTTATTGGAAAGGATAATAACATGCGACGAATCATTGTTTTTTACTTGTGATCCTGAAACGAAGCGCCAATCCATGCACTGGAACAGCCCAAATTCACCGAGAGCCAAAAAAGCTCGAATGAGCAAATCAAAATTCAAAGCAGTGATGATCACTCTTTCCCGTATTTAATGGGATTGTGTACCTTCACTGGGTTCCTGAAGGCCAATCTATTAATCAACATTACTACCTTCACGTTCTTGCTGAACTCCGTGAAAGAATAAGAAAAAAACGACCCGAATTGTGGAAGGACAAGTCAAAGGTTCTCCACCAAGACAATGCGCCGGCTCCGCATTGTCTACATTCCGCATTGTCTGTCAAGGAGTTTCTAGCCAAGTACAGCACCCCAGTGTTAGTCCATCCGCCTTATTTGCCGGATCTTGCGCCGTGCGATTTCTGTCTGTGAAATAGAAGCTGTGAAAGAGAAAGCGGCACGAGTTCTGATGGAGCTGACAGAAGAAGACTTCCAGCACTGTTTCGAACAATGGAAAATTTGCATGGAGGGATAGAGGAGAGGAGTGTATTGAAGGTGATAATAAATAAATATGTATGAAATCAAAAAAAATGTTTTGCAGCGGCAGTCTCATTATTTAATTGTCACATCTCGTAGATACTATTAAGAAAGGTCGAAGTAACTCGACAGACTTACTTTTAAATCACTCCAACACTCTGGAGAAATGTTCTTTTGACTGCATCTATGGTCGAGTGTTAACAACGGCGGTATCCATAGAACGAAAATGTTTTCATGTACCAAAACACCGTGTAAAATTTAGTGAACATTCACCTTCATTCATCATTGAAGATCATTTAATATATTGTGATTGTTTGTGACGATTTTGTCGGTCGCAGTGATTGATTTTTTGGACATCTCCAATTGTCATCAACTTGAATTAATGTACGAATACCCATAAATGCAACCGCCTTGTTTTTACCATCGAAAACGAGGGAAAAGAATACTTGAAAGTAGTAAATCTATCTCATATTTTATGTCCGTCTGGCTTAAACCCTCCAGACCAGCAAACACACGCATCTGAAACTTCATGCCACGCCATCTAACGAATCATACTTGACAAATATCATTATCATTTGGTCATTATTGCGCCATCTCTATGTCAGGTTGAGAACTTTTTAAACGACCCATAGATGTCACTAATAATCAACTAGTACCATTTCTAGAACGATAATTCGGTTTTTTATCAAACCACTTATATTTATTATTAGTTTGTAGTTTATATCAATTCTTTTTTATTAACATATAACGAATTAGTAAAAATTTTATGTATATTATCTAACTGTTTCTTTTTTCTGCTTGTTACAGATCCCCATAACGAAGATGCTGTTTTTGCTTCTGCTATCTGCCCTTCTCCCCGCGTACAATCTAGCTGGAAGCGTTCTGGGTTGTCCTACAGGATGCATCTGTAATGATGATACGTTTGTGGTACAATGCGAGCGCAGCAAACTGGACGTGATCCCCATAACTCTCAACCCAGCCATCCAAAGATTGGTACTGAGAAACAACAAAATCAAGACTGTCGATGCTGCCTTTCAGTTCTATCGAGATTTGCAGTACGTCGATCTGTCCAGCAATCACTTGGTGAACATCCCGACCAAAAGCTTCTTACACCAAGAGAAACTACAAGAACTACACCTAAACAAAAACAAGTTATCTTCAGTGAACAATAAGACTTTCCAAGGATTGAAATCTTTAACCGTACTGAATTTGCGAGAGAATTTCCTTGAGGAATTACCCAAAAGCATTTTCTCAATTTTACCCAAACTGGAGGAGTTGAACTTGGGACAAAACAGAATATCCAAGATTGACCCATTCGCCTTCGACGGATTGCTTGGATTAAGAGTGTTGTTCTTAGATGATAACTTATTAAAATCAGTACCCACGCCGGCTTTTTCTGTTATGGGTAGTCTGGCCGAGCTTCATGTTGGTCTAAATGCCTTTGATGGACTCACCGATGATGCTTTTCACGGTTTAAGTCGTTTGGCTGTGTTAGATTTAAGCAGTGGAGGTATATCAAACGTTAGTGATGCGGCTTTTCGAGGTCTGGCAGGGCTTCGCAGCCTGAATTTAGCTGATAATCGTCTCCAGCAAGTCCCGACAAACCAACTGGGTGCCTTAGCTCGTCTGGAGGAGCTCAGCATCGGGCAAAACGAGTTCGTCAGCTTGAACCGAGGTACCTTTCGCGGACTCTCCAATTTGCGACGACTTGACGTTACTGGTGCCAGGAACTTAGAACGAGTAGAACGGGGAGCCTTCTCCGATAATCTCAATCTGGAAACAGTAATGTTGGTCAGTAACAAGAAGCTGCGCAAGTTGGATGAAGGTGCTCTGGAAGGTTTACCGAACTTGAGGCATTTAGTGTTGAGGGAGAACGCCTTGGAGAGTCTACCGGAGTCGGTCGCTTCTTGGGGGGAGCTGAAAACCTTGGAACTAACTGATAATCCAATCAGGTGTGATTGTCGCTTATTGTGGCTGTTGAAGCTGGCGAAGCAAAGAAACTTAACGAACGTTTACTGTGCCAAACCAAATAAATTCCGCGACCAACCGTTGAAGAAGTTGACTCCGAACGATCTGGGATGTTCGCTTGGAGAACCAAGTCAACAAGTGATCATCGTGACTTTCTGTGTGAGCGCCACTATTCTCCTAGCTGTTCTAGGACTGTTTCTGTTTCGCTATCGGTTAAAAGTGCGAGACGCCCTTAAAGATTACAAGTTTAACAAACGCGCGATCAGTCGTAAGGAGCACGAGTATCAGAAAACCTTTTCTGAGGACGATTACACGTTACGCGGTGCCGGCCAGCTGCCAATCAAGCACATTCCGGTGACGGAATTGTAGCTAGAGCTGAGCGCGCCGCCAACGGGAGTTTTTTGTTTGGGAGGCGAGAGTCGAAGAGCGCCTTCGAGAACCGCGCGAGGTCCCGCAGGAACTTTGCCTGCGCCTGGGTTCACCTACCTGCGAGCCACCGAAGCTTGTAGGGCGCACTCGATGCGTTCGTTGCCCACCAGCGCCCGCAACGGCTGTGCCCCCCATCCCGCTGACGCTTTCCCACGCTAGGACGGCGCGCCCGCCCTTTAAATCCATTCCGAAAAATGTGATTTTTACGAAATATAGAGACTGTACAGATAGCTGCTAAGTATATTTTTGGTGCGAGAGTCCATTTTTGTGAGCGAGCGATTGCGTGAGTGTATGTTGTGTAGCGGAAAATCAGTGATTCTGTCGAAAAATCAACATCAAGGCCTTTTTTCCAACAAAAATGAAGAAGATTTCTAATATAACATTAATTTAGGTAAAATAATGGTTTCCAGCTTTAAATTATTTAAAAATACTCCCATCTTTCTCTTTCTAATATGGTACGATTCATATAGGCAATTTATTATCAAAACTATGCCTCTTTTCATGTTGAAATCCAACATGGACGTCTGTTATTTTCCATTCTTTCTACATATTCGTTCCAGAATGTTTTCCTCTGTCTTATGCATTTGGTCACAACGTAAATATCACTTCGATCTCTCAATTCTTCGCTTAGTATACTGTCATGTAGTGTCTTTCCATGAAGTCAATGATACAACAAGAATAATTGCCATCAGACCAATTTGAACATGACCTTACATTTTGATAATGATAAGTCTAACAGTAAAAAAAACTAATATTCATTTATTTGTTTAACTTATCTAAAATGCTTTGAGGAAAAGACCAAGCCTAATTCAATAGCAATTATTTTTTAGTTGTACAAACTGTACAAATATGAACATAACTAAACTTTTTATCTTTAAAATATCAAATAGACCTTTATAGCTTAATTGAAAGATAATATTCAATTTATTATAAGAACTCCTCCAACATAACCTCATATTTTCCATGTGCAATAAAATGTTGTCTCAGTTTAGCGTCTAGAATAACTGGCGTATAACACAACGACCGTAGCGGAAACCAAGGCCCGCGAAAGAAGGCCTTGGCTTTGGCACATACATCAGATCGAATTCATTATCAAATTGCAAGCTAATTACAAATTAATATATGTTGAGTTCTGCGATGTTTCTCAGCCAATTAACTCTTGTGTACACCTCCAGCTCAAGGCCATACTATCTTCTTATTTTTTTGTTATTTCTTAATAACCGTACGAATCTTAAAATTTCAAGACATGTACACATATCCTCTCTTTTTTCCTATACTTACTATACTCTCCTGAAAAATAAAATTTAGTAAAAAGGCTTCTTTTAAGTAAAAATTTCTCATTTCCATGTTGTTTTTTTTTTTAATTTAAACAATCAAAAATATTAACAATCATTTTTTAGGCAAAATTAAACACATTTTGTAATCAGGTCATCTTAGATATCTTCCTCGTTTTGCTATTCGCTAACTGATGGGTAAAATTTAGCAAAGAACAGAGAATATTTCTGATGCTGAGATATCAACAGAATCACAATTTTCTAATGAGACTGAACTGAAAATATTTTTGTGTTGGTCGCTGGAAGATACCAAACGAAACTCTGGAGCGGTTAAATCCAGATGCAGAACCTACTGCGTGTTCTACACATTAAAACGTTCAAAAAAGGGCCTGGCATAGGGTTAAGAGTCGCGTGGCGCAATTACAGCCAACTGTCGCGCACGCCCCCTGCCGACGGCCCATTGTAACTTGTGTAAATTAGAATTTGTATCTGAAACGAGGTACGGCAACAATAAATAATGAGAGAGGTCGACTGGTATAAATCAACAAACGATTATACTGTATACTACGACATAACCTGACTTTTCATTAGAATTGTTGTTGCACCAAAATAAGATTTTATATTTTCATGTAGTTTGAAAATATTTAAGTCTCTATGTACTATAACAATGATATGCAATATTTCTCTACGATACGAACATATATATTTGTAAATATTTCAAATCACGATATATATATTATACATAAGAGTATTTATTTAATTTCTTTTTTATTATATTACGTCCGTGAAAAAATAAACACTAGGTAGCTGACGGGAATATTGCATTCCACAAAAACGTATGAATGTTTGTATGAAAGTATATGAGTGGCCGTGCAGCTAATCTTATTGAATTTTTTTTTTGTAAATAATATTTTTAATTCATTGTACTAGTTTCGGTTTTGTTTTATAGCACACTTTTTTGTTATTTATAAACAGATAAACAACTTTTCTATTTATCTCCATAAACATACTAAAAACGGCTATAAGCAGTTTCAAAAAAAAAGAAAGTAAACTAGTCATGTAAAATTATGTTTGATGAATGGGCGAATGTCTGAAATGTACATTTTTTAGGTGCATTTTCTATTTGTAAATATATAAAAAAAAAATGTTTTGTACATAATGATCTATCTTAAACTAACATACTTATTTACAAAAATAAATACGTTTTAAATCTCCAATATTATCTTTTATTTTAAAAACCACAATATCACCCCATTTAAATTACCAGCTTTAATAATAATATCGATAATTTTATTCTAATACCACGTATGGGACAAAACCACATACGTGGTATTCGACTTTCTTTGTTAAATGATATTAGAAGTCAGTAAAAATAAAATTGTAATTCGTGTTTTTAATTAACTGTGAACATCATCACAAAATGTGAAATATTTTTTCTGATGAGCTATCAAAATCATTGGAACAGAACGTCAAGTACGTCAAGGTACATTCAAAACCTGAATATTAGTAATAATTCTCATGCATAGAATTTTTTCTTGTTATCGAATATTTCTAGAATAAATGACAAAGCTTCCAAAAATATCAAAACAACTCTAAATGAAATCCGCTGTGAAGAATATAAAACTAAAGTTATCTATTCCAATTGTTATAAAGATATACGTTATAGAAATCTATATTAGACCTCGCTGCGCCATCTAATCCGCACTAGCTGAACCAATAGCAATTATCCTAAAGGGAATTTCTTTTACCTTATTCACTCTATACTCTGGATAATTTACGCCATCTGTAGTACAGATACATATCAATTGAAAATAGTCTTACAGTACACTATCTCACAAAATAAACCTTACAGAAATGTATACACATTATGACTAACAGTAGGAGGACAAACTGCATATTACAGTTTTCTGTTTTCTATGTACCAATTATACTAAAATAACTAAAGTTATCTGTCTATAATCCATGACAAAAATTTTTGTACTAGAGAAATCGTCTTTCTTACAGATATTATTTTTAATATTTAAAAGTTGATAAATTAGTCATTGTTTTGACGTTTTCGACTTCATTTTCATCAGAAAAATCATATGTTATTTATCCAGAATGGCTGATATATTGGCTGAAACCGTCTTACCGGACGATTTAAAGGTAAACATTACATTTCTAATCGACATATTTTCAATTTGTAATATAAATGGCAGAATATGCTGTCGTTTCACAATGTTTTGTAACGACATTATAACCTTATTTGTTATCGATTTTAATATATTTCAATATTTTTGTATGTTTCGTTAGAAATTCGAGATAATCTATCACGAACAACTCTACAAAAACGACGTGACTCCAAGGGCACAGTTTGAATACGCCTGGTGTCTTGTACGAAGTAAATATCCAGCTGATATACAAAAAGGCATAGTGTTATTAGAAGATCTTTATAAAACCAACGAAGAAGGACAAAGAGACTATTTATACTACTTAGCAATTGGTACAGCCAGGCTCAAAGATTATCCAAAAGCATTAGGATATGTTCGGTCTTTTTTGTCAATTGAACCAGGTACTTTTTTTTTACAGATTGGTTATACTTTAGTTAAAAAAATATTCATATAAAATTGAACTTTGAAACTATTTGATAAGTTAATATTAGTTTTAATTATTTTAATGCCCTTGAGTTTGAAAAGGCATCATAGAGTAAATTGTTTATTATATATCTCGGTGATATACACACTCTGTCCATAAGAAAAGGTGACTAATGCAAAATGAACTAGTAGATATTTATTTGTTTTCTTTTTTTTTATTAACAAATAGACTGGGTTATGAGTCAGTTCAGCTCTGATTATATATATATATATATATATATATATATATATATATATATATATATATATATATATATATATATATATATATATATATATATATATATATATATATATATATATATATACCAGAAATACCAGCAAAGTCCCTGAGCTGTTCTCTAGACCTAACAGATACAAAACAATTATTTCAAAAATCAGCTACTTTTTGAGAATTTTGTATACTTGAAACTGGTATTAATAAGCCTGGCTGTGAATGCTTTCCCCTGCCATCATGATATTTTGCAAACTACTCAAAAACATTCTTATGGCTTATTAACTACTATAGAAGTTTCTGGAAATTTGCAGGAAATCAACAAGTCATCTCTTTGGAGCAAACAATAAAGAAAAAAATGGAGAAGGAGGGTCTGCTAGGTATGGCTATGGCTGGAGGAGTAGTCTTAGCTGTTGGAGCCATTGTGGGTGTCGGAATGGCCATAGCAAAAGCCAAGTGATAGTTCCTTAATCATATTATTCTTGTATTCTAGCAAGTACGTTTAGAATATCTGAATAAAACACATTTAATAATTTTTGAGGCTTAAAGAGTAATTATTGTTAAGTTTGTTTTAATATAGTCTTTATTTATGTTTTAGTTTTAAATGCATTTAATGCAAATCAAAGGGTGAAAATAAACAGCTTGAAAAACGCACCATCACTTTATTTGATCTAACATTAAGAATGTGTATATATAAATATTAGTTTATTTTAATCATATATAATATAACTAAATATTTATAGAAAATAAACTATTAGTGAATCATTTGCTTTTAATTTCGCTCGTGCGTCTCACAATCTATTTTTGAAAAGTAAAATGCTCAAAAATGCAATTCGATTATTTTAGATGGACAGTTTGGCCATGATTAATTTACGATTCATGGTATTTATGAATAATGCAATGCAAATAGAGTGAAGATCTTAGACAGCATTCAAACAGATAGTATAAATAAAACAAATATTTAAAGTAAAAGAAATCTGTACATATTTTATCACGTAGAGGAGTTCGACAATTTCACGATTTAAAAAAGAAAGGGCGAGAATTTTGTGTAGGTTTTTTTTTGGATTTCTAAAGTAACGCAGGAAAACACGTATCACTTAGTAAAACTGTATTTTTAAAACCAAATTTCGTACATTTAAACGTAAAAAATAATATATCGGTAAAATATCAACCTAAAATTAATGTTTTTTTTTTGACAATCGTTAGGCAAAAAAATGGAATGTATTTTTCTTTGCTTTAACTCAGTCAATGTGAATTATATGCTTGTACTTGAAAACTTGGTTTTTAAAAAACACTATTGTATCAGGTAACAAACTTTAATTAGTTATATCTCGAAATTGCAACATTAATTATTTGTTATACAAATCAATTTATAACTTAATGATAAAATCGGTTTAAAAACAGTTTGAAAATATAAATCTATCTATCTAACATTGATTTGGTCCCTATATTTATATTAATATAAAGTAATACAAAAACCATTAATAATCTGTAAAGTAAATACGATATAGTTCTTTATATGCATTCCAGAGATACGGGGTCGGTTTTTACAATATAATTTGTGTTATAATGCCAATAATTCGAAGGTAATACTTCAAGGATTATACATGGGAGAACAAAAAATTAATCTGTGAAAAATATACCGGGTGCAGCGGTAAATGGTTCTTAATTTTTTTAAGAAATAGCGCTTGAAATAAGGTTCGGTTCACAGTCTAATCTCTTATGGTCATTTTGTTGCTACGGCAGTACCTTTCAAAAAGCTGTTAATGTTTAAATGAGTTCGAGTTTTAACTTATTTTCATCGATGATCTCACGCACTTTCCATAAAACACTTCAACAATTACGGAGATGTCGAAAAATGTCTTGATGACTGGACCATCTTAAAAAATACAGTTTTTCTGGAAAGACATCCACAAATTGACAGAGAACAATGATGGAAAAAATGTGCAGCAATGTAGATACTTGAATAAACCATTTTTACCTTTCTGATACCTGACATTTTATTGGATTAATTGTGCGTACATCATGAGACATGTAATACGAAATTGGAATAAAAATACAGGTAGTTTTTTTAATAGAATATTGTTTTTTTTAGGATCGAATACTCTCCTCTGTGTTGGCGATGATCCCTTCATTTGATGTAAATGTCCTTCCAGCAATCTTTCAGCCAATCATCCAGCAACCTTTACAATCCAATCCTTTCAAACATGACTGGAAAATGAAGAACGAGTTTTAGAAAATGTAGCAGAAAACCCAGGAATAAGTGCTAGACGAATTCCTGTTCAAGAAGGCATTCCTAAAAGTACCGTGTGAGAAATTGTTAGGGAGCCAGCGCTCTACCCATATTATTTGCAGAAAGTGCAAGCCTTAAAGTCTAAGGACCTGCCACAAAGAATCCAGTTTTGTCAATGGTTAAGAAAGCAATTGCGTTTAAATGAAAATTGTGTAGAGAATATTCTCTTTACAGTCCAAGCTATGTTCACACACAATGGAATTTTTAATTCTCACTATACTCATGTGTAGGCGGAAGAAAATCCATATGAATTTTTTAAATCAGGGGATCAGGATAAGTTTTCTATCAATATGTGGGCAAGGATACTAGGGAATTTTTTGATTAGTCCGTTTGTGCTTCCCAACCCTTTAAATGGACAAGAGTATTTGAACTTCTTGGAAAACCGAATGAAAGATGTACCATATCAGTACAGATATGGCATGTTTTTTATGCACCATGGGGCTCCACCTGATTTCTCTGTAAATGTAAAAGCGCATTTAGATCGGTTATATCCAGGACGATGAATAGGACGTGACGGTTTGAGTGGGTGCCTTCTCTTTCTATTCTTTCTCTCCTGTTTATTTTCGGACTTTTCCTCTTTCTTCTTCCTTGGAGTCTCCATGTCAAAACCTGCTTCAGTATTCTGCCTTGCACCATTTTCTGTAAATCTACATTCCATCTAATCATCCATTCCATCCAATTCCAATTATTTTTTTCCGGATATGTCTGTAAGAGGTCTACAAAAATTAATTCCTGGTGCGTTCCTGGAATTTTCTCTGTCTTAGTTAATTTTTGTTGCCATACTTATTTCATTAATTTACACGTTGTATCTTATGTCCTGACATTCATGGGCTATTAGTACTTAGCATCATCACAACAGAGTGTATATAATTAGCTATTGTCGAGGAGGATTTTCGTTTTGCAGCATTCCAGATCAGCAATACTTCCAGTTTCGAATGCAAGTATCGGCATAAGTTGGTGTAACAAAGTCCCACAGATACAGAGATCCTACTGTAAATTTTACTTTTTTAAAATTATAAACTGTTTGATAACACACGAATATGTATTGAAACTGTATCAATATCATAAGGAAGGACATTATAATAAAAAACGTCTCGTATTATAAATTCGTCAATTTATTTCTTACAATTTAATTCTACTTAAATAACATATTAAAATGATTATATCACAGCCATTTTCCTTAACACAAAACACAATCTTATCATTAAATATAAAAAAAGAAACTTTACCAAGTAAAAGTGGATGAACATGAAGAGTGAAGATTGATAATGATAATATAAATAACGAAATTAATTTAATTAAGTTTTCTGGGATGTATTTAAGGATATGTTAATCTAAAGGATACTTTAGCATATTTGTCCCAGAAAACTATGTTTGGTACTAAAAAAAGAACATTTCGTAGTGTTCACGTGTAAAAAATATCAATATCTTAAAGAGAAATTGTTCCCAAGAATGAAAAACAAACAAAGAATATTTCACGTAAATTACAGTAGAGGTCCTCATAAAACTGAGGTAAAATCATAAAAACAATTTGTGGGGTTTAAGAATCGTTGGCCGGCAGTCAAAGGGACGCTGTAGCGGTGAAATGTTGTCTTCTTCTCAACACTCTGGACTTGTACAGGTCAGATTTGTGGCAGACCACGACGGTGCCGCCTTGCTTCGTGTCGGGAACCACTTTTGGATTCACGTTTCCAATTAGGGTCCCGATCATCTTCGATACGGAAAATTTACGAGTTTTCTGGGTACTTTGTCGGCAGTCGTTCAGTACCATGTCAAACGACTGGTAAATAGCTGGGGAATTTTCGGCCACGGAGACTTCGTGAAAAGTACAGTTGTTTTGTATACCTATGGTACGCCCTTCAGTTTCCTCGACCTGAAACAATAGAAAATATAAATCAGAATGATTCTCGCCTTGGACACAGGGAAAATATAAAACACTTTTAACTTTATGCCGTATGCGGCAGAGAAACTGAATTTTTTAATATAAAATTTAGGCCTGTCTCTCCGGTAAAGGTACTGCGATTGCCTACAATGTAATCACAGCATTACTGCGCAATGTGTGCTTGCTAGTAAAACATATTACAAAAATCATCAGTGTATAATGAAAACTCTACAGTGGCCACGCCAATTCATTAGTAATTGTATTGAACTGGTATATTTATGGATCATATTTTTTTCGTCTGGTAAACATGTCGAGTTTGGAGCCAAATAAAAAGCATTTGAGGTAGGTACTGCTTTTCTTGTTCAATCAAAAGAAAAACGCGCGTAAAAGCCGTCGTATGTTTGTGGTGACAATGTCCTAATGCAAGATGCTTGTGGGCGTTGATTTATAAAGGCTTACGCTGATCCGAATCGAAATTAGAACTGAAATGTCGCACCTTGTAAATGTTGTACCAAAAAAATATTGTCGATATTAGAATAATCATTTCCGTTAATTGCGGTGCCGCTTTTATCATCGCCGGTTTCTCTGCCACATCCTATATAATAAAATATTTAATATATTAACGTATATGTTCTTACTGAAACCCAAATAAAGTGAACAGATTCTGCTTAAAATGATCGATGAATGTGTACCTCTTTTTTTGTATATTTTTCTGTAAAATTTAACGATCTTCCTAGGAAAAATATTTTCGCGAAAAGTCAGCGCGAAATCCGTTCACGAGACAAAAATAAAACGATTTGAGAAAGTTGAGAGCGAGGAGATTTTTGGCACCTGACCCACCATTAAATTTCGTTCATAATAAAAAGGTGGGATAATCAAAATATCAAGCAAAAAATATACGAAGCGTTCAGCGCTTCTCTATTTTGTTTGTTTATGAACGGTTTCATAAGTTGGCAGTTGCGAAAGAGGCGAGAGTCGTTTAATTTTGCCAGAACGTCGACCAAATATCATTTGCAGCTCGGTGGCATTGCCAACAATTTATTTATCGCGTGCAATAACGTTAGTTTATCGGTCTGAAAGCCTTGGAAGATGATTTCGACCGTTAAAATTTTCTAGAATAATGAAATTCCACTGCAATGACTCAAAGTCGGATGATGCAAAATCTTGATTGTATGCTGGATGTCGTGAAAATTCCAATGTTTTATGATATTGGGCCTTTTTCTTCAGTTATCTAGCTATATACGAATAAATGTTATCTTGATGGATAACATCAATAAAGAATATGTCCCATATAACCAGAATAACTGAGAAATATGTGGATTAGTTATTGTGGACAAACTTAGTTTTCGCTATTCTTTAAGACCAAAGAGGTTCTTTTGGCTTTCATCTTTATTTCATCATATGTCTGTCTCTCTTAATGTTTTTTTTTCGATCTTGTTGATGGTGTTTGATAATCTGCATATCATTATTTATCCCTGTTTCATTTACGTCTATGTAAGGTTTATTAAATCCAAAAGTTTTTTATGGATTAATTTTAAATATTTGTCAATTTCAGTGAAATGTCGATAATATGGTTTTCTGTAATACCTGAACCACTCTTCACACCAAGTAATAATCAATTTGTACAACACGATTTATTCATCGCATTAAGGAGATTTTTCCCCTTAGTAACCGAGAAAAAAAACTTGCCCAATTCCTGAATTACTTTCCTTCTAATTTTAACCACGAGAAAGCCATAAAAAATAACTTGTCGGGTCGTCATTTATCGTCGGCGCCTTCTCCCAGCCCTTATTTTAACGAAAGGCGACCTAAACATGGTTCACTTCGTGAACTTTTTCCGTTCTTTCGAGTTCAATCACCTCCGCAAGTCGAATTATTTCATTTTTCATTCTCGTGTTTTTTTGTCGGTTATCACGAATGAAATATCACGTTTCCTAATATTTATGAGTTCATTTCAGGAAAAGTTTACGATATTTTACATTAGGGATGATGGAGCTTCTTTTTCTACATGCTTCGGGGTTTTAAATACACTGGTCAACAAAAAAATACAATTAATTTGTAATTGGATACTTTTATAGCGATAACTTTTTAGCAAGCCTGAAAAAACGTGATGTAAAAATTCAATGGCAAATTAGCAATTTTCACAGAACCACAACTGCATAGCTTAGCACCATTCGAGAAATACCCATTCCATAGAGAAAGCCTCAAAGAGCACAAGAGCACTGGAACGGTGTCATTAAACTTAAAAAACTGCAGTGAGGGTTTACGAATGTCAAATGACCTTTGTGATTTCTTCATAAAAATTGACCTAAGGAAAGAAGTCTTAAGTTTAAAAAGCAAATTGCTATTGCCACAGTCGAATATCAATCCGAATTGAAAAAATTACAAATTTTTTTAAACTATTAAAATTATAATCAGGCTTAAATCTAAGTCTGATAATAATTATTAATATTGTTAAAAATCTCTCATTATATTGCTTTTATTATATATGTTTTCTTTTTGTTCACGGAACATTTATGAATGGTATCCCCCGCGATAAGATTTTTTATTTTTTTAATTTTTCAGAAAAATCGAAATATCTCTTGACATGTCAGAGATATCGATTTTGGGTTTTCACTGGATGATTCCTCTTTAAATTACCTTTCTTGCCATGTAGTAAAAGCTGTACCATTCCATTTGAAAAAACTGAACAAAACTTCAAAAAAACTATTGTTGAATGTAACGCCACCTCACGGTTTCATTTATAAACTAAATAATGTATCTCCCAGATTATCTGATTGTCACAGCAATTGCATTTTAAATGAATCCAAATTGAGGAAAATCGGTTTAGGCAAACGGACATTAGACGTTTGCCTAAAGACGTCTAGGAGTAGCCAGGAGTTGTTAGGAGTAGCAGCGGCGGACATTTGTCCGAAAGTGTTTTCAAATATTAATAATGAATGAGAATTTAAAGTTCGGACGCACAAAAAATCACAAGACGCTAAATCTAACAGATATGGAGTGGCGACGAGTACTGCCACAACGCAAAAATAATCACGCAATTTACACGTGGTGGAACAAAAATAAAAACTTTTTTTTATAAAAAAAAAACATTGGTTTTATTCGCGAATTCTAAATATCCGGCATCCAAAAATAACATCTTAATAAACCTTGAGTACTTTAGTTAACTCCCAGGTTAAAAAAATAAATAAATACAAACCGATAATCATTAAGAACGTTTAAATTCTGTATAAATATTCGATTTTTTTCTCTATCCTGTTGATTTCATCCCGGTAATTTATTGACCGACTTCTGAAATAGACAGATTAATATCCGGTTAATCGATGTTTTTTAATGAAGTGTAAAATGGAAAGCAGATTCAACATTGTTGGCTGGAAAACTTCAACGAGGACGTCTTCTCAAATTAAAAAAATATATATGTTTTATACATTATATTATAATAAAGTGACTTTTTTACGTGCACACTGGTCTAGGTTAATCTCTCTTGAGCATAGGACGTTCAATTTCAATGTATTCGTACCATGTTGTTCAGAATGGTTTTTTCTTGTTATTACTACTTCCAACGGCGACATACCCAGATTTTTTTCTCTACATGAAGCTCTACGCTTTAGCGAACGGAAATTATATGAGCGTAATGACATCCTCTGACGTATTTGGCAGATAATACCGAGACAAAAAAATTATTAATACATCCTAATGTGTTTTACTTTCAGCCAGGATTTGGTCGAAATTTATATTTTGTCACGACAAGTGTGAAAAAATGGCGTTCTGTGCTGGCTCCAAAATTTACCCGATAAATATGATTTTTAACAATGTTTAGGAAATATTTATTGGATCCGTTTGTTTCTGAATTTGTGAACAGATACATGGAGAAAACTAATAGGTTCTTAATTTTGTATCAGCTTCGCCATTGTATGTATAAAAATAAAAAAGTATTGCTATGTTTAGGTAAAAACATGCTGTAAACAAAAATCAGACTAGAATTAGATTTACTCCAGAAAAAAAAACAAAATATTTTCGAAGTAATAAATTATGTAATTCTTATATATAAAAAGTTATCCCATATGGTAAATTTTTGATATTTCATTTTTTTTGAGCTTCCTAGAGAGACAATATTCAGCTGAAGTTAAAACAAGAATTTTTCGAATCATCTAAATTAAGTTGGTACTTTAACTGATTTGTTTATTGTGCTACGCAATATTAGTGAAAGAGTGGAGGATTAATGCAACAGGAAGATGAATTCTACATATTTGGCCGAATGTAGAGATGGTAACTAGAAAACATTTTTATAGTTAGACAATATTCAGCTGAAGTTAAAACAAGAATTTTTCGAATCATCTAAATTAAGTTGGTACTTTAACTGATTTGTTTATTGTGCTACGCAATATTAGTGAAAGAGTGGAGGATTAATGCAAAAGGAAGATGAATTCTACATATTTGGCCGCATGTAGAGATGGTAACTAGAAAACATTTTTATAGTTAGACAATATTCAGCTGAAGTTAAAACAAGAATTTTTCGAATCATCTAAATTAAGTTGGTACTTTAACTGATTTGTTTATTGTGCTACGCAATATTAGTGAAAGAGTGGAGGATTAATGCAAAAGGAAGATGAATTCTACATATTTGGCCGAATGTAGAGATGGTAACTAGAAAACATTTTTATAGTTAGACAATATTCAGCTGAAGTTAAAACAAGAATTTTTCGAATCATCTAAATTAAGTTGGTACTTTAACTGATTTGTTTATTGTGCTACGCAATATTAGTGAATGAGTGGAGGATTAATGCAAAAGGAAGATGAATTCTACATATTTGGCCGAATGTAGAGATGGTAACTAGAAAACATTTTTATAGTTAGACAATATTCAGTTGAAGTTAAAACAAGAATTTTTCGAATCATCTAAATTAAGTTGGTACTTTAACTGATTTGTTTATTGTGCTACGCAATATTAGTGAAAGAGTGGAGGATTAATGCAACAGGAAGATGAATTCTACATATTTGGCCGAATGTAGAGATGGTAACTAGAAAACATTTTTATAGTTGTGAACTCTGGGGAGTAGGCAGATTGAAACCTCAGAGTAAATCAACTAGATTCTCTTGATAATGGCTTCAAAGTGGAAGCCGAAACGTCGAGATTTTACAAATTCAAAACGCCTACTCCCTAAAATTCACACTAGTTCAAAAAGAAACTAGAAAACATTTTTATAGTTGTGAACTCTGGGGAGTAGGCAGATTGAACCCTCGGAGTAAATCAACCAGAATCTCTTGATACTTCATCATGGATCATGGAACCATTCAAAGTGGAAACCGAAACGTCGAGATTTTACAAATTCAAAACGCGGTTCTACCCGATAACCTAGCAATTCTAATATTACCAACCGCGGAAGCCTTCAAACATCAGAGCAACTGTTGCAACTCGTCGAAATTTATTATATAAAGTCTTTTAGGATACACTCGCCCAACCAAGCTATGTATTCGCCGAATTATCGACAAATTCCGAATATATTTCACGCTGCTCGATATTGTTACAAAGACATTACACATACAAGACAAAATACAGTGAACTCCGAAGAAAATATCACCGCTGTTGCTTGCAGTGTTGGTGAAAATCCAAATTAATCAATTCATCGCCGTTCACAGGAAGTTGTGCTGATCATTGATTATTGAATTCCGAATTTGAATGGTATTGATCTGGAGGAGATGTGATTCCAACAAGACGGCTCCACATGTCATACAGTCAACGCAACAATCGATTTACTGAGGAAACAATTCGATGAGAAAATTATTTCGAGGACCCGTTAATGGAGCACCAAAGTCATGCGATTTAACATATTTAGACTATTTTCTTTGGAGTTATGTTAAATCTTTGATCTATTGACGCCTTGGAAGGCTACATATACATAATACATAACTCGGAAAATTGCGGATAAGACCCCAAATGCTTGAGAACGCCGTCGGAAAGAAGCCTCGGAGGAGATTAGATTAGAAATTGTTTTCAAACATTAATGCCATTGAATAATATTTTACATAAAATACAGTTCTCCCTTCCTTTTCTTTCAATATCAAGAAAGAAACCGCAAAAAATTGTTGTCGTATTACTTATTGTATTTTAAGATTAAGAACATGTTTTTTCAGCTTAAAGGAATCACAATAAATATCCTGTACCAGTTTTGCATTGATCCCTTGTGGGTCTGCTTTAAATATGTAGTTCTTGTACTAATTCATTTTTATTGTCTATTATTGGGTGTATACACTCAATTATATGATCATACAACTTCTTAATGCGTCTGAGGGTGTTATTCTTCCCAGTGTTATTTAAGGTGCTTCTGAGGATACATTGAAGAAAAAATAGTAGCCTCTTTAGAATTACAATGTTAAAGTAATGTTTCTGGATTAAAATCTTAAATAAACAATATTAAATAATAAATATTATAAGTATTAAATATTAATTATATATACATAAAATATAATATTTCAAAGGTCTTGTTTCATTGCATTTAATTATATAAGCATTGCATAAAATATATAGAATATCCTAAGGAAAGGATATCTGACGAAATCATCCGGATTTGTAGTAAAACAATTCACATTTACCAATCATTATTATACCCCTAATTATTCGTTAATTTTTCGCTAAAATTAAAAAAGTACCATTCCAACCAACACTATATTTTCCAGATATAGCACTGTATGAGTTATTCCCTCGATTAAAGAAATCAGTGGTGGACATCGTTTTAACAAGAAATACCAAAAGTTGAGTAAAAACTGTTTCAATACTAGAAAAAACGTTAGAATAAGTGGAATGCGATGAAAGGGGATTATTTATATTATATTCGTTGTTATATTTATATTATATTATAGTCGTTGTCTTCTCTAGTGTATTTTTAAAAGAAAACATTTATCGCCCGATGCTAAGCAAATTGTTAAAAATGTGTATGTTTATTTATTGAATAGGGGACTTAATATAAATGCAGCCGCAGCAGAGACGTCTTCATTAACGAAAACTCCATTGTCTTCAGTTAAAGATATTGTGACGAAGCCAATTAAAGCCAAAAAAGTCCGTAGTGGTTCTGATAAAAACAAATGTGTTAACGAAAGCGACAAACACATAATTCGAACCAAAATATATGCTATGCATGAAGATCAAAATGTATCTACGTTGTATTCATTGCAACAGCGACTAAGGAAAGATGAAACTAACATTTTTGCAGCAGAAGTAGCCTCCGGAGAATATTACCTCAAATGGGCTTTGCGGCGATGCGACGATATCGGTTTGACTAATTAAAATTTATAAAAAATATAGATTAGAAAATCGTCCTATTATCTATCTTGATGAAACATGGTTCGATACATATGAGACGACAGCAAAAGGATGGGTAGGTACATCAAGAAAATGCCAAACCAAAGCCCCAGTGAACAAGGTAAAAATAATTACAATTTTACATGCTGATTCCGAGGATGGATCGGTTCCAAATTGTTTACGGTTGTCCTCCAAAAATATTAAACATTCATCTTTGGACTACCATGACGACACCACAGCAGAACGAAAGGAAAGCGTAATTGTAATGGACAGTGCTAGTTATCATAACCGCCAACAAAATAAAGCTCCATAATGCTAATAACACTAAATTGGAAATTCAGAACTATTCTAGAAATATTAAAGATATTTGATATTAAAAAGGTTTTTACGCCTTCCCCTGTATTACTGTATTTTTAATCCAATTGAGCATATGTAGCATCAGGAAAAAAATCCAATGTTATATCGTTATATCAAAAAGAAACTTTCTTTTCGGACATCTTGTATTTCTACGTTATAAACTAATAAAGATTCTGGTTTTATCGCAATCCAATGTCGATTTATTTAAAAACATTTAAAAAATGTGCAGAGCTCGAATTTTTGTAACATTTTAAAATAACTTTTATTGAAATTATACGAGATAAATTATGTTCTATTTTGGTGTCCTGGTATGGGCATGAAATAAACAAAGTTAAACGAGCTTAGGTAAGCGTGTATATTTTATTTAATCTACTTGCAAATTTTATCAAGCAGATATCGCGCCGATATGCCACCCGCCAGGAATCATTCTGAAAATGCGTGATTTTTATGGCTCGAACGATTTTCACGTCATTTATTCTGTACATATTTGCTGGAGATAGATCAATTCGCTAATAAAAAAAAGACTGAATTGATTGCGTGGAAATAAATATCGACTTCTGCCCGATATATGTTCGATTGACGTAGTATAATAGCGTTAGCTGACCTTAAACACGACCTTCTGACATAAATGTCCACATACAGATCACCTAACACTAACACCAAGTTCTTAAAATGAAAATACAAGATTTTTAACCGTTGTTTTCACTGATATGTCTTTATCTCGATAGATTTTATTTAAGATTATAAAAGAAGTAGTTATCTGAGCTGTGTTTTTCGTATAAAGTAAGAATTCACTGGAGACTAAATCTGGAAAATATGCTGCAATCCAAGCATCGTAGAGAGTTGTCCAGTAAGAGCGTCGGATCATTAAAATGAGGCACAGTGTTAACTAAGTAATGTTGTAGTATTTTTTTTTCTTGAAGGAAATAATGGCATTCTGGAGATCCAGTTTTCGTTTACTGTTTCAAACATATCGAGTGATTTATTTTCAATTGTACCCTGAATGTTTCGTTTAAGATCAAGTATTGTTTGGGGTATATGACTGTATATCTGCGAGGTAACATAACCCTGCAAAAAATAATCCACAAGTGTGAGATCGCATAATCGTTGTGGCAAACAAAAATAACTTTGAATTAAACAATACTTACTTGTCTGAGGTGTTCGAGATCAGCCTTGTTTCCAAGTAGTACCGTTGGCAACTGAGGTCTCAACTGCAATACTTTTTGCAACATGTCGGTGGCTTGGACGAAGGAAGTTCTACAGGTTATGTCGTAGACCACAATGGCGGCATCTGCCCAGTAGATGGCTTCTTCGGGAAAAGCTTCCAGGTCACAGCTACACACATCCACTATTTCTACCTCCAGCGAGGTGTTGTTGATGGTAAGAGTTTGTCGATACAGCAAATCTGAAAAAAGAAAATGCGTTCATTGAACAATCCAAATACGTTTATCCAGGTAATGGTTCCACAATCTCTGTGGAACACACAACAACCTGCGTCTCCGCCTAAATGAACATTTTGTGGATTGTTTGAATGGGGACCGGCCCCACCCATCTCTTCCATTCAAGGGCACATGTTTCGTCTCTTGATGTTCAGACTCTTCAAGGCACCCGTCAGGTTCCGGCAGGACATGTGCTCTCTCGTCAAGAATGGGAAGAACCGATCCACAGTCAACAACCCATGTTGGGCCGGAAGGACCGGTTGGGGCCCGGTTCTTCCTATTCTTGACGAGAGAGCACATGTCGGTGCCCTGAAAAGTCTGAACATCAACGAAACATGTGCTCTCCAATGGAAGAGATGGGTGGGGCCCGTTCAACAAAAAAAAATAAAATATATATATATATATATATATATATATATATATATATATATATATATATATATATATATATACATATATATATATATATATATATATATATATATATATATATATATATATATATACAGTATATAACAGTATATAACAGTAATAACAGTAACAACAGTATATACAGTATATAACAGTATATAACAGTAACTTAACTTCACTGTCAAGCATTCAGTTCTTCGGATTTTATGACGAAAGGAAAATACAGCAGCACATACTTTCGTTTATTCTGTAATATTTTTGCCCCATCTTGTAATACCAAGCATACGCCTATTCATGTTTGTTTAACTTGCTCGTCTCCTCTCGAATTTCGTTTCTTATAGTCTTGCAAAGTTCAACATACTCCACTGTGCTAAAAACTTTACATTATACGTTGTTATTTCATTAAGCCAATGGTTTCACTGGAGATTTTTGACTGTTTGAAACTTTTTTCTGCTGGTGCTATTGAGAAAACCAATTTAAGTACATTGTTGATGGTTTCATCACATTGATTCGATATTTCCATATCTTCTAGGGTTTGCCGTACAGCGAAGCAGTTCGACAAGCAATCTCAAAGTCGCTGCTCTTCTCCAACAGCTTCTTACAATTACCTTACTTTTTGTTGACCTCACTATTTTCTCGCGGTCTTTTCGACAGTTTACCTTAGCTTTTCCTCGTACCATTATATGGTCGCTTCCAAAGTTAATATTTAAAGACAGTACAATTACAAATAATTGTTTTATTGTTTGACATGGCGTCAAACAATTTTATATGTGTGCTCCAGATGTCCATTTTATTTCATGTGTCAAAACGCCACGCCTATTGTCACGCTCACCACTTCCATATGGACCAGCTACCCATTCACCAGTTCTTGTTTTATCAATTCTAACATTCAAGCAGCCCATTAGGATTTTGTATCTACATTTTTCCTTGTTTAAAAGATGAGCTATTATCATAAAATTCATCAGTTTTATCATCACTATAACTTATAATTGATGCATAAGCTTGGACGATTTAAAGCTTAAACTTTTCATTTAGCTGAATGACACATTGGACTACTCTGTCAGATATAATTTTTAGTTAATAAGGAATCCAATTTCGCTACATCGTCCATTCGCCCAGTTTCTTCTCCAGTTTAAGTATATCAGTGCAACCAACAAAAGCATACAAGATGTAGTAATGAAGCTGCACGAGTGGAAGTATGTTTGAAAGACATAGTATGGAGCAACAAATACAAACAATAATGACATACGCGACCAAAACAAGGGATGGTATCAGTAAGACCTTGTAAATGATAACCACGGTGGAGATGAGGATTCTAAAAACAATTCACGCCAAGCCATGGAATAGAGACATTAAATAACATTAAATTGATAAGAAGACAATAACAATATTGAAGTTGTGAATGGGTTTACGTATCTAGGGAGCAAACTCGGCGACAACAACATCACAGGAGATATCAGAAAATTTAATATGAAAGGTAACAAAGTTACTTATTCCCAACTTTCCCTATGTGCTAAGATCTAAGCTTATTCAAAGGAATACCAAAGTTAGGATTTAAAAAATACTCATACCTTGTGGAGCCTCACAAAGAAACAGAAGGGGAGCTTGAAGTATTTGAAAGGAGAGTTCTCAGAAGAAAGGTTGAAGCGGGTAAGGCTCACCGACGGATCTACCACCACAGGAATGAGAAAGAAGAGAATGAGAAGAGAACTGGATAGCAAAGAGAAGAAAATAGTCAAGCCAAAGAGCAGAAGGCCACAAGGCCACCCTCTCAAATCCTGAAAAGTGTGCTGGACCTCAATATCTGAAAAGGGATTTATATAAATTAAAAAGACGACGCACTGATGTGTCCATAATATTTTCCTGAACTGGCGCCATCAGAGGTAATATTTTAGTCGCATAAACACTTCAATCAACCTAAACAAATCTAAAGGTGAATAGGAAATCTCAAAAGAGAACAATTAAACAAGTGTTCTGACTCGTCCAGTTGACTAGCTATGTGCATATTTTCAATGGTCATGCCATTGCAAATAAAAGGAATGTAGATAAACAAATATAAAACTTGATTTTCCAACGAGCCAAACTATTCAACGATTATTCTACGAAACAGTGTAGCGCAATAACCGACTCGTAAATCACAAAGTAACGAACGGAATTCTTACGTTGACAGGAAAATTCGGAAAATGCCCCGAAAAACCCCGAGAACGGTGACTCCAAAAATATTACCGGCTTACCATCACTCAAGGACCGAGCGTTGCGCAAAAGAACGCCATCTTAGAGCCCATTAATAGGCTTTCGAATACCGCACCGGATTATTTATGATGCGGAACCACCGTGCGCGCCCGATTTAATGTCGTGCGATTTGTCGTTGCGCCACCTATTCAAGAAGTCATAAAATAAATCGTTATTTTATTTTCCGACGCAAGGCTAATCAAATCGAAGCGTGGGATATTAAATCCTTCCCCGATTTCGAAATAATTATTTATCCAAATTAAATGTCACTTAATATTTGTCGTAACTTGTATGAAAAGTAAAGTTGTCCGAACAGTATTTTGAAGTATAAAATATTTTATGCTACGAAATATACGTATTCAATCATGTACGGGGGTCGGTTAAAAAGTTCTCGGCCTTGCACAGGGTTGTTACAAATATAACCCAATAATTATAATTCGAATTTAAGCCACATTATGTATTTTTTTATTTCAAAAATGGCAAGTACGCTCTCCAAGCAACGAGAAACAAGATCTGTGTGATTTAGAGAGAGGGTTCTGTTGGGAAGGCCATGGTACAAAAGAAGTTTGTGGGTTCGGGGACGGAGATTTTTTACTTGGAAGACCAGCATTGCTCCGGCAGGGCAAAATAGCCGAAAATGCACCACTCACTGTTCATGAGATAGTCAACAATGTGCAACGAAAAAAAAACGTGGTTGCCAGTATCAGTGATTTTTAATACGGCGACAGACGGTCTTCATCCGAAACAAATTTTGAGCTTCTTCTGAAAACTGAATACATCAGTTGAAGAAAAACGGTCAAAATTAGTGTCCTGTTGTCCCATGACAATTCGCGCTCATCCATTTGAACCAGAAGCCAGCAAGATTTATTAAGTTTCGATTGAGATATTTTGCTACATCCCCCTTACTACCAGGATCGGGTAGTACCATCGCACTACCATCTATTTCGCTCCCTCCAAAATTGTTTGAATGAAAAATCTTTTAAAATGAAAGAAGACATGATCAACAACCTGTTGACATTTTTTGTAATTATGGATGTACTGCTACATTGGCAAACAGTAAATAATAATGCTAATTAAATACCAGTGATAGAAAATCTTCGATTTACTTTAGATTTGAAATTATATCTGTATAATAAATGGGTTATAAACAGAGCGTGATGTGAATCCTAACCTAGCACACGGCAAACAATTACCAAAAGAAACCAAACATTCCGAAACGCTATTTATAGATTCCGAAACATAGTTTCTGCATTCCGGACGGTATTTTGTGTAGAGCAAGAAGTACAACATACATTTTCTTATGCAAGCCCAACTTGTTTATAATCAGATGCGAGATTTAGTGGAATGCCGATACGATTTCCGAATTTAATAGAATTAGGCGGATATTTTCTTTTTCTGAATCCAGAAAGCGTAGACCTGTTCTAGTAACACATTCCAGTTTATTTTCTTTTACGTATGTTTAAGTTACGAGTGCGTTGTTTGGAAACGTCACCATTTTTTTCCCGAAGATTTTTTCCTCCTAGAACAATCACGAAAAAAACTTCGGAGAAAGTTATTATTGAAAACGACTTCACTGTATTCCAGATGGGAAAACTAAAACTGAGAAACTCCCACCTAAAAAAATATCTCCTTTCAAAATGAATTAATTTGAAGAACAATAAATTATCAATGCTGCAAAATATTAATACTTTTTTCCTGTGGTCCTATAGCCCGTTAGTGAGTATTAACCTTCTTCAACATTAGCCTCCAATCGATCTCCAGCACCCATTTTCCAATTTTTGATGTGCTGTTGTTCTTCAGCATTTCTTCCTTCCTACATTGTTCTACCACTATGTCTTTAGTCTAGTTCTCTTTTTTCTGTTACTCCTTCTTCATCCCTCTGTAATTTTCCTTAACATTTCGCTTTTGGACATTCCTGCTATGTGTATCTGAGTCACTAAACTCTCCCATAGTCTAGATATCCAGATTTCATTATCATTCACATCACCAAAAATTCTTCTAAGTATTCTGCTTTCAAATACTGCAAGCTCTTATGTTTTCTTTAGGAAGGAGACGACTGGTGTTTTATAGAACTTAATTTTCGCGTTCCTTTATATAAGTTTAGATCTTAGGACAGTTCAAGGAGAAAGGGGGAACAAAAAAAGTCCATTTCAAATAAATAAGCAAAGATTAATATCTAAAATTATTAATACAATTGTTTCGACTCACAACGTCGAACAGAACAAAACTAACAGTAAGAAAAGTGTGTCGAAGCAATTATTATAGTTGCAATTTTAAATATGGTCGAAATTTTAGATTTTAATATTTGCTTATTCATTTAAAATGAATTTCCATTAAAAATCGGCTACCTCAGTTAAATTTAAAACCCATTGCTACATTATTTTTGGTTCATCGATGTTCTCACCAACTTGGTCATTTCCATTGCCACATTATACCGCAAATTGAAAAAAGACCGACCATACACGCTTACAAAATCCAATTGACTGAAGAACTAAAGAACTAAACACCAAAATTGCCTGACATCAAATGCTTTTGACCAAGTTAACAGTGTATTCGTATGACAAAGGCCTCCAAATGCGAATGATTTCCATACTCACTGCTTCAAAGTTCATCATCGTTTTCCACGAAGCTTATGCTTGTGTACTCTTTCACAAATTATCGATATGGTTTACATCGGACCGATGCAATGGTCATTCAAATGTGGCAATACTATTTTGCTCTTTTCGCTTTTTCATTTCTGTATTTGGATTATTGCCTTTCTGAAAGATGCAATACTCGTTTTTTTTGATAAACTAACTTTCAACAGTCACTAACAAACTTTCTTGTATATACTGTATATTTTGACTTATATTATATTGTGGCAATTCTTCGCCTGCAATAACTGGCGTTAAATATCACACCATGGCCCATAAAGGATACCAAGGCAAGCGGAAGATGACGTTGGTGGTTTCGCGATAATGGGAAATGAAGACATTGGTCTCAATATATCTACAGGTGTTTTATAAGACAGAGCCTTCACTTGGTCCTGTGAACTATGAGACTAGTGATTTGTTATATTTATTGTTGATTGCACACTGGTGGCAAACAAAGACGAGTGTGGAACTATTTAGTGTTTCTTTCAAAGTGTCGGAAACTACACATACGCACTGGTAAATAACCATCTAGTTCATCTTTTAAAGTGAAACCGAACTCTTTTTGTATATCCATCCAGGTTAAATACCTGGATGGATATAGAAAAAAAGCAAAAATGCTTAAACTTCACTTTTATGAATTTTTTAGAACATCAAAACTTTTATTGAACTAAGGTTTAATATATTAAACATTTGTCTAAATATCAACTAACTATATCTACAGGTGTTTTATAAGACAGAGCCTTCACTTGGTCCTGTGAACTATGAGACTAGTGATTTGTTATATTTATTGTTGATTGCACACTGGTGGCAAACAAAGACGAGTGTCGAACTATTTAGTGTTTCTTTCAAAGTGTCGGAAACTACACATACGCACTGGTAAACAACCATCTAGTTCATCTTTTAAAGTGAAACCGAACTCTTTTTGTATATCCATCCAGGTTAAATACCTGGATGGATATAGAAAAAAAGCAAAAATGCTTAAACTTCACTTTTATGAATTTTTTAGAACATCAAAACTGTTATTGAACTAAGGTTTAATATATTAAACATTTGTCTAAATATCAACTAACTATATCTACAGGTGTTTTATAAGACAGAGCCTTCACTTGGTCCTTGTGAACTATGAGACTAGTCATTTGTTATATTTATTGTTGATTGCACACTGGTGGCAAACAAAGACGAGTGTCGAACTATTTAGTGTTTCTTTCAAAGTGTCGGAAACTAAACATACGCACTGGTAAACAACCATCTAGTTCATCTTTTAAAGTGAAACCGAACTCTTTTTGTATATCCATCCAGGTTAAATACCTGTTATATCTAATTGTTTAATATAATCGAAATGCAGACATTAACCTCAGTTATTTTATGGACATGAGAATTTTCGTGCGACAATTTACTACGACTTTCGACAAAGATTATCTCAGCAGCAGCGCATCGATCTACTCAACTTCGGCGATGAAGTACCATCTAAAACCACTGTATATCACTGGTTTAATGAATTCAATCGTGGCTGTCGTTCACTCACGGACGAATTTAACGAACGACGTCCAAAATTGGTTTTTGTGCCAGAAAAAATCGATACTCTGCGCAAACTGATAAAGCAAGATCGTCATATGTGAGATTCAGGCATCCCTGGGCATTAGTATGACAAGCTTACACAATATTTTACATACAAATTTAACCCTGAAAAAGATTTGTGCACGTTGGGTTCCGCATAATTTGACAATCGCTCAATAAAGACTCGTGTAGATTGGTGAAAAAAAATGCTCAAAAAATACAACCGTGTTGCGTCAAAAGCCATGTATAACATCTACACAGGTGACAGGTATGAACGCGAAAATAAACAGCACTCGACTGTATGGGTCTTTCAAAATGAGCCAAACCCAGCAAAAGTTGTTCGCGCAAAAAGCACTTCGAAGCAAATGGTAGCCTATTTTTTTTGATAAATGGGCTTATGACTACAATGTCACTGGAGAATCGTAGAACGGTCCATTCTGAATGATAGATAATCCATTTGTTTACCAGAAATTTTTGAAGAAAAAAAAACAACCAGCGAGCTCTACACACATCGGACCGAACAACTCAATATTTGACCGGTCAAAACATCGAATTAATCGGTTATCCGTCGTACAGTCCTGATTTGGCACCCAACGATTTCGTTTTGTTCCCGCCCGTGACGAATAAACTGCGTGGTCAACGAATTTCGACGCCATTGGAGATACCTCAATCCGAACGGAAAAAGTACCATGAAAATTGGTTCAAACGTATGCAAAAGAGGAGAATATTTTTTATAAACAATAAAACCATTTTCAATGATAATTATTTGATTTTATTTTTTATTCCGGATAAATAAATAGCAACCCTTGTATATATTCATTTCTGGGACAGTCCTTAGTGTTATGTATTTTCGTTGTTTCTACGGCATTTATAAATTCAACACGTTTTTCCCAAATCAAAACCGCCAAACAAACACTCCTATAAATCTATTCAATTTCGACTTCCTCCTATTTTGCAATTTGAGATGATCCAATTATGAAAATGTAAACAAAACAGGAGTGAGGGGGAGAGAGAGAGAGACAGCTGCGAAAATCCAGACATTTCCTGAACAATCTTATCCAAACCTAATTGGATAAATATTTTAAATCGCTTCCAAAATTATTTTTCTGTCGATTTTCGAAATCTCATAAATATTGCACTTATGGGATTTTTTCCTTTTTTTTTTGTAAACAGAAAATTTTTCAGTTTTCAAATCTGTTAAAAGGCTCATAATATAAACTTAAGTCAGTTAGGAAATTTTAAGGGAATTAATGAGCTAATATTAATCAGAAATGTATAATTCATCAAATTCCATGTAACATAAATCATTTGTTTGCATTGTACTGTATGTGGTAACTAAAACAGTATTCTTATTGGCACGTTCCAACTGTTTCAATGCACATTAACCAAAATATTGACCTAAAAGAAAATTCAAAGCATTCTTTAATTTTTTTGCAGAGATAAGACAATTTAACACAGTTAGACCGCGCAAATAGATGGTTATTAGTTTACACACAAATAGCGTCATGTATTTCAGAGGCATGCCAAAATTTTGCACACAACACCAACAAGGCTATATTTTTTTTACTTTATTGGATTGTGACAATTTCACCACGAGAAACCAAAGATTTTCAAATTAATTCAACGGCATTTTTAATTAAGTTTAGAAATTATTACTGACCAAAATAACATCAATTTTTTTCAATTTGAATTGATCGATTTGAAAAAAAAATGGCTACTTAAAGATAGAAAAATTCAATATAACAATATACTTGAAGATACAAAAATTCAATATAAATTCAATATATAGGGATATACACAACGTTTATCTTAAAGTGATACATAGTGTATTAATACATAGACTAAACAATATTGAGTTCAATATTTTGGATCAACAAGTAAGGCAACAAATTTCCGCTATCATGAACAAGAAGTTCATAATGCAAAAGAAGAAATTGGAAAACCTCCTATCCAAGAAAGAAACCAATAAAATTAAACAAATTACACCGAACATCAATTTTTCAAGAGATTTGTCAACCTTATAGATTGCAATTTCACTAGAAATTTTAAAGCTGCTGTCCATTACATTGCATCAGAATTATTTTGAATTTGATAATTAATTTTATGTTTCTAATTACGGTTTGATAAATGGGAACCCTTTAAGCCCTTCAATGGCGGAAAATTTTATGGACAACTTAGAAAATTTTTACACTTTATTGGTACATATATGTTGATGACATTCTAATTTGTTTTACAGGTTCTGATAGACAATTAAAGCAATTCTTAACTCACATAAATTCTTTACATAACAACATTAAATTCACAATTCAAGAAGAGCAACATGATAGTATTAACTTTTTAGACTTAACTATTACTAAAAAAAGACAATAAAAATGATTTTGCAATTTATCACAAACCATTATATACAGATTTAGTTATACTCAATAAATCTTGTTATTCTTATTCACAAAAGATGGCAGTATTTAAATATTTTATACATAGAATATTAAATATCCCCATGATTAGATTAAATCATCTCCTGATGATGGTTAGCGAAACGTGCGTCGAGAAGTTCCAAAAAGTGATTTGGTGTTTAGTGGTAAATCTCTTCAAGTTTAGTTTAAATATCCCCATGTCAACAACAAACATTATAAATACAACAGTTAATAAAAGAAATTATAATAAAACCATTAATTTAATACATTCGGTTAATAATTTGAAAAATGCAGCTTTCAAAACAATTACATATACGGGAAAAGTTATTAAATTAGTGTGGAAACATTTATCCAAAATAAACAATATAAATATTGCTTTTAAAACAAATAATAGTCTAGGACGCCTCATTAAAAACAACAAAAGTCAAACAAACAAACTGTATAAATCAGGAGTTTATTTAATTGAGTGCGGGTCGTGTCCAAAAGTCAATGTTGGACAAACAGGTGTGATGTGAGGGTTCAACGATCCAGATTGGCGAGAACGTGCAGATAATGCCAAAAAGCCGAAAACCAAGAAAAATCATGGAGGGATGAATAAGGGTTAAGAGAAACAGAGCTAGATCAAACACTGTGACAGGACCATGTAACAAAAGATGCTAAAGGGCTACTGTACATCAAAAACCGACAAGGAGCCGCTGGAGCTCGATGCGGATAGAGGCTGAAAGAAGTCAAGGCTCATTGACTGAGTGTAACACCACAGGAAGAAGACGAAGAACTGCTTAAAATTAATCTAACAACCAGTACTACCAGATTATCTACTTGAACGTAATATATTTCAGGGCCTTTCTGCAGAAATATATCGTCAAAACAAAAGACGAAACATTCCTCAGCCAAATGGAACCTTCGCCACATCCTACATACAATCCAGACCATTTAACTTTCATCTTTCTCATACATTAAAACACTGGTTGCGTAGACGAAGTTTACCAAACCTATCAAAAGCGAACGTAATATTCGAAAATCTTGATACCCTTGAACTTTTTACCCCATTCAACCCAAACCTTACACCACTCGACTTTCAGCTTTCCTATAAATTACCACAGTTATTACATAGATGGCGTTTCAATAATACGACCTACTAACCTAATTGAAAAGTTAGCGGAGCGACACCTATAGAGCAGTAAAAGAACTATATTATCTACTACATTTTGAAGTTTCATCCTTCATAGGAATATTCAAATCGACCTGTATATTTATTCGTACAAAAACAACAGTTTAAAATAAACGTATCAGCGTTATTTTTTGAGATGAAAAATATTGAAAATCGTGCAGTGATTAAGTTTTTTGTAAAAAAAGGTTTCAAGGCAATGGACATTCATAGTGAAATAATAAATGTATTATGGGAGTCTGCTTCGTTAAAATACAATGGTTTATAACTGGGCAGATGAATTTCAACGGGATCGTATAAGCCTGGATGATGTTTCTCGTTCTGGACATCCAATAAGTGCAACTACTAAACAAATAATTAATTCTATACATGATATGGTTATGGATGACGGACAATTGACTTTGAGTGAAATTACTGAGGCCATGGACATATTTTCATGTTTTGGAAGAGGAATTTGGCTTGAGAAAGCTACGTGCAAGATGGGTACCGCATTTGTTAAATTCTAATCAAAAACGACGTAACACTTTCTAACCAACATTTAGATCTTTTTCGAAAGAATAAAATAGATTTTAAAGGTGGTTTTGTAACTCTAAATGAGACTTGGGTTTAACAGTAAGATTCTGAACTGCGACAACAAACCGCATAATGGATTGAAAGTTCAGCATAAAGCTGAAAGCATAAAGGATTAGAGACTCCACCGACAGGTGGTAATAAAAATTAGAGTGGACCAAAAACAAGATGGCAGAATAATTTAAGAAAAGATGCTAAAACTGACAAGGGCTGTTGGAAATCGATCCGGTTGCAGGCGAAGGTTGAAGAAGGTTCAAGGCTCACTAACGGACTGTAACGCCACAGGAGAAACGAGAAGAAGAAGAAACAAAGATCACTTGTATTGCTCTTTAGGTCCTTTACCCTTCTTAGTTTCATCTGTTCCCCTACCTTCTTCAATTATATTTATAAACCTCAATACAATAAGTCAAAAGAAGAAATCTAATACAGTGTCATCGCAAACCAATCCTTTATGTGCCATTTCCATTCAAAGGATCCCAGGGAATAACATGAATAGCATTCGTTATCTAAATAAAACATCAATCATTGGGTGTGAGACAGTCGGTTTCAATGGTATTTCGTCGCAAATTTTTGTAGGCAAGCCTGTAAAAATAAATCCCAAATATTTTATAAAAGTAATGTTACAAAAAAACTTATTACTAATACCAATGTATTTTATCACAAATCGTTACATGCTGTGTACGAGTTTTTTGTGAGAATCCGTACAGTATAAATGAGAAATTCTCAAAACAATTAGAAATTATATTTATTTAAACAGAATTGGACGAAGTTTTGACGTAATTATACGCAGTTTTTATTTTTAAAATATAGCCAAATTCTCAATGGCGCTTGTTATTTACATTCGCTGCCCACCTATCCATGAAAGACATGCCGAATAGTTAGCCAGAAGATTTTTGTTTCGAATACCTCGGTGATTTCATTCGTTAGATATTTAAAATTGGGAAATTTTTCTCTTGTATAGCACACCTTTAAATATAGAAATCGCAATTCAACCTTCACCTGTTTGAAATTGTTGGTTTATGAACAGGTTAGAGAAATATTTACCGTATTTTTTTTTATTTAAACCCACAAAAACATCTTGTTATTAAATAACGACGACATTAGAAATATACATATATATATATATATATATATATATATATATATATATATATATATATATATATATATATATATATATATATATATATATATATATATATGTATATTTACGCCTTTTGCCCAGTAGTGTATGTGACAACACTGAATATTCTTCTTTTCTACCCTTTTTATTAATCTTCTTGCTCCTCAAAAAGTAATTTAAATTATTTCAATCCGAAGACACACTTGCCCTACCATCTGTTTTTTCTTAATTATTATTTTTCGTCTATGTCAATTTAGTGTCAAATATAGCCGGGATTAAACCGACAAAAGTTATGAAAACCACCTCATTTTCTAATCCAAGAACACTCATACACCAAAAAATAAAGCATTTCACTTGGTTATTTTTTGAACAATCAAGATTCTATGACAAATAACCCTAACACAATTTGTAAAAAAAATATCAATTTGTCAAATGAAATGACTAACAACATATCTTCAAACTCTCCCGCAATAAACCAACACTTTAAGTGTTATTCATTATTCATTTTAAAAATAGCACGGTTAATGTTAGTTGTTTAGTTTTTTTTTTTTTGGCACGTTCAAAATCAGAATGAGAATAGACTACTGTCCAGCTAGAAAGTATAAAAACCTCAGTCTCAACCTTAATTGTTTCATGTTTTTTTTTTAGTGCAAGCTGGAGGGAATCAGGCAAAATGGGGCAGCGTAAAAATAATGTGGACAATTATGACGTGCGATCATGTAGCTAGTCAAATTTGGTGTGAAGCAAATGATGAATATGAAAGTAAAAACTAAAACTGATGGAATAGAATATGAAAATTATTTATATCCTCATTGCTGGCTCTCGAATTATTTATATTATTTAATTGTTCAAACCTACATTAGAACAAGATAAAAAAGTTACATTAACCACCATTATTAAACATTTAGAGAGGGGGGGGGGGGGGGGGAGAGAGAAACAGGGAGCAAGAAAAAGCAAAACGTTTTATGAAATAATAGCAAATACAACGATGTAATAGAGAACAAAGTCAAAAGACCCAGAAGATGAAGAAAATTTCCATTAATAAAGAAGTAGAAGATGAAGAACGAAAGGATGTATAAAGAGAAGATGAATGTTAAAATCACAATAATTCCTGAGTAAGCTCCAGGTAATTAAGTGTAATTGTGGATCAAATATAGCTTAATTGTAGATTAAATATAGAATCTAATTTACGGGTATTACATGAACAGCATTAACGATCATATCCATTCAACTAGTGCAGGCCCTACATGAAGGAGAAGATAATAAGATTCAACTGTTTCTACATAGTTTCTTCAAAAATGCGCTGAAAATTATAATACAATCTACCATATTTATAAAAAAAGTAATTATGAAAAATGTAATACAAACTTATTGAATCCCCACCTTTGGAATTGCAGATCGAGAAAAATTTTGTGGTTTTGATGTGATAAATACATTGAGTGTTTTATATATTTCCTCAAAAGATATGAAGCGGGTTTCAACCAGATAATTTTGCAGAAATTGAAAATCTAAAGAAGCTAAGTCTAGAGAAAACTCGGAATACCATAAAATCTTAGAGCCCAACAAGATACTGATGGGTACCAACAAGATACTGATTTCACATCCTCTCAATTGAAAATACAGAAAAGGTTTCCTACAGCGTCATAGTCGCATAAGATGTAAAGAGGTACAGAGAATGAAACCAATATGATCCTGAACTGCGACAACAAACCGCAAAGTGGACTGAGCTGATTGTTCAGCTCCGAAGCAGCCAAAGTGATTAAAATCGACCAAAAAGGATGCAAAAGGCATTTTGCATCCTTTTTTGATCCTTAATTGATTACTTTCAAACCGATAATACAATAACAGGACAATATTACTCAAACCATTTGGATCAATTATATGTAAAAATTCGTGATAAAAGGTTACGTGGTTTAACGAAGAAAAAAAATTATCAAGACAAGCTCACAAAGGTTCTAGTAATGATTTATCATTTCATTACTTATGATTTCCACTCCGCGAACTTTTCAATTAGTTTAGTATATATAGGTCTGTATATTAACTATTTTAATTCCAAAGGATAAATGTATTTTTTGAGTTATCACGCATAAATTTAAAACAAAACAAAGAAATTTCTAAGTTCGAAAAAGTCACCTTCTCAGTTTGACGACCCCACAACTTGACTCGAACCTGTCAGGTTGCCAGAATTAGTAAGCATCAATTTTTGTTTGAACAATTGTCCTAAATTTTTCTCTAAGACACGTCCCGTTCAAGGGTAATCCTGTTTATAAAAAAGTCTATCCCGAGTCAAGGATAATAACGATTGCCACATACTCTATTACCTCATAGAAAGGAAACGTAATCTTTTCTCCTATAATTTATACTACAGTCGTGAGACTGCAAGTGCAACGTTCTGTTTCATTTTTGTTTTAAAGGAGATTCACATTCTACCGTGGAACTATGAACTTGTACATATCTATAGATAGAAATATAACCCCAGAAGAGAAACAGCTCAAACCATATCAAACCAGTGAAAAAGAAGTACCTCTATACCCATAATCAAAAAGGAAATGTTCTTCACCTTCCTTTAGATCTTCCTCTTGGTCGGTCTTGCTTTTTGCATCCTTATATTCAGAAGTTTTTTTAAATATTCTCGTTTCTCCCATTCTGAGAAGGATAAGTCTTTGATAGAGTTATTGATTTGATCTTGCTATTCTGGTAGTTTATGTGCTAATCCCATTCCAACTATTCTCGTACATCTTTTAATTATATATCAGTTTTCTCTAGGGCTGTTTTGGTTCGACTCATAATGTACCATTATATTAATCGATGGAACAGACCATATTCAAGTACACTATTAAACAAAGTAGGAACCAGTTGCTCCCTGTTCAACTTTGCATTATTTGAAATTAATAAGCAAATATGTGTATTAGGATAGACTGAATTATCCTTATTAGTTTTGCTGAAATGTTAAATTCTTCCAAGATATTCTATAATTGATTTATATTGATGAAGTCACAAGGTTAACGAAAATCTACAATCTCAGAAAATAGAATAAATCAGATGGTGTCGTGTCAGGTTGAATATAGAGTCCACAAATACACTCTCTAGCCTCTATAGGCATCTGAAATAACCCCGTGTGACTTTATTCTATGTTTTGAATTAAAATTTGTCAGTTTACTTATAAAATGAACCACAAAACATTACGATGTAGGTATTATAAGTAAAAATAAAATATTGCTATAATTACACTCATTAGATAAGCTACAACATGGGTGTACGTACCTGTATTACTTCTGTATTCGCCAATATATCTTCTTGTGAGATAGCGCACAGTCAAAGCTGGAACAAAAAAACATTTACTTTATCATTTAAATCATCAGATTAACAAGAATATTTCTAAACATACAATTCTGACCAGTTAGAGACAATACCTTATTAGATTACAGCGTTACTTTACGTTATTTTACGTTACTTTAGATTGATTCCAAGACAACATTAGCATACATTAAAAACTTATTTAACACCATCTACAGCACATAGCAACATCAACTTTTATAATGATTCCCAAAAAAAAAAACCAACGCTAGAAATGCGAAAACTGCAGAACTGTCTGTCTCATGTGTCACATGATAATTCATACAAGGATCTATAATAATCTCGAAGAAAATATCTGTGCGGGGATAATATTTGTGTGTGACCTTGTGTGTCAATTACGCACGCACACCACATACAATACATACAGCCCGCACAACACAAATTTGTATTGATGTGGACCCAGCTTAATGCGCAAATTTATATTTTAAAATACGCAGTATTTTCATTACCTAAGGTATGGGCCTTTTATACGTGTTGTAAAAGTTGTCTAACATTGTCAACAGATTGATTGAAAGGTGTAAATCGTAAAATAATGCATTTTGCGGTGTCAATGATTTGTAGAGAAATAACAGTTAATGCTAAGATTGATGATTCTTTTCGTCACTGTTGTAAAAAATTTCCTATGAAATTTCCACAATCATTTCGACAAATTTCCGGACAATCTCGGCTCTTACAGTGAAGAACAAGGAGAATGATTTCATCAGAACCTAAAAAATATGGAAGAAAGATACCAGGGTCGATCGGATGAATGCATGATAGCTCATTACTGCTGGAATAACATGCGTGAATGCCTGGAAGGAACTCGCTTGAGGAAATCACGAAAAAGAAGCTTCCTCCACATTCAATGATATCATATCTCGAAAACTACACGTACATTTCAAAAAAGATATGTACCGGTAGAATCAGCATAACGAACATATTTAAAAAAGGTTTAATCTTTTCGGCACCAAATCCACTGTAGACCTCTGTTATGATTAATAATAATACGCCTATAAATTTTTCTGGATAAATTACTTTCTCTTAGATAAACATTAACTTGCCCTGAAGTTTTGGGAGACTATGTTACTTACATGTAGTTTACTAGCCAATTATTTCAAAATTATATAGAAATATTTAAAGATCAATACCACGTCATAGATGAGTTTATTAAAGAAAATCATAACATTTCGAAAGACTGAAACTAATGATAGCGATATCAACAAAAATTACCCAAGAATTATATGATTAATCTGAATTCGGCTAATGGAGGCTGAGATTTATTTTAGCTGGTAAATACGGCTATCCATCTTTCAGTTTCGCGGAGCAAAAAAAAACGAATTAAATTCATTGTGATTGGCTAATGCAGAGCCCAATAAATTTGTCGATTGTACAAGGTTGATCGTTTGAAACTCTTTCTGATTTCAGAATTTCGGATGGGCGATAAACCGACCTCAACCCCAAAAACGAACAGCGCAAAATTGGGTCACATATTTCGTTCAAGCACCGTGCAAAAAGATCCGATCCACACACACACTAACACAAAAATAAAGTCATTATACAAATCCGTCGTCGAATATGCTTTCGAGTATTTGAAACATGTAGAGACAGAGAGATAAAATAACAAAATATGGTGGTTCAGTGCCACTATTCGCACGTTTAAAAATAACCCTTTTAATATGGGATCCGAATCGGTTTTTGACATTTCCCAATCGCTTTGGCAAAAATTCAAAACCAAATCCAAACGCTGGAGAACTTCCTGGTTTTTGTTCGGTTCGGTAGGTCATTTGTTGGTAGTACTCACCTGATTTGCCTACGTGTGATTTGCCTATGACAGCGATCCTGACTTTGGGTATCGTTTTTTCTTCGGTTTTCATTTTCTGAAACAAAAAACCCACTCGTTATTTTTTTACTAAGAAAATCTGTAACAAACAAATATACAGGACGATGTTCAATAAATAAATCAATGGAAAAAAATTATTTTAATTCGTTAGAAAAATATTGTTATCTTGTTCTGCAATCTACCACTAAACAACATCAATGATAATTGAATTAGTTGTGAATGTTCAATTTTAAAATATTTGTTGAAAGAAATAATAATCGTATGGTCCTAAATCAGATCAATATCATGGATGGTCGATAATTTCAAAGTCGATTTCATAGATTCTTGTTAGAGCAGCACTACCGGCCTTAAAAACAAAAAATTTACTTTCTAAAACAAATTTTAATTTTTTATGTTTGTCTTTTTGACATTTTTCATTTCAAATTTATAGGAATTATATAGAGTGGGTCAAAAAATTATTAGTACTCTCTACTTTTTTTCCCTCAATTCTCAAAGCATATAACTTACTTTTCGTTGGTGTATTTTGGTTTTTAATAAATGTTAAAAAAAACATTGTTGGAATAATAAAGATCGAGACGAAGAAGAAATATATTCTTGATAATTAAGGATCAAAAAAATAGTTGTGATGTATACATGTAAATGTTACGAAGATATTAGCGTATTATCAGTATTATTGTATTATCAGTACTATGGATCATATCCAGGTTATCCAACAGGCCATAGAAAGGCATAATGAATACACCATGCCACTGTGTTTGGCTTTTATAGACTATGAAAAGGCATTTGACTCAATATCAAAGCATCCATAATGGATGCATTGCTTAACCAAGGGATAGATAGAGCCTACCTACTAGACTATTAACCTACTGAGATCCATGTATGATGAAGTCACAACGACAGTTCACATGCATGATCTTGAAGTTAAAATCAATATAGAACGGGGTGTACGGCAGGGTGACAATATCCCCTGTTCTTTTCTCAGCCTGCTTTCAATAGGTATTCCGTAGTCTGGATTGGGAATAGGATGGAATAAAAATAATAACATTTTTGAATTTGTATATAATAATAACATTGACATTAACATTTGGGTGAAATAATCATGGAAAATGGGTTGGAAAAAGCGGCCAATAAGGGTAGATGTCAAAAAATGGAAACGGCATTGAGATTTACACAAAACATTTACAACAAAAAATGCCTATCTAAAAACACAAAACTGAGACATTACAACACAGTTATTAAGCCAGAATGTCTATATGCTGCGGAAACGCTCATTTTGAATAGAAAGAGGGGCATCGAGGACATTGAAAAGAAGGAAAGAAAAATCATAAAAAAAATCCTAAGGCCCAAACAAATAAATAGTACAACATACCGACTTCGAGAAAACCAAGAAATCAAACAATACCCAGATATACATAGCGATATGAGAAAAAGAAGACTTAAGTTTTACGGACACATAAAACGGATGAATCCGAGTATGTTAACTAGACAAATAGTCGAATTTTATGAAAATAGAAGTAAAGCTAAAGTAGAAATAATTAAATGGATTGTTGTAATTAAAGAGGACCTAAGATCAGCAAATATTACACAAAGTGAAATTCAGGATAGAGGCTGTTTCAGACACAAGGTTAACGTTTGGAAGGTTGGCCAGAGAGAGGAATGTAGGAAGACTGGAACAGCTTGGTCTGACGAAAGGAAACAAGCTCATAGCGAAAGAATGAAATCAGTATGGGCACAGAGGAGGGCTAGCAGCAACAAGTGCCTCTAATTGTACTTCGCGTACCAGGGCCCATACGTGAATAATAATAATAATAACATTAAATGATATTTTTTAAAAATTAACAATATTGTGTACATTTTATCGAAAAATGTCCTTGAATTGGGCTTGTAAATCAAAAGATTAAATTTTCAGAATTAATTGAAAATTAACAATTAAATAATTTTTCGTTCTAAGATATTCAAAACATTTCGAACACACCAATAATTCATCAAAGGGAAAAGACCTAATTCCCTTTAGCATTTTTGATCGGCATTATCTTATCGCTGATGTAATAATTCGAAAAAAATTACCGAGAAATATAGCGGCTGTTATTAACTTTATAACTGTATGTGCAGGTTCAGCGAGTAATCTAGTGAGTGATAGCGATTGTTTTAATAACACAAGCTGGAAAAATGATGAAATAATCTATAAATATAAGTAATTAATTCGAGTCGTCCAATACAAAATATAATTAAAATGCAAAAACTGTCGTGGCATAGCATTTCTATACACTTATAAAGTTCTAACAAATATAGTAAGTTAGAGCAAGTACAATAAATCAGTGTGCATAGTCCATCAAATAATAGAAAAAGAACAGTTTGGTACTCATTTACTGTAAATGTTCATAGATTTCAGAAAGGCGTACGGCCGCGAATAAAGGACAACACTATACAAGGCCTTGAAGGAAATGTGAATATGAGCTAAGTCTATTAAATGAGCCCGGATGATGATGCATAACTTTAAGGCACTAGTAAAAATCCAACAACGCACTCCGGTGAAATTTGAGAAAGGAGAACGTCCCAGTCCTATTTAACATAGCATTGAACAAAGTCAATATCGAAGCAGACATAATCAGAAATGGGACAGGGAACATAAATAAAGAGAAACAGATGGTAGAATATGCAGCCTTCATCATATTAACTACAAAGCTGATCAAATAATCTATAGTTCAACGAATTGCTTCTAATTTTATTGACTTTTCTTATAATGTAATGGAGTGACGTATATAGGCGTGCATTCAGATTTTTTTACAACAAAATGCTGACGATGAATGTACAGCGAGTACATTTGGTACTGTTTGTTTTAAATGCGCTATGACACCCCATATGAAGGCCCTACTTGCTGGAGCACCATCAGTAACAACTGACAAAAGATTACGAATGGGAATTCATTTCTCTTGAAAATCTTGTTCATGGTATTAACTATTCATTCTCCCTTTGTATCGGTTTCTCAATTTTTAACAAATAATAACTCTTCTTTTATAAATCGAATATACAATAAGAGCAGTGTTTCGTTTGGCAGATTTGATTCATCGAGTTGAATAAAAAAATTGCAAGTCTTTAAGTAGTTGCATAATAATATTTATTCGTCTTTAGTCATTTCGTCTATTCTGTTTGTCACTGAATTATTACTCAGAAGAATTTTGCTGATGATATCTGACTGACGATGTCTTATGATGAAGAACAGTTTTTATTACCTCTTTGACTGCCGGCAAGATTAATTTCTCGCCAATTGTGTGTGTTTTTGGGATTAACAATGTAATATTATATGAAGCTCGTACCCCATCTTCTTCTTGATAAGAAGACAATGCAAAAAGGTTCGATATTGTTAGCAGTTTTAAATATTTCTTTTCCAGTCATTGAAAATAGGATAAATCTTTGTCCGTTTTATCATCCGTTTTATTCAAATTCTCTTGTTGCCTAGAAGGCTTTATGGCTTCATTTGAAAACACTTTTGGACAAATTAAAGACATAGGCATATATTATAGGTCCATATTTTAAATACTCAATACTCTACTGCTGGCATTTCTTCATAGATTCAGACATTTTGAAATACAAAATTACAGATCTAATACAAAGGAACATGAAAGTTGAGATCTATAAAACAGTCATTCAGCCAGCAGTCCAGAGTAGGGATTTTTAAACTTAGTATACATTGAATATTATAAAAAAAATACGTTTACGTAAAAAACGTCACTATTTTTACTTTCTAAATATATCATTTCTAAATATATATGTCTATAATAGTTTAAAAAAACCACATAAACTTTGTCATATCATAAAAGCGTATATTTTTAGTTGCTAGATTCTAGACTCTCCCTAAAAAAGAAAAAAACGTAATAAATATTCGAATAAAATATTCATTACGATGAATACATTCCGCACGAAACAGGTTCAATAACATCTTCCCCATCAACACGAGCAAGAAATTATTATCCAATCTGTTGCCGGAAAAAAAAGTCAAAAACCGAGATTGAGGCATTCTCCTTTAAACGATTATTCCAGAGGAGTGATCCAGACAGTTCTGTAACTGTCCGAGAAATTTTCCAGATCGATGCATCTGAAAAAAATCATTTGAAATAAAGTTTGATTTTATTTTCGGAACTGTGGCTATCAATGAAAATGTTGCTTCCAATGCGGAAATAAATGGACTTTACATCGTATAAGGAATAACGCAAAATTTCCAGTTCGAAATTGATGAAGAGAGATTTTTTCCAAGTGTGACGGTTAAAAAAGTACATTTAATTTAGGAGAAAGGTAAAAAATGGTTTATTCAAAGTATGAGCCATCGCTAGCTGCACTTTTTTCCCATATCTCTGGCAATTTGTAGATGCCCTCCCAGAAAAACCGTACATCTGTTGAGATGGTCGAATCATCAAGCCATTTTTCAACATCTTCGTAATTGTTGAAGTATTTTATGAAAAGTGCATGAGACATCTATAAAAATAAGTGATGGTTGGAAGGGGCCAAGTCTGATGAGTAAGGAGGGTGGGGCAAGAGTTCCTAGCCAAGTGCAGAAATTGTGACCGTTTTCGTTGTATGTGATGGGGCATTGTCGTGTTGCAAAATTACTTTTCCGTGTCTTGCAGCCCATTCTGATCGCTTTTCTGACCAATGTACGGCTCAAATTAATCAATTCTTGACGGTAGCATACAGTATGGACAGTTTCACTAGGTTTCAGAAACTCATGATATACGACACTCCTTCTGTTCCCCCAAAGGTACAGCATTCTAATCTTTCCAAAACGATTCGGTCTTGCCGTTGATGTTGATGGTTGCCCTGGGTCAACCCATGATTTTCTGCGTTTCGGGTTCTCGAAATATATCAATTTATCGCCTCCAGTCACGATCCGCAAGTTTGTTGATTTCATATATGCAATAAAAATTGATTTAACCTAAGTTTGAAGGATATGAAAGAGTATGTGAATGATGATAGACTTCGATACAATTACAAAGATCCATTTCTTGTTCTATCAATAATAGCGATAAAGTCTTTGTTACCAGAAAATGGTGTTCTCCATGAATGTCTCGTCAAATTAATCGCTTGGGGCCAGATGTGGAGAATAAGAAACTGTTTGAAATCATTGTAACTTAAATTTTTCTTGTCATTTTTCATTTGCTTCGCAAACTTTCAATATAACATCGTCTTATAAGCACAAGGTTCCAAAAGCAAAGTTAAAAAATCGCACACCCATACACACACTCCTCTTTGGCCCATGGAGAACCTTGACCTTCCTTACAACTGACGTCCGTCAAGTTTCGTCCATAATTTCTCTAATATCATTGATTTCATCATCTCGTCATCTCAGTATTGGCCTTTTTCTTGAGCGATTGCCATATAGAGTTTATCAAAGGATTTCTTCGCAACTAGTACATTAGACATTTTGCAGATATGTTCGTATTGTATTATATACCCTATTATGTTCTGTTCAAGATTCTGTTCAAGAGTTCAAGATTCACACCTATAACTCAGAGCTGACCTAACAATTGATTTATATATTCGGACTTCACATTTTCTGGTTAGTGCTTTAGATGACATTACATTACGCTTCGCCTTTTCTACGCCCATGTCATTACTGTGGATATAATAGAGATCATTCACTATATATATATATATATATATATATATATATATATATATATATATATATATATATATATATATATATATATATATATATATATATATATCTGTATCTGTTAGGTCTAGAGAACAGCTCAGGGACTTTGCTGGTATTTCTGGTATATATATATATATATATATATATATATATATATATATATATATATATATATATATATATATATATATATATATATATATATACATATATATATATATATATATATATAGATATTAGAAATCATTCACTATGTCGAAGAGGTTATTGTAAATTTGGATGTTGTTTTGTTTTGGAGTCATTAATTTGAAATTCACCCCTTTTACCTTTGGTGTGAAACACTAAACTTGAAGAGATTTACCACTAAACACCAAATCACTTTTTTTTAACTGCTCGACGCACGTTTCGCTAACTATGTTAGCATCATCAGGAGATGATTTAATCTCAGATTAATAGTGAAACGTGCGTCGAACAATTCAAAAAAATTGATTTGGTGTTTAGTGGTAAATCTCTTTGGCTTCTTCGGAGCTGAACAACCAGGCTCCGTCCACTCTGCGGTTTGTTGTCGCAGTTCAGGGTCGTAATGGTAACCCAAATCTCATCGTAGTTATAAAACGACGTTTAAAATTTATTGTATTCTTACAAAAAATATCCAAATGTTGGTTAGAAAGTTTTACCCGAAGTCGTTTCTGATCAGAATTTAACAAATGCAACATCCATCTTGCACATAGCTTTGTCAAGCCCAATTTCTTTTTAAAAATATGAAACACCCATTCAGTTAAGATGTCCATGATCATGGCAATGTATAGAATAAATTATTTGTTCAGTAGTTACACTTATTGGACGTCCAGAACGATAATCATTATTCAGGCTTGTACGAATACATTGAAACTCACCTGCCCACTTACAAACCATTATTTTTGAAGGAGCAGACTCCTTTAATACATTTACCATTTCACTATGAATTTTCATTGCTTTTAAATCTATTTTACAACGAATTTAATCACTGCACGATTTTCAATATTCAATATAACAGGGATACATTTACTTTAAGCTGCTGTTTTTGTACGAATGAATTGAGAGATTGACTTGAAACTTCACATACGGTCATATGAAGGATGAAACTTCAAAATGTGGTAGATTATATAGTTGTTTTTACTGCTCTATAAGTGTTGCTCCGCGAACTTTTCAACTAGTCTACTATTGACAGATTCTATTATTATGATATGTCTTTGTTCCAGTTTGTCGGCGTCCCTCGATATTCTTTCTAATACTAAATTGAAAAAACAAAAAATCACCAGATCTAAAATATGGTCTGTTCGTAGGACCACCTCTTGCTGCAACACGGTTTTATAATATATTACAAGCGATGAATCGTAAAAAGCAAGTCGCATTAACAGAACCAAGGCACACCTGAGCGTCCAAAGTTTACATACAATTCCCAGAAAATCGAAACGAGTTTCGGGAGATCCGACTTTCGGCGCCGCGATCCGTCTAAAAATATCCACAGTGGAATTCGGGATAGAGTGAGACGGAGATCTGCACTGGTATCCACATCCAAAACGAGCCGGATAAAAATATCCCAACCCTCCGTGCCAGCCGATTGTTTGAAGAAACAAGAAGTGAAAAAAGACATTTGTATTTTATCAGTATGGAGATGGCAAAAAAAGATGAGCGGCAAATATATTATGAGTATAAATATGTTCGATATTAATTTGCTGTTGATAGTTGGAAATGCTGCACCATATGGAAGACATTCCTGCTGAAAGCTTTGCAATTAAATATTCAAGGATACTAGTATTATTAAAAAGTAAGGTGAATTTCGTTTTAAAATTCGCACGCTTTGGGTATCGACACATTTATATACCAGATGTGGCGGTTAACAATTTTTATTTTTTTTAAGAGCTGGAAAGTAGGGTCGGTTTACAGTCTAATCTCTTATGTCCTTTTGTTATTATACCAACTAACGTACCATTTGAATTTAAACGACTGCAATTTCCAGTGCGGCTTGCTTTCGCAATGACCATAAATAAATCACAGGGTCAGTCTTTAAGTATTTGCGGCGTTAATCTTGAAAACCCATGCTTCTCTCATGGACAGTTGTATGTTGCCTGCTCTCGCGTTGGGAAACCGTCAGCTTTATTTGTTTACGCACCAAGTAACCAAACAAAAAATATTGTATATCATAAAGCATTAGAATGAATATCATCAATTTTTTAAAGTATTGCAGTCTACGAAATAGGAAACTTATTTTTGTAAATAATCGTCGTTTATTGTTGAGACATAAATAACGTGATCACTCGGGAATGCTTGTTTAATTTTTACTATTAACTTTTGATAGAACGAAGTCTGTCCGGGCAGCTAGTATATAAATAAATTTATCTATTAATACAATAAAAATTATAACTTAAATTTAATTATACATTTAATTCGGTTTCGCCCTCACTGTCACTTTAATCTACATTAATTATTAAGTGGTTCTATATGAATAGTAAATGATACACAGGAATCTTCTATTTTAATAACATGGTTAATCGAATTTATCCAACTTTCTTTGGGAATACTACCTACAAACTTCCTAATTAATGTTGTAGCACTTACACTTAGTGTCCGATAAATGTTTTCTGCTATAACATTGGATTTTACCTGATGTCACATATGCTCAATTGGATTAAAAAAACAGTAATACCGGAGACAGCGTAAAACCGTAAGTCCCATATCGGCAGCAATAGTATCACATACATGTTCTTTTTTAATATTAAATGTCTTTAATACCCCTAGAAGATAAAAATGTTGTATATATATTTTCGAAGAATATAGAGTTTCGAGCCAACTAAAGGACACTTGAACCACGTACTGCTTTTTTCGTTGAATCTCAGAAAAAATGCGAGTTAAAGCCGTCGTATCTTTGTGAAACTTACGATAACAATGTCGCAACGCAAGTCGCTTGTGGGCGTCGGTTTAGATTAATCAAAAGCGGTGATTTCGATTTGAAAGACAAAGAACGCCCAGGTCCACCAAAAAAATTTGAAGATGCCAAACGGCAAGCATTGTTCGACAACAAATGCCAGAGAGATTAAATGCTGGTCGCCGAACCGTTTGTGATTATCTGCACTTCATAGTAAAGATCCTTCATAGTAAACATCAGCTGAACGACAGTCAGATGGAAAAACGAAAAACGTAAGTTCTGTTTTCTGAGTATGAAAGAAAGACTTTTTTGCATCGCATCGTGATTGGAGACAAAAAATGGAAATAATTCGAGAACCCAAAACACAGAAAATCATGGGTTGACTAAGGACATTCAGCAACATCGACCACAAGACCGAATCGCTTTGAAAAGCAGACAAGGCTGTCCATTTGGTGGGATCAGAAGGGTGACGTGTACTATAAACTTCTGAAATCAGGCGAAATAGTTAATACCATTCGCTATAGTCAACAAGTGATTCATCTGAAGCATGCATTGATCGAAAGGCGACCAGAATGGATTACAAGACAGGTAAAAGTGATTTCGCAGCACGACAATGCCCCATCACACACAGCGATAGCTGTCAGAGACACCATTTCTGCACTTAGCTGGGAACTCTTGCCCCACCCGCCGTAGTCACCAGACTTGGCCCCCTCTAACTACCACTTGTTTCCATCGATTTCTCACGCATTCTTCATGAAACACATCAACAATTACGGAGATGTCGAAAAATCAAGTTTACTGAGAGCTGACATCACGAACTGAATGATTGTTGACTGGACCACCTCAAGTGATGTACGGTTTTTCTGAGAGGGCATCTACAAATTCCTAGAGAGATAGAGAATTTTTTTACTTTTCTCCCAAATTAATCGTGTTTTTTCTTGGAAAAAAATTGATGATGAACGTTTGTTCAAGAAGACTTTCCATGACAAAAGATCACCATAATCAAAGATCTTGTACTAAATAATTAATAGAGATAATACTTGTGGACTTGGGGACATTTCACATCGCCATAATTATTCGACAATATTTCTCTAAAACTCAAACAAACATCATGTCACAAGCAGAATATTCAACAGATATGACACCGTGTAACTTTCTCCTGTTCCCTTACTAAACTTAAAAGAGAAATAATTACAGTTGCTTCCCAGGCAGAAAAAAAAGATTAAATTCTTTGAAACCATTTAATAATGCGTCAATAAACAGTCGTGTTTCTATCGATAAAGTATATAGATAATTTCCATGAAAAGTATAATTTGTCTTGAATCTTTGAGAAAAAAACTATTAAATAATTGTCAATTAGTGAGAAGCTTTTAAGAAAATTATATTTCGAGAGCGATTAAATTCTGAGAATAAGAAAGAAGGCCCGAATTCTAGGAATGAATTAAATGAAATCGAACTAATTACCATCGATTACAACATATATTGGACTCATATATATTTCCCACTGTGTAGTTATATGCAAGCACCATCTTTACGCTCTAAACGACACTAAATTAAGTGGAAATTTTACCAAGAACCTAAAATAAACTGCTAGGATTTATGAAATGTGCAAAGTTTAGCTATGAGGATAGTCTGAAAAGTTTCCAGCCTCAACATGAAGATATATTAAAATATTCGGTTAATATAATTACGCTTGTTTTGAAAAATAACCTTAAAAATGTTTGTTATATTCTTTGAATATAAAACTAAAAGGAAGGAGCCTTGCCTTTCTTAATGCACCTATAAATGGAGACGGAAACAGCAATATTGAAACACCACAGATGACTCATTGTTTTGGAATTTTGGTATATATATATATATATATATATATATATATATATATATATATATATATATATATATATATATATATATATATATAAATATAGATATTCCGATCGGCACCACGTGGAGAAAGGGTGAAAGATTTCTGTAATATTTCCCTCCACGGTTCCGTTACGCTACCTTGTGGGCATACCTGGTACTATGGTGCATACCTGGTTCCAGGCAGAATGTTACGAGCGGTCCTGACTGCTACGAGCATTCGCCGTATGATGGCGTGTGTTGTGTGCGATCACGACCCGTCATTAAAATGGCCAGTTGATCTGGTTTGGCCCCGATCGTCTCTCCAACTGCTTTCCTTGCGTTCGTCTAGAGCTCGACTGATGACGGCTGAAAGGCTAGAAACCGGTCCCGAGAGACACGTGACGTCGCATGGTTGACAGTTCGGCGAAGGCGATCGGTGGTACCACGTGGAGAAAGGGTGAAAGATTTCTGTATTATTTCCCTCCACGGTTCCGTTACGCTACCTTGTGGGCATATATATATATATATATATATATATATATATATATATATATATATATATATATATATATATATATATATATATATATATATATAAATTAGTGGTGTCTTCGTCTTTCTAGATGTTATCACAGCTATTTTTATACAGGTCCTATTAAAAAGTCATATGTTTTTGCTATAAATTTTACTATAATCCTTCGATCATTAAGTTTTCTTTGGTTACGACTATTGAACGCCCACGCACTTGGCCTACGTTCACAATACTCTTAATTTACAATATCAGGACATTTAAAACTTGATAATATTGTAGATTAAGGAGAACTACATCAAAACTTTATTTATTACATTTGATTGGACATTGCAGCTTATATCATTATAAGAACATAGATAAAATAACCATCTTATCTATGTTCTAAACCTTATTTTATGTTCCTTTTCTTATCCTCTAAACCTCAGAGAATCAAAGTTAGGCACGAGTACGAGATTCTAATTGTATTCAAGGACATGACGAAAGACATCTTCGATTTCTTCCTGTATGAAATCGACATGAAAATATTGTGTAATGGTTTTGTTGATGTTACTTGTGGAATTCTTTCGAGGATGATAAAATTAATTACAATTAACTAGTTTAATAAATCCAACAAAATTAATCTAATAATATCTATGTTTCATTCTGTTGTAATATTTACTCCTGTATATAAATTTTAATCCAAGTAATTTGTTCGCATTTCAATGTGACTTCGCCAAATCCAGATGTTTAGCGATCTCACAGCTTATACTTATTTTTGTCATACATCTCCGACACTGGAATGAAAAAGAAAAACACCTCATTCCAGACGCATTCATGCTAATCTCCTGTTTTTCTTATTACAACACGCATCCATGTCTCGCATCTCCCCTCGCATTATGCAGTCTAGAAAACCAGGAAAATAACCGAGCCAGTCTACGGACGCTTGTTCCTCATTTCGAAACATCGCACACGGTTTATTTCCAGGCCGGATAGCCGGTCGATTCGATTTTGTCGAGGAAAAAAAATCGAAAATGTGTGTATTGGAAGACGACACAAAAATCGAGCATATGGTTTTGGTAGATATTTTCGTTGGAGACGTTCGTAGAGATTAAAATTCGTCGCATACCATGCCAAATTGTTATGCCAAACATTTGCCGAATAATAAATTGATTAAAACATTTGTGAGCCATTGATTTTATTTTTGAAATGAAAAATATTATAAACTGTTTTAGTTAAACATGGAAAATTTGGAAAAATGTAAAAACGGCCCAATCCTTTAGTCGCCACCAAATCTCAGCAAAAATCTCCTAGGGCCGGTGATAATTGAAAGATCGACTAAAGAACCGACCATATATGTCGGCCAAGTCGGATGTAGGCTGCAGTTAAAGGCAGCTTACGCCATCTTGTGGTTCATATCAGTACTACAGTCTGAAACCGTTTGTTGTCTACAACATTACACATTAAAATAAAATATAATAATTTGGAGGCTATACCAATAACTTTTTTTTTAATTTAAGTTTCAATGCTGACTTTTGGAATTTTTCAAATAAAGAATTAAATAATTAAACAACTCCTATCTCCCATTTTAATTTAGCAAACGATGCACCAAACACCTTGTATAAATAAATAAATAATAATAAATAAATAAAAGTAAAGTAAAGTGTTTGGGTTAGAGGCGCATCAGCAACTAGGCTATTTAGCGACTGGACCTACAGCTTAACGTGGGTTCCGAACCACGGTCATCAGCTTCCGACAAACCCAGGCCAACACCCCCCTCGGGCTATAATCCCTTGGTTATGTGCCTACCCATAAGTCTATCAGGAAACCTACCGACTGGCGAGTGACCAACGTAGAACACTTCTCAGAAGGCATCCGGCCTTACCCAGCCTTTAATTGGCGTGACTGAGAGGTAATTCATAGTCGGATTTTACACTCTTGCCTAGAAACAATCACAAACATTTAGGAAAGATAAACGGACAAAGAAAGAAAAATAACCATCCGAGCGCTGGAATCGAACCAGCTATCGCTCCAGCGCGGATTCGGCAAAGCAGGCGCTCTTACCGCCGCACCAACGCGACCAGCAATAAATAAATAATATAATAAAAAATATATTTTTGTTGAATTTGAAAAAGGCACTGTCGAAAGGCACTATCTGTCGAAACAATTGTTATGTTGAAAACCATAACACCATAGCGAACAAAATAAAAAACAATTACGCATATTCATCGTTCGAATCGCGAGTTATGGTCTTGAGTTCATACAAAAATCCCATAGAAAAAAGCACTTTCCGTTTTTCCCAAATTTTCCAATTTTTCAGGCAACTTTACCAATTTTTCTTTCCGTAATAACCTTATTCGGACTATTATGAACATTAAAAAAAAAAGAATTAACCAAATTTTCATCAAGTATCGGCTACCTCAGTTAATTATATTAAAAATACTCAAATAAGCAAGAAAAATTGACTCCCGTGCTCCACGGAAAAATCTCCCAATCCTTCAGTTGCCACCAAACTTCAGCAAACGTCTCATGAGCCCTGTTTCAGGCTTTAAGCCAGTCATCAGTTAGGCTTGAACTGAATCTTGGAAAACAACTGAAGGATTGACCAAGAGTCCGACGATTTATATTGACCAAGTAAAATGTAGGCTGCAATTAGATGCACCTCTCGGCATCCTGTGGTTCATAGCAGTACTACTGTCTGAAACCGTTCGTAACCCACCCCGCGCCCCATTCAGATATGCATGAAAAATTACACGGTGGGCTCTTGAAGAATATTAAGAATACTAAAAAAAACAGGGTTTTTTCCCATGTGCTCCATGTAAAAATGCATACCAACAACAAAGTAATAACCAAACCAAGTTTATTATAAATTTAGACCATATTAAATTACACAGGCCTACAAAAAAATATTATTTTTGGTGCCTGGTATTTTAGAACTGATTTTAACCATATTTGGGGGGCTATATCTAATTATAAAATCAGTTTTTCTCTATATGCCCTATTTTTTTATATACATCCACTTATCAATCAATGTTTTTTTTTCAATTCAATATATTCAAGTATGGGTGTACACCCACCAAATGCAGATCAAATATGCTTGCCTCTTATGCTTCTAACATAGCAAAGACAAAAATACTCCAATGAGTTAGAAAAAGTGGCCTAAGAGAGAAAACATAGACGTTGGGGAAAATAACAACCCCTTAATTGGACGAGAGAAAATCGTCTTGGACAAGGAAAATCAAACTATGACTAAGTTCAATGACTAGTTGGTTTGGCAAAAACTACTAACATATTTGAATTTAGGGCATTAAATTCTTATGAAATAAGCTCCAAATACTCCGACACCAAAACAACTGTTGACCTGTGTTAATATTTAACTAAAAATTCCCCAAAAAAAAAAACTTAAACCATTTTTTGACATTATGTGGTCGTTTATTGGGAATTCTGTTCCGACTAGACGTTTTTTTGGTCATCTTGTAGTGGCAATTGTTCTGAATAATAATCCTGACTCCAACTTCTCGATTATTATAATTTTTGTCAAACTCTTAATAAGCCAAACTCTCTGGTACTCATTGTTTTAACTGTCTTTTATCTTTTTTAGATCTTCCCCTCTTTCTGAAATTACCGTACTACCCATTCCATAGCCATTTTGTGTAGCCTAATTTCGTTCATCCTCTGGGCGTGGCTATACCATGTTAATTGTCTTCTCTTGATGTTCCTAATGTTCGTTTAAACACACCCATTTCGCTTGTCACAATTTTTCTCCTGATAAACCTATCTAATACACCTTTCACTAAAAAAATGTTTTTTATATTCTTAAATACACTGAGTATTTATAACAGGTCTTTTAAATTGAGCAGTTCTTTAATTATTGAATAAAACATAGATGACGTTATGAATTTGCCTAGGTCTAGACTTATTTCAGAAGTGTAATGTATGACATTTATAAAAATGGCGTCATACACAATACAACAACGTGTTAAACTTATTGAATTATTTTATGAAAATGGACGTTCAGTGATAAATGTTTTTAGAAAATTCAGTGATATTTACGGTTTGCACAATCGTCCACTTAAAAGCACTATCAATCGAATTGTTCAAAAATTTCAAGAAACTGGTTCGGTGAAAGATAAAAGAAGATTGATGATGTCATCCGTCCATCGTGTTTTCAGCCTTCTTTGCGGGCGTTTATGATCAAGCGATATCCATTCCAGAACTGCTTTGGTCAATCTGTCGTCGCATCGTCTTGCTATATGACCTGCCCACTTTAATTTCAATTCTTTCACCTTTCCAATGATGTCACATGCCATCGTTTGTTCTCTTATCTATATGCAGGTCTTTCTGTCCCGCTTTGTAATGACAAGCATACACCTTTCCATTCCCCTCTGTGCAACTCGAAGCTTTTGAACTGATTGTTATGTGAGTGTCCATGTTTTACTTCCATATGTCAAAACAGGCAGCACGCACTGATTAAATAAACCCTTCTTTTCAGACAAAGTGGAAGTTTGCTCTTAAATACTATATTGAGCCGGCCAAATGCCTGCCAGCCACACTTAACCCGCCGTTCCACCTCACCCTCATTGAAAATCACCCTCCATTGAAATCCTTTGCTCAAGATATATGTAGTGGTTCACAACCTCTAAATTACTTCCTAAAATAGAAATTCTTCTGTCGACAGCAAATTTGTTAAACATAATCTGACTCTTTTTTAGAATTATTTTTAAACCAAATGGTTCTCCCGCCCTTTGCAGCTCTCGTATGTGTTCTTTTAGCTCATCTGGGTCTTGTGAAAGGAGAAAGATATCATCCCCGAATCTAAGATGGATTTTTATTCCCTGCTGTTCCCAATCCAGATTACGAAATACCTCTTTAAGGCAGGCTGAAAAAAGAACAGGCGATATTAAGTCGCCCTGCCGTACACCACGTTCTACGTTGATTTTACTTCAAAGTCATCCATGTGAACTGTAGCTGTAGCTTCCTCATATATGGATCTCAGTAGGTTCACATAGGCTCTGTCTATCCCTTGGTTAAACAATGCATCCATTATGGCCTGCCTTGATTCTTAATCAAATGCCTTTTCATAGTCAATAAAAGCCAAGCACAGTGGCATGGTGTATTCATTGTGCCCTTCTATGGTCTGTTGGACAACCTGGATATGGTCCATTGTACTGAATCCACTTCTGAATCCTGCCTGCTCTCTTGGTTGTGCGTCATTTAGTATTCTTAATAGATATCAGATAGATCTTTTAGATTTAGATTTAGATTTTAGATTTTATTTAACAGATAGATCTTTTAGATATTATCTTGATGACAACTTTGTGCATAACTGATAGGAGGGTTATTGGGCGGTAGTTTTTTAAATCTTCCTGTGCTCCTTTCTTATAAAGAAGAATCACTTCAGCATTTTCCATAGACTGGGTATTTTTTGATCTTTGAGGCATTTTGGGTACGATTTTGCCAGTATTTTATGTAGAGTTTGACCACCAGCCTTCAACATTTCAACCGTTACATTGTCTTTTCCTGGAGTCTTTCCATTCTTCATCGTTTGTATGGCATTTGTCACTTCTTCCAACAGGATATCTGGCATTTGCTCTTCCGTGGGCATTGCTGTGTTTAACTGGTTCTGATTTTCATATAACTTTGAATAAAATCTTCTGATAACCTCTAACATTTCCGTACGCTCCCTACACACTGTGCCATCCTCACCCATTAAGGCAAACATTTGTGTCCTTTTATTTATCAGCTTATGCTTGGCTTTGTTTATTCCTTTGTTTTCTTCTAGTGTTTTTTGCACTAGCTGCATGTTAAACCGACGCGTTTCTTCTCGAATACGTTTTCTTATAGTTTCTTTTATAGAGCAAAGCTCAACGTACTCGACCCTGTCAAAGAGACTGTCTGTATTCTTCATTGTCCTCCGTTTCTTCATTAAATCGATGGTCTTATTGGAGATTTTTGACTGTTTGAAACTTTTTTCTGCTGGTACTATTCCTGAAATTATTCGAGTTATTAGTAAGAGAGGGCCAGAGTTATGCCGAAATGCCATCCAAAATTTGGACAAAACAGTGGACGTCTGTGGAGCTGTAAGAGGTGGTCATTTAGATTTTACACGCTATGGTTCAATTATCAAGAATTTTTTTTAATATTCGTACGTTAGTCAATATATTTTATCCATGTCACCTTAATATGTTAAATAAAATCTAATATATCATGGATATTTAGATATTAAACCTTATCAGATTCAGGGAGGGCATGCTGTTGGCTTCCCCTTTGGAGAGGAGCCAGACCAACAGCTGATGCGTTTTCAGTGCGAATTTGAACTCTCAAAAATCACTTGGTGATCCGTAACAATTCTTTTAGTAATCGGAATTTTTCTAATGCGTCCTAAAAATGAGTGACAAGAGAAAATCTGCGTGAAAATGATTTCGAAAAACCTCTGGCATGTTCAAAAAACAACAGGAGGGAAGCATATCTTGGTTTTTCCTTCTTCATTCTCATTTATCCATTTGGATTTTTCCATTTCCATTTATAAAATAGCAGTTGTACAAACTAGAAACTAATTTGGATATTGCATTCATTGATTTCTAGTCTTTTTGCTTTTTGCAAATGAAATTTATTATTCTTATTATATAAAATGATTCTAGTAATGATTGAAAGTTAAAAAAGCTTCGAAATATAATACACATCATCAATAATAAAACACAATTTATTAGTTGTTTTTTAACCAAGCCTACGATCTAGAATCTACTTTGTAATTTAGAACGTAGAATCATCATTAGATATTTATTCGCAAAATCAAATATTTACTGTAGTTAAATTTTCTGAAAACACGATAACAAGATTATCAAACTAGTTTTTGTATAATAATTTGAAAAATATATCTGAAATTATCACTTCTAAATAATTCGTAAAAAAAACTGTTAGAGACTTACCTTTAGTAAAACCGTTAACGCTTCTTCGACGAAGTTCTTCAGGATGGATAACTTTCGTACCGACCGCGGGGATAAGTTAAAAGGGAAGAAAAGCCGTGTAGATTCGATGCTCGCGTTCACTTGACCAACATAAAAGAATGGGGAAAAGCAAAAGACGCGCTACTGATCGTTGAAGCGCTACTTTTTCCAGAAAGACGCACCGCTCGAACTGAACGACGCTACGGACGACGTCGACGTATATATAAATTCCCGTTGCCATGACGACGTCGCGACGCTTCGAAGCCAGCGTCCTGTATGTCAAGGATCGCACGTTACGGACAATCGGATAGATGAAGAGAGGTGAGAAAGAAGAGCTTGTTCGCGGATTGGATTTCCTCGGATGGCCTTAACATCATTTTCCTGGATAATAGAGAAGTCCTTTTCGTGAATGTTTTCTCTGGATTTCGGGGTTATTTTTGTGGGAGTAAATATGGAACGGGGTTTGAAGATGATACCTATTTGTAGGGTATCAATTAATAAACGATAAAAATGTGTCAAGGAAACAGTTTTATGAATGGGTGTCACATCGTACGATTTTTATTACTTTTCCATCCCGCCTTAGAATATTTCTTAAAACTATTATGAGTATACCGGAAAATTTACAAGTGCAACGCCCTAACTAGAAATATTCCCACTGTAAAGCATAACTTATTCTCTAAAGCAAATCAATTGTAAATAGTTTTGCCGACTTATTTAAAAATGTATATAGGGTAGAGCGGGGCTAGTTGATCAACTTTTCGCTTGGTCTCCCATAACATTAAGAATATGCATCGGATTTAATTGATTCTTACTCTTTTAAGTTCGTAATTTACTCTTCTCCAGAACGTCTAGCGGTGTAAAAACGATACGGGTACAAGTTTAAAAGTTATTGTCGGAAATGCGACTAGTGGGGCTAGTTGAACAATGGCTAAAATGGACTTGGTGACTGTATAGAATGATCTGATTACAAAATAATTATAATCAACAAGCAAGCAATTTGAAATTGTAGCTGTTCCTTTCTAAGGAACTCTTCAAATCCTTTTAGTGTGGTGGATCAGTCCACATTTCTTCTTGTTGCCCTTCTCATAGTTGTTGGTGAGTTTTCGCCTTTTCGACTATTTTCCTCCATCTCTTCCTGTCTGCGATCTGTCCTCTCCATCCCTCTGCGTTTACTGTTTTTATATTTTCCTCCACTTGCTGTCTCCATCTGACCCTGGGTCTCCATCTCGGTCAGCTCTGTGCTGGTTTCCATATTATTATCTCTCTTATTGGCGTATCCCTGTCTCTTCTCATTACGTGTCCATACCATCTTATTCTTTGTGCTTTAATTGCTCTCACTATGTTTTCCCTTCCCAACAAGTTGTCGATTTCAAAGTTCATCAGATTTCTGTACTCATTGTTTCTCACTTTATTTGTACCCATTATGGTTCTCATTATCCTGCGTTCAAAAATATTATATAAGTTTGTCTTCCTCTTTTGCTGTGAGTGTTACAGCTTATGCGGCATACGTTACTATTGGTCTTATTATTGTTTTGTATATTCCTAATTTATTCCTTGTGCTCAATCTCTTGTCTTTCAGTAATTTCTTGTTGCTATGGAATGCTCTATATCCTTTATGTATCTTCTCTTCTATATCAAGTCCCTCATTCCTTCTATCTATTATGACTCCCATATATTTAAATGTTTTTACTTCTTCAAATTTATAGCTTCCGCACTCCAAATTTCTCAGTATTCTCTCCATCAATTATTTTTATTACGCGCTTTAGCTCTCTCTGCTCTCTAGCAATTATTGCAACATCATCCGCATATGCCACTATCTGTACAAGATGTTTATCTAATGTTCCTATATTTTCAATTCTCTGTATTATGCTATCCAATGATATTATGAATAATAGTGCCGATAACGCATCTCCCTCTCTAACGCCTTTTTTGATTTTTATGTTATTTGTCATTCCTTGTTTCCACAAAAACTATATGTGCTACCATATTATGATCATATACCTTCTCCGTGATTTGTTTTAGTATATGTATGGCATCTACTGTCGATCTTCCTTTTCTGAAGCCGCATTGATAATTTCCTATACGTTTTTCTGTGTATATCTCCAGTCGTTCTTTTATTATGTTTGTAAGTACCTTGTATGCCACATTCAGCAATGTAATTCCTCTATAGTTTTTGCATTGTGTCAAGTCACCTTTTTTGGTATCGGTATTATAATGCCCGTTTTCCATTCATCAGGTATGTGTTTTTCGCGCCATATCCGTAAAATAAGTCGGTAAATTCTTTGAAGTAGTTCTTCCCCTCCATGCTTAATTAGTTCTGCGCACATTTCATCACATCCCGCAGCTCTTTTATTTTTGAGTTTTTTAATCGCTTGAGCAACTTCCACGTACTCGGGTTCTCTTACCTTCTCATTTTCTGTCAGATCCTTCTCAAGTTCTGTTCCTCCCGTCACCTCTTCATGGTTTTGTTCATCATACATTTCTTTGAAATGTTTTTCCCATACCTCATTTTCAATTACTACTGTTGGTTTCTTTATTTTGCACTTATTTACATGTTTAAAAATAGCACTCATATTTCGTTTCTTGTTTTCTTCTTCAATTTCATTTATTATTTCTCCCTTCCCAATTATGATTATTACATATTCATATTGTTATTATATCTCTGGAAAAATAAAATTAAAATCAAACAAAATTAAATCTTTCCAATCTTTGAATTATTATTACACTTTTTATATTTAAAATTATATATTTAAGAATAATTATAACGCAAATAAATATAAAATTAAAGTAGTAACTAATTACGAGATCAAGAATAGTGCCAGATGATAAATAATCCCAAATTATTAATCATCTTTGTCTCTATCACAATTAATACAAACCTAGGTTAGACCAACGTCCGGCACACATTTAATATGGGACCATTGTTTGCAAATCTGACACCGAATCCAGTTTTCTCCAGGTATGCTCTCAGAAAATTGCTCATAGCAAACCAGACAAGCGTACTCGTCCTCCTCTGAATTTGATTGAAAAATTTTTTTAGATTCCCTTTTCTTTTTTTTTGTTAACTTTAATTTTTTGTTTTTCAATTTTCTTGACTTTTTTACTTTGTTCTTCTTCTAATGCATTTTTTTCATGGGTGTTTGTCAAAATAGCAGATTTTCTTTTCCTTCTTCCAGTTTTGCTAATTTTTCTTGGAGCTGCTTTTGGGTAAAGCCGAACAACTTTAGGAACAACCAACATATTTACTTTGTTTTGATCATTTTGACTGGAAGATGCAACAACGGTTGTGCAAGGTTGAGTAGTAGTAGCTAGATCGCTTACATCAGGCTGACTGGCAGAGACTGTAGCGATTGTTTCAAGTTGTTGTTTTGGTTACTGACATTCGACTTGTCTACTACTTCGTGCTGGTTCTGGATGGTCGGTTACAAACGATGGTGAAAAATCTTCTTCGGTAAAAATGAGTTTGAGTTTCAAAATGTTCCATAGCAATATTGGCTATGACCGGAGAAAGAGTGAAACCCATAGGAGCTCCACGAATCTGTTTAAAGGATTTATATTTGAAAATGAAATATATATTCGACACGCAATGATGAACAAGACTAAAAATATCCATTGATATGTGGTGTTGTGTTTTGCAGAATGTCTAGGGTTTCTGGAAGGTGAATGTTTGTAAATGACGAGATAATATCGAAATTAATAGAATGTCACTTTCGGATATGTTGTACCTTTGAAGAAGTTCAATGAAATGAATTTTTGATATAGGACGTTGATTTTTCTACGAGCGGTAGTAGAGTTCTCGTTAAATATCTTGCTGACAACTGGACGAAGAGGAATGTTAGTTTTATGGATTTTTGGGAGACTGCACATTTTTGGGAAAGGGGAAGATTTTTCGCGAGGTATTAAAGCCTTTTTATCATCTGAAGGAAGATTGAACAAACCGACAGACGGATATAAAATCGCATATACGAGCATCCTCTCGCCGTTCGAAAATCGGATCTCTTCTCTACTCTAGCAGAACATCATATCCAAACGGGTCACAAAATAGATTTCGACAAGGCCAAGTAATCGCACCTATATATTTCTACAAACCCCGCATAATTTGTGAAGCAATTGAGATCGAAAAACGCCCAGACTGTCCAAACAAGAGGGACGACGGTCTTAACACATGGAAAACCCTTATTTCCAAATTGCCCATTCAAAACATTTCCAATCAAATGTCTCCTCTCACCCCCCCCCCCCCCCACACACACACAACCTTAGCTACTAAAGAAGAGGTCGTGCCAACCACGTTCTTTTCTGATTATGAGCCCTGGGATTACGACCCCAGAGCAAATCAACTAGAATCTCTTTACAACGGTTTCAAAAGTGAAAGCCGAAAAGTCGAGATTTTACAAATTCTAAAACGCGGTTTGGCTCGAGAACCTAGCAATTCTAACGTTACCGACTGCGAAAACCTTTCCGAATATATATATATATATATATATATATATATATATATATATATATATATATATATATATATACTGCGAATGGTGTTTAGCATCCCAAACTTAAAGAAGGAGCACACAAAATTCAATGCAGATTCATTTTAAAAATTCGACAACAAAAATGTTTAACTATTACTTACCAAAGATGTTATAACTTCTAACTTTACAAGCGAAATGACATGAAACTTGTGTCATGTTAAGGACAGTCATACATCTTAAACACAAATGAGTCAATTGATATACAAAGCGTACGAACTTTTTAAAACTTATTAAAGAATTTTTTTTTGCTAATGATAAAACCTATATTAGAAATTATTTTGTATATTTAACTGAGGTAGCCGATACTTGATGGAAATTCATTTTAAATAAAAAACCAAGATTAATATCTAAATTTCCACTATATTTAAAACTTGTACGTATGACAATTGTTTCGACACACAGTGTCTTTTTCAAATACCCACTAAATAAAACTAAGAGTAAGAAAAGCAGTTACTACCTAAACTAATCTAATAAAACCATAAATGATGATAGTGGGAGTCCCGCGTCTCAATGTCTAGAGTAATGTAAATTTAAAAAGGGTGAACCATTCAAGTCTACCTGATCATTAAGTAAAATACCCAAATTTTTTCTTTTATTAATTTCTAGGCTCTCTAAAAGAGTTAGTTTTTTAGATTTATTTTCGTTAATTAAACAATTAAATCAATTCCTAACTTATATAAACTCTTTACATAAGAACATTCATTTTACAGTTGAAGAAGAACAAAACAACAGTATTAACTTCTGAGATTTAACAGTTACAAGAAAAGAGAATAAGCATGATTTTGCAATTTATCATAAGCCATCTCACACAGATTTAGTTATACATAACAAGTCTTGTCATCCTTATTCCAAAAAATGGCAGTATTTAATTCATTCATACACAGTCGTCAATAGATAACTATAACAAAGAATTGAATGTCATCAAACAGATCGCAGTGAATAATGGTTATGACCCAAACCTTATAAATAAAATAATTAATAAAAAATGTTATAATAATACCATTAATTTAGTATATCCTGTCAATAAAGTCAAAAACACCGCATACAAAACAATTACATATACAGGAAAAGTCACCAAATTAATTTCTAAACATTTGTCAAAAACAAGCGAAATAAATATTGCATTCAGAATAAGCCATAGTCTTGGGCGCTAAATAAAAAACAATAAAAGTCAAACAAACAAACTTCATAAATCAGGAGTTTATTTAATTGAGTGCGGTTCTTGTTCAAAAGTCTATGTTGGACAAACAGGAAGATCCTTTTCCACCAGGCTTAATGAACATAAAAGAAGTTATATTAAAGAACAGAATAATTCTATTATGCCAATCACTTAATATTAGAAAATCACACTTTCAACGATAATTTCAAAATGTTGCATAACGAAAATAAATCTAAAAAACGAAATCTTTTAGAGAGCCTAGAAATTAATAAAAGAAAAAATTTGGGTATTTTACTTAATGATCAGGTATTTTTATTTATTTTGTATATTACCAAACCAAAAAGTAGACATGATTTAAGTGTATGTTTTCTTCCACGCTGGTTTCCTAAAAATAATTACGAGACCTTGTATCAAACAATATATCAGATTTTCGATTCCTCGTATTCAGATCAAAATTTTTAAACGGTAGCTGATTCAAACTCAACAAAAACAAAATATCTATAAATTCGTCCTTAATATTATTTTTGAAAAACATACAAAATGTGAAAAGTACACAAATAAAAATATTATGGTATTTTCAACTATATTTATTATAAGGGTGGAGCAAAAATATGTATCCCATTTAATCTAATAACAACCGAAAATCATGAAGGTCAAACTCTGGCACTAGCTGGATTTTGCATGGATGTATACGGAGATCATGTTATAAAGTTCGCTATAGGGATCGTCGTTTTATTCTCAGTTGAGCTCAGTTGAAAAAAAGGGGAAACTTCTTTGGCGCCACTCTGTAAGAAAAAAATGATTTGATTGACATGATTTTTGTAACATTGATGAGAGTGCTTTTTTGCGTTTCATTTCTTTATTAAAATACCTTTTCACAGAAATAGTCTAGCACGTCCCATTTTCAAGTACTTGCTTCTCTTTTATATCATGGGGCTATTGAAATGATTTGTACCTGACTTTGGACTGGAGAATGTAGGAATTATCATAAAACCAAAGAGGGGGTTTTTCCGCAGTATTCTACGAACTTTTAAGAGCAGTTTTATTATTTTCTATAGTTTAGTTTGTTTCTGTCTCGTTTACAGTACAGTCAAGTGTTTAGGTCGATTAAGAATGAGGCGGACTCATGGGAGATGTTGGAATGCCAGATATTAGTATTATCTTTTAGAGGCAAAATCTCACGGTGCGCCTTTTCGACCACATCCATATGGATAAAATTATTGAAGATGTATTCACGACAGAATAATGCGAAACTTCGCTTGTGCATGATTTGAATTGTATACTAGAAATATTATAAATATATAAATATAAAAAAAATTGTAAATGTAGTGAAAGGATTTCTGAGCAACACGAAAAACAAAAACTATAAAAACCTCATAGTATAAACCTCAAATATAAACATGTCTTAGTTTTTTATTTATTAGTCAGAGGCCGCTCATGAGGGAGGGCATTTATCACAGTAAACAATTTTCCAGAGCAAAACACCATATTATATTTCCGTTCAGATCCTTTCCTTTAACACATTTTAAGATATTAAAAATTAAAATCTCCAAATGTAGAACGTGTGTCGACCCATCTCACCAAATAATGCGAATAAAAATTCCATACTCTCACCACAATTGTTACATCGTTGGTCGGACGTTTAACTCCAGCGACAGTACGCGACGTCCATTTATCTCGTCGTTGGCTTTACATGTTTTGTTCGTTGCCAGAATTCGGGGGTTTAACTGCTTTGTAAATCATGCAATTTGGACGTAGTTTCCCTGCGACCGAGAGTATCAGAAATTAGTTTTAAACGCTGATTTAATGGTACGCAGCATTTGATATGTCTCGTGTCGCGTATTTCTTTCGCCTCGCGAATATTTGTTTTGATTTGGGATTTTCTACGTGTATACACACTGAGCAGTATTTTTTAAATAAAAATAATCAACTTTAAATTACAAACATGATGGTGTCTGATATAAAACAGTTAATAATAACTAATTTAAGTTTTTTTTCGAGCTTTTTCGAATTTTATCTACTGATTTGCAGTTATAATAAACAGCTTGAATGGTTTATTCTTCGGGAAACGGTAAGTACCTACTTATTCATTCTTTTATCTGCAACAGACAACAACCCATCCTTCCTCCAATGTCCTTGTAAATAGTAACAATACAAAATGTTAATGTTTTCCTGGTTCACCCCCTATATAAGGTTCTACTACCACGAAAAGTAAAAAAGAGGAAGGAGAAAGCAAAAAAAAAATTTTCAACAGCACTATTTTCTTCTACGCCCTCCCACTTTCAAAAACCACAAGCCGCCTCTGTTAGTAGTACATTATTTGTGTTTAATAGTATATTACATTATTTCAATATACTGAAAATCGTGTACTAAAAAATTGACAAAAATAGACACAAGCAAAATCAAGATCGATGGACCTTTAAAAGGAAACACACTTTACTCAGAATCTTCACTGAAAAACTCATTACAAATCATTGCTACATTCACCAGCTTACTCATACTACAATGTATATTTTTTTTTTTTGGCTCTGAACGCAAACATTTTCGAGGAAATATTTCAGAATTCTCGATTGAACAAAGTTGTTTACACTTTTAATCGAATTGATTTTAATAGCCTATAACTCTAAACAAACCGTATCGTCAAGCGCATCAAGAAATTCAGGGATATTATATAATGCACTCATCAAAATGACTAAAATGTTATATCCACAGGTCTAAAAAAAAAAAAAAAAAAAATTATATTCTGTCTGGTTTGGAATTGTGGAATACCCAGTATATTTAAGAATATATTATTTTATTATTCATCACTGTAGGCCTTGGAGGTCCTTGGCTTTTGATATCATTATACCGCTTAGTGTCGATTTATTGGGTTGCCTATATTACCCTTCCAGATATCGACCACGACTGCCGTTGCTTGACTTCAATTATCGAGAACTGATGTTCGACGTCATGCGGCTCGCCCTTGGGGCTATGTCTGAATATTAAAAGATTTTTTTCTGGAAATTTTATCGGGCCAAGAGTAAGTACGTGAAAAAAATGTATTTATGTTAGTTAAAGTCTTCTCGAACGAGGGAGCGTTTTTAAAAACTTTATTTTTACAACCTTACACAATGACGTTTAATACAAGATTAAATTCGAAAAACAATTTGGTAGTATTTATACATTTTAATATGCTAAGTGAAATATGATTTGTTTTTGTTGAGAAAAATCGGGGAGTCACATCCTCTGTATCAGCAGTTTCCTTTGAGGGGATTCACATAACGTGTTGAGTCAGCGGTTTTTTTACTGACAACAATAATTTACTTTTTTAGCTGTTTAACTGAAAAGTTCGCGAAGCGACACCTATAGAGCGGTAAAAGAACTATATAATCTACTACATTTTAAAGTTTCATTTTTCGTATGAACATATGTGAAGTTTCAAGTTGATCTTTCAATTCATTCGTATAAAAGCAGCAGTTTAAAGTAAAGGTATCAGTGATATTTTTTAAAATGGAAAATATTGAAAATCGTGCAGTGATTAAATTATTTATAAAACAAGATTTAAAGGCAATGGAAATTTATAATGAAATGGAAAATATATAAGGGGAGTCGGCTTCTTAAAAAATAATGGTTTGTAAGTGGACATGTAAGTTTTAACGTGGTCGTACATGCCTGGATGATGGTCCTCGTTCCGGACATCCAATAAGTACAACTACTGAACAAATAATTAATTCTATGGTTATGGATGACAGACAATGGTTTTTGAGTCAAATTGCTAATGTCATAGACATCTCAACTGAATGGGTGTTTCATATTTTGAAAAAGAAATTGGGCTTGAAAAAGTTATGTGCAAGATGGGTGCCGTTTTTTTAAATTCTGTTAACCGACATTTGGATCTTTTTCGAAAGAATGAAAATGAGTTTAATCGTTTTGTAACTATAGATAAAACTTGGGTTTACGATTATGATCCTGAACTGCGACAACAAACCGCAGGGTGGACTGAGCTTGACTGAGCTTGTTCAGCTCCCAAACAGTCAAACTGATCAAAATCGACCAAAAAGGTTATGGCATTAGTTTTTTTAGATGCAAAAGGCATTTTGTTAATCGATTACCTTCAAACCGGTAAAACAATAACTGGTCAGTATTACTCAAAGCTTTTGGATCAGTTAGATGCAAAAATTCGCAAGAAAAAACATCAAGACAATGCACTACTCACAGAGGTGTTCTTCCAATGGTCAAATTGATGAAGTCACACTACGAATTGTTGGAGCATTCACCATATTCACCAGATCTGGCGCCTTCTGACTTTCATCTGTTCCCAAACCTCAAAAATGCCTACGTGGCAAGCGTAGATGAACATTTTGAGGGACTCAGATACGGAATAAATGAATTGGAGAACCATCTTCTTGTTGCTTTGACCGTCTTGAACTCCTTCAGCAGCCCCTTGGCAATTTTTGAAGTGCAGTATTTCTTCAGCATCTTTTCTTACATTATCCTGTCGCCGAGTTTTTGATCTACCTCTCTTTCTGCTACCCCTATTCATCCCTCCAATATTCGCCTTGGTATTCCTCTTTTTGATATTCTCACAACGTGTCCCGTCCATCTGAATTGGTGAACCCTCGCATAGTTTAAAACATCCAGATCTTTTTTCGTGTGCTACTAAATTAAGCAGTCTTCGTTCGATTCTGTTAAAAGTCTGCTCTGCTACGAGATCACGAAGTACGTTTTTTCAAGCAAATATCCGGATTTGAAAAAAAGAGATGGAGGTATGAGGAACTTGAGGGTATGAAAGAAGCTGATTTAACCCTTTGTTTCCTAATGGTTCATAAGGAGAACACTTTACAATAAATCATTCCCTAAGTTCTGAGTACACTTACATTAAAACATTTACAATAACGCACCGTTTATTCTAGTTTTTAGTACTTTATACGACATACGTGCCTATGGGACAGTAAGGCAACCAAAGAACATTGCAGTACATCAGCTAAGTGATGCAACGATGATTTTCGTTTCCAAGAAAAATTAAATGAAAAAGAATTGGCAGCTTGGAAGTGTTTTGTAAGTGTAGTGAAAGGATTTCTGGGCAACAAGAAAGATGAAAACTATAGAAACCTCAGATGAACTCTTGAAAGCCTATGAAACACTAGGGTGCATTTAAAAATGCATTTTTACACTCCCATTTGGATTTTTTCGGGAAAATTTGGGTGCAGTAAGGGATGAATAAGGAGAGAAGTTTCACCAGAACATCAGGATGATCGAAGCAAGATACCAGGGATACTGGAACTCATTTATGTTGGGCGACTACTGCAGGTTTTTAAAAACAGACGATGTTACAGAACACTACTGTCTTTCCATTTATTTAACACGTTTTATGTGTTTATATTAAATAAATATTAGATTGTAAAAATACTTTTCGTTTTTTCCCCACCACCGACTCCATATAACAAAAAAAAATGTACGTGAGTTGTATATAGAAAAATACCTTACCGTGGAATGTCAAAAAATGATGTTAAATATTAATATTAAATACTAATGTTTTTTTCAGTAAGCTGATTACTTCCTAACATTCCTCACAATCCAAATAGGACTATCAATACAAAGGACCACAAGACATCATAGAATCCATCTATTAGCTGTCTAGCGAAAGTCAGTTGTTAGTTTTCAAGTCCGGTGTATAGTGCGGTTCAAGATATATCATTGACCGAATGGCTGCAATAAACTGTTAACAACCCCTGTCGTAACGAAACCCGGCAAAGCTGAAAAAAACGTAAACAGTGCCGGGCCTAATAAAATAACAGGTAAAAAGATAAAATTAATTTTATATCTGGTTTAGTAGTTTCGAAATATTTTACTTTAATTCGCATTATTTTCTTAAACAGTGCAATTCTATAATTTCAATCGTATTTTTATTATTCCAAATGTGCTAAAAATGTGGCGTTCTTGGCTAGATAATGATCATTGTGCCTCCGCTAGAGCTAATTTTAAAAGAAAACGTTTATCGTCCGATGTTAAGCAAATTATTAAAAATGTGTATGTTTCTTTATTGAATAGGGGGCTTAAAGTAAATGCGGCCCCAGCAGAAACGTCTTCTACAGTTAAAGATATTGGGACGAAACCTATTAAAGCCAAAAAAATTCGTACTGATTCTGGTAAAAGCAGATATGTTGACGAAAGCAACAAAGACTTAATTCGAAGCAAATTTTATGCTATGTACGAAGAGCAAACTGTGCCTGCATTGTATTCATTGCAACAGCGACTAAGGATAGATGAAACCAACATTCTTTGCAGCAGAACTAGCCTCCAGAGAATATTATCTCTAATGGGTTTTGCATATCGAGCCATTAATAAATGATAAATATTAATGAAATCACAACGATTGCCATGATGGCGGTTTGACTACTTAAACTTTATAAAAAAATGCAGATTAGAAAATCGTCGCATTATCTACCTTGATGAAACATGGTTCGATACACATGAGACGCCAGCAAAAGGATGGATAGATACTTCAAGAAAATGCCAAACCAAAACCCCAGCAAACAAGGGAAAAATAATTACAATTTTACATGCTGGTTACGAGAATTGATGGGTTCCAACTTGTTTACGGTTGTCCTCCCAAAAATATTAAACATTCATCTTTGGACTACCATGACGACACCACAGGAGAACTTTTTGAAGATTGGTTTATAAATAGCCTTTTGCCTAATGTGCCTAAGGAAACCGTAATTGTAATGAACAATGCTAGTTACAACTGCCAAAAAAATAATGTTCCTAATGAAAATAACACTAAATTGGAAATTCTGAACTATATGTTCAAAAACGATAATACTTCGATAATACTTCGAAAATGCAATAAAAAATGTGATCTTCTAGAAATATTAAATACACTTAATATTAAAAAGGAATATTGATGTAATACCATTGGACCGATATAGGACATACGGTTTTACGCCTTCCCCCGTATTACTGTAGTTTTAATCCAATTAAGCATATATGGCATTAGGTAAAATCCAATGTTAGAGGAGAAAATATTTATCCGAATCTAAATGCAAATGCTGCAACATTAATTAGGAATGTTGTAGATAGTAGTCCCAAAGAAAGTTGGATAAATTCGAACATAATTATTCGACGATAACCATGTTATTAAAATAAAAGATTCGTATGTATGATGTGTGGCTTGCCTATGCTTGGCTTTTATCGACTACGAAAACGCACTTGATTCCATCTCAAAGTATGCGATAATGGATGCACTGCTTAGCCAAGGTGTAGAAAAAACCTATGTAAACCTATTAGAATCGATATATGATGGAGCTACAGGCACAATTCACCTTGATGATCTTGAAGTGGGAATTAAAGTAGATCGAGGTGTACGGCAGGGTGACTCAATATCGCCTATTCTTTTCTCGGCTGGCCTTGAAGAAGTGTTTCGTAAACTGGATTGAGAACAGGATGGTGTAAAAATCAATGGTGCAAACTTAAACCACCTTAGATTTGCAGATGATATTGTTCTCATTTCACAAGACCCAGAGGAGCTGCAAAGACGCATAGAAGAACTGTAAAGGGCTGGCGCACCATTTGGCTTGAAAATAAACCTAAAAAAGAGTTAGTTTATGTTCAATAACTTCACTCAGGACAGAAGAATTTCAGTTTTAGAAAGGGATTTGGAGATTGTGGACAGCTTTATATATCTTGGGCAGAGAATTTCAATGGAGGGGAATACCCCCCGGGAGATGGAACGGCGTGTTAAATGTGGCTGGCAGGCATTTGGTAGGCTCAACATAGTGTTTAAGAGCAGACTCCCACTTTGCCTGAAAAGAAAAGTCTTCGGTCAGTGTGTTCTACCCGTTATAACATACGGAAGTGAAACCTGGACACTCACATCGCAATCAATTCAAAAACTTCGGGTGGCACAGAGGGGAATAGAAAGATGTATGCTCGGCATTACAAGACGAGACAGAAAATCCTGCGCATGGATCAGGGAACAAACAAAAGTATGTGACATCATTGGAAGAGCAAAGCAATTGAAATGGAGATGGGCAGGCCATATAGCGGGGCGATGGGACGACAGATGAACCAAGGCAATCATGGAGTGAATACCGCTTGATCGCAAACATCCGCGAAGAAGACCGAAAGCACGATGGATTGATGACATCGTTAAGTATATTGGACCCGAGTGGCAGAAGAAAGCCCATGACCGTGAAAGTTGGAAGCATGCTGAAGAGGCCTTAATCCTGCAGTGGATCGATACAGGCTGATGATGATGATGATGATGATGATAATGTATCATTTACTAATAATATAGAACTACTTATTGTTAATGTAGTTCAAAGTGACAGTAAAAGTGAAACCGAATTAAATGAATAATTAAATTTAAGTTATAATTGTTATTGTACTAATAAATTCAAAATACACAAACCAATAAACAATGTTTTAGTCATACATAATAATAATAATGATAATAATAAAACATTCGATAGTGTCCCTCACGATTGGTTGATTGAGGTTCTGAATTTCGATAAAATTAGCCCCCAGATTATTAATTCTTTAAAGTGCCTGATGGGGAAGTGGAAAACGAATCTTTTTGTCGATTACTACTACAAATATCGAGAAAGGAATTTTTCATAGAAATTCCCTTTCTCCAGTTTGATTATGTCTAGTTTTGAACCCTTTGTCCACACTACTAAACAACAGCAATATTGGCTATAAACTTAACATGAGGAATCCAAAAAAGCTCTCTCATCTGCGATATATGGATGACCTTAAATTATATAGAGAAACGAGAGAAAAATTAAACCATTAGTATACAGAAGGGAAAGGCTCAGAGTCGTCAATCAACATTCTGTAATATACCACAATCCTACAAATATTTAGGAACACCCCAAAAGCTTAAACTTGATCATAACCAGTTAAAGAAGGACTTTTCCACTCTATTCCAAAAGAGACTTACAAAACTTTTAAGCACCAAACTGAACAGCGGAAACCTTATTAGAGCGATCAATGGTTGGGCAATGCCAACTCTCACATATTCTTTTGGCATTGTTAAATGGTCAGAAACTGACCTTGATGAACTTGATGGGTTGACACGACGAACATTAACGAGGTTCCGATGTCTGCATCCAAACTTATCTACGAAGATCAAGAAAATAGGATGAGAAAACACTTCATTGATTCAAACAGTACGTTAATGAAATTCGTTGCAAATGAGGATCGGGGTTTCATCCCACTAAACCTAAATAAACAAAACCGTATTGATAGCAGAACCACACGCACGGATTGCGTTCGAGAATGGAAAGGACAAACATTACATGGAAGGTTTCCTAAGTCACTCGAAGATGATACCATTGACGAACAATTATCTCTAAAGTGGCTGACCGATGAATTCTTGTACCCAGAAACAGAAAGTTTCGCGATATCTATTCAAGATAGGGTGACAAGAACAAAGAACTATGAAAAGCACATACTGCATTTGGACGTAGTCGATAAGTGCAGGAAATGCGGTACTTTGGGGGAAACAATTGAGCACCTTATTGGCGGTTGCCCGCCCCTTGCTCCTAATGCTTATTTAGGTCAGCATAATCAGCCGACTATTAGAAAGCGCACCTCCATATTATAAGTACTCGCCTTCTCCTGTACTTGAATCATCCGATACCATTCTTTACTGGGACAGACCAATCACTACTGATCGAAAGGTTGATTATAACAGGTCAAATATTGTTTTAATCAACAAAAAGTCGAAAAGGGCTTTTATAATTGACATCGCAGTGCCGCTGTCTCACGACATTAGAAAAACTGAGATGGAAAAATCCACAAAGTATGAAAATCTGGCATACAACTTGAAGAACCAGTGGAAACTGAGTAAGGTAGATGTAGTGCCCTTCGTTATATCCGCCGAAGGCCTGATAAGTAAGAGATTTTCAAATAACCTTGAGAGCCTCGGTATATCGAGATCGATATACCGAGAGTGAGATAAAGATAAGCAGAATAATAATAATTTAACAATATTTTATTTTTTCCAAAATTATTCAGAAGTTAAACCACTCCAACTCTGGTACCTTTGAAGAAACTAGGAATATTTTTATTGAAATTTATTGAGGCAATTACAATTTTGCCGAAAGGCAACGAAATATCTTGAACTGGACTATACAGAGCCTTCGAAAGTCAAGTTTCCGTTACCCATTACAAAGACGTGCGTTACGATTCAAGGTATCCACCATTGTCAGTCGACCGTAACGATTGAAGACTCCTTTTGTTGTTTTGTTCTTCAGTTTAACAGTTCTATTTTCATAAAGTAGAATTTACTGTATATGTTTAAATAAATTAGTTTTTAAAAACGAAACATCAAATTGTAAAAATATAATTCGTGTTACAACGATTAGCTTATCAGTTTCGGATTTTGGACTACAAAATATTTCATATATGTAATTTGTTAATGTAATTTGTAATGTAATTTGTTAAATGTAATTTGTTAACCTGTATAATTAGTTTGCACTAGTTATTCCTAAACTACCTCTTATGGCTTTCATCTTTATTTCATTATTGTCCCCTATTAACAAGATTTTTGATTATATTAATATTTTTAAGGCACCTAAACAAATATATACATTAATGAAATAGAGTGATTTTACCTTTATCACATGGTGTATAACCTCATCTGTCCATATTTAAACCATCATTATGATATCGACACCTCCATAATATTTTCCGTGTTTTTGTTTGTTTAAAACAGAATGGGATCGATTTAAAACAAAAACAATATTGTGTTTTGATTCGATGTCGTCCATCGGCCAAAAGAAATACATCAGATGTTTGTTTAGATCATTCGGTGGCTGAAAACTGGTTTCGCGGAATTTCGTTTTAAAAATAGGAGTAATTTCTCTATTTAAAGATTTTGCACTCCATTTTTAACGCACTAAAAATAATGAGGTAATTATATTTAATACACTCAACTGGATATAACTTTATCAGAAAATAGATAGATATACAGATTGTCTAAAAAGAAACTAAACTTTTATTTAGTACGGCACAATCCAATACTACACTTTGCACTACACTGTAAATGTCCGACTGCACGACAACACAAACAAATTTGATATAGAAAGTGGTGATATCTGAATGATTGTGGCGTGTTCATATATTTTTTTTTCCTTTTTTTGGGATTTCGCCACGATCTAAAACCTAAAAAAATATCTGTTCTTATGTAAATAAAGAATCACTGGGTAAAAAACAAAAAAACAAACGGAGACAAACTTCTCAGTGATTCTTTGCGGTAATAAATTTGTCTAGCAAACAATTTTTTCAAATTATAAAAATGTTCTAAAATAAATACAAACTTTTGAACGTTAACGTTTCGGGGAGTCTTCTCCACCCGTTTTCAAAACGAATCTAAAAAATAAATTATATTAATTTCAATATATAATGCAAAGATAGAAATCAATTCTTCTGTTGGAACCTTTGGTATGAAACACTAAACTTGAAGAGATTTACGCTAACCATATTAGCATCATCAGGATGTGATTTAATCCCCCTTTATTATTTAATATTAATTAAATTATTTTAATATTGATTAAATCAACTCCTGATGATGCTAACACGTGCGTCGAGCAGTTCAACAAAAATTATTTGGTGTTTAGTGGTAGATCTCTTCAAGTTTAGTCAAAGATAAGAAGTAAATATATTTTTTGTGTATGTCAATGATACTTACATTGACAATAATAGTTTTAATGACAGTGACATACTACCAAAAAAGATATATAGTTGAGGTTTACTGTATGATTGTTTACTGTACTGATTGTGTATTCAAATACTTAAATGTTTTTAATTGTATTCTTGAGAATCGGGAACCAGATTGAATTTAAATCTAACGAAGGCATAGCAATATAGTTATTTTTATTTAAATTCATTATAACGATTTTTTTTATATATTCCGTATTTTGTTACCGATTCTTTTAATACCGTTTTGGAATTATTTCAATTGATTTTATGTCCCGATTCCCATGCGTGTTGCCAAATTCTAGATTTATTAAAATCACCCTTTCTAAGAAGGTTTTTATGTTATTTTATTCTAATATCTAACGGTCTAGATGTCTCACCTATATAAAATTTGCCACATTCGCAGGGAATTTTATAAACCACATTTTTGGTATTTTGTTGTGTGTTTCTTTTTCTTTTTTCTTTTAATTGTGTCAGAAATACCACGAACGTAAAGAATTGACACAATGATGATGGATTGATGATGTAATGTTAAAAGATCTCAACGAAGTCTCCAAAAAAGTGGGACTCAAAATTACCTTCGCAAAAACCCAAATTATGACAAACCTGGTACTTGGCGGGCGCGTCTACATCGATAATATTAGAGCAGTGGCGGCTCGTGGGTTTTTAAAGTGAGAGGGCGTAGAAGAAAATAGTGCCGCTAAAGATTTTTTTCTGCTGCCAGATTTTTTCTGGGTGCCAGGCGAAAGACCAGGGTATACCAGTTGTGGCAAAAATAAGAAAAAAATCCATGTCGCCATATTAAGTCATAATAGACATTTAAAAAATGATGTCAGCTAACTTTGACACTTTATCTTTAAAAAAAATGTATTACACTACCCTAGACAAGTTATTTCAAAATATGGCCCATTTAATCAATATTTCAAAATGGTACAAAATACCTAAAGATATAGTCTAGGGTGGCGAATTTCAAGATTTCAAAAAATATGCTTATTGTCACTTAACACAGTGACCTTGGATTTTTCTTATTTTTACTAGAACTGGTATAACCTGGCCTTTTCGCACCCGCTTAACGTTTTCGGAACACCCTTTATAATAAACTAAATTAACTGTTTGGGTTTCTCTTTCTTTTCAAAAACTCCTTATGAACTTTCCGGACATCCCAATATTTACAACTGAAGTTAACAAATAATATGTGCTAGGAAAAACAAAAAAATATATACAACCAAAACATTGTGTCGACCTTTCGAGGACAACGTATCCTTTTAGAACTGATACATTCGAAGAACTCCGAAAAACAACCAAATCCTTGACCCTGGAGAGCAAAAAGATTTCCCACCGCCTGTACGGCACCTTGCACGATCCTATGTGGCATCTTTAAGATTATAAAATCGTCTTTTTTTATAAAAGACGACTCGACATTTTTTTACGGAATGCTGCTGTGCTTTTTTATTTATGGGCGACAGGAATCAGGCGCCAGCATTTATTATCGTTTTTTTCAAATTTAGAGAAAAAATTCCGTTCGTTGCTATACGGTTTCCGGCATTGAAAGCTTCGGTTTCTTTTTTTTTCTGTTGCTCTCTAAAAACCTTAAAATACAAAGAGATTGACTTCCATTATAATGTGTTTTATTGAATTTGGAAAAATATTTAACGTAATTTTATTTATGTTAGGTAAAATTTAAAAATTAGGTCTTAGAAATTGATTTTGGCATGTCTTTCGACCAAAAAAAAATGTTCTTTGAATGAAATAAACTGCTTTATTTACTTATTTGATTGATTGTTGAGTTATTTCTCCCAAAAACCTTCTCGTCGCTTGATATATTCATACGCCGTCCAGTATCAAAAGATCGGGAAGATTCCGTACGGTCTTGCACTGTTAATTATTTGTAATAACACTTTCAGTTTATACGTTCAAACCTTATTATAATCCTGCGTTCCTTATAATTACGAAAATAGCTGTACTCTTCCTTTTGTGCAAATAAACTCAATATATCCTTAAGCACAAGTACATAATACGAACTTAAAAATCTAAATAGAAAACAAGAGCATCACCAGAACTTAAATAACACAGAAATCAGAAAAATAACCAGTATAGCAACAGTGTAACGATTTATATATTTAGGAACAAAGTCTAATAGAAGAAAAGAAACGAATGAAAAATAGAACGATTTACACGATAACAATATTAAGGCATAAGGATTTAGCTGTCAATAAAGCATAAGTAACTTAATCACGGACGTAGCCAGGATTTAGTTTGGGGGGGAGGGTTAGTTTGAAGTAAATAAAACAACAAAAATATACTTACATGAAATTTAATATCTATATATTCATCGGAAAAACTACGACATATTTATAAAGTTCTTAACTTTAAATGAAATGGTTAGATGAATTTCGTTCCTCTGCGCTAAATCTAAAACCATGAAAGAAGAAATCTTCGGCTTTTTCTTTTAAATATATCCACTACTTCATCTGCATGAATTTCTGTTCCATAGTGAATGTTCATGAGAGCCAAACCATTAAGTCTGTTTTCACTTGTAGTGTTTCGTAAATAGTTTTTCAGTCTCCTTAGGCTCGAGAAAGACCTTTCTGGAGTAGCAGTGGATACAGGAATGGTAGCCAAGATTTGTAGTAATGTGTAAATATTAGGATAAAGGTTTTTATCGCACATATATAGGCATTCCAAACTAGATTTCGGGGTAGGCGAGATACTTGTCATCACTGTTTTCCATACTTCAAGTTCTGCTTTAACCACTGATATGTTGCTTTCGGGAAGCAGTGACGAATACATGGAAATTGCTTCTTCAATTTCAAAACTGGCAGTAAAATTTGAAGGTAGCACACCAGATAATGCTGATACTACTTTACGATGTTTGGTAAACGATGATCAAGAAATGGAATGAACAAATTAATTTTGTAATACGTGCATACATCCAATGTAGGTCTATTTAATTGTCTTCCGACGACGCGTGGCATTCGCAGTATACCACCATTTTCTTCCAGTAAAACCTTTGCGTCTTCATAGAGTTGAAGATATTCGACGTCAGTGTTGTTTTTCAGGAGTTGTAAGACATTAATAACAACATCTACATGTTTGAATGCCGTGATAAGATCGATGTCAATTGTCTGTAATTGTTTTGATAACGACAATGTATAGCTCATAACTTTTTGAAGAATCACTAAACACATCACAAAATCCGAAGATCGAAGCGTACTTAGCAATTGGGCGGCTTGTTGCGATGTTCCCTTATTGTGGTTAAATTGGAGTTCTTCGAGAGCATTCACAATCGCTGAATAAATTTCCCTGAATCTTATAATAGCTTCATGTTTGTGGACCCACCGTATTTCACACATTGAGAGCAAGCTTTTTTGGTTACCGATGGGTAGTAGCTCTTGAATTTTTTCTTTCAACAAAGCAGTGCGTTGAGCAGAATGTCGAAAGTAGAAACCAACCGACTGTACAATCCCAATGCAATTTCGGACATTTGCTAATGAACATGAATCAGCAATAGCAAGGTTGAGAGAGTGTGCACTACAGTGTACATAAAGAGCAAGAGGACATTCTTGGCAAACATAAGCTTGGGCACCGTGCAAATACCCACTCATAGCTGCAGCCCCATCGTAACCTTGACCAACCACATGAGAACATTCAAGTCCATGCTTTTTCAGAGCTGTAATAATAAGATTTGCGAGACCGGATCCTGAAACATCGACCGTTGGAATGTACTCAAGGAACATCTCTTTAAGTATATGGTGTTTATTATCTGTAAAATCAACATATCGAAGACATAACGAGACTTGTTCTACACGTCCGAAGTCGGTGGTTTCGTCAGACAGAATCGCAAATAGTTTGGCTTTCTTTACTTCTTCAATTATTTTATGTTGAATTCATTCACCACAAATGTCAATTATTTCGTTTTGGATCTGAGGGCTTGTGTACAGGGCATTCTTCTGTGAAGTATTCAATGCTCAGCCAGATCTTTATCTCCAGACTCAGCCGCAAACCGCAACAGGGCTCTAAAATTACCATCATTCTGTAGTGGTTGTTCAGGTTCTGGCGATTCTGGTGTAATTTGTATGCGCCCCGAATCGATTTTACCTCTCAAGGAGATGCCTTGTTTGCCGCAAAAAATTATTGCTTTTACGATAGGGATTAGTTTCTTTCGATTCTCCTCTTGTTGTCTCTTTCTTTCAGAAGACAACTGTTCAGTGACCGAAAAAGCCTGCGAATACATTACTTTTAGAAAGTTATCTGCCAGTTCTGAATTTCGCTTGTGGTATCCCGATTTCGCATGAGCTTCAAATATTTCTAGGGCATTTTTCCACTTACAAAAAAGTTCGGTTACCAACTGGCCGATCCTTTGATGACCGCCTTTACCTTCATCAAGGGAACGTCCCCATTACCACGCAAACTCTGCAGTGTGCTCCACTTTTATATTCCGAATATGACAACCAGGGGAACCTCTCCAACCATTTCAATTGAAAGACAAGTTTCGTTTTGTGGAAATAGGAAACTTATAATCTCTGGTTGGGTTCCATGGCGTTTTTAAAATTTGAACTTTAAAATATTCATCCAAGATTTTTTCCTGATTCGCGTAAAAACTAACATCCAACTTAGCTACAGTTGTAAAAGATGAGGTAACAGGCAAGCTGGCCTGTTGCAGACTAGATGTAGATTCGGCAGTTGAAGGTATCGAACAGGGCACCAGCGACATGGCATCGATTTCGACATTCGGTATTGTGATTGATGTCGAGGTCGAGGGCCCGCTTATCATCACAGTTTTCTTATCAGCATGCAAGGTAGCTGAAGTTTTGATAGCTAAATCCAAATTTGTTTCTTTATTAGAAACCCCTTGACTATAACACTTTTTCCAGTAGTCCATACCTTGAAGTTTATCACCCTCCCTTTTTTCCCCTCCATTTTTCGGCAGTAATAATGATTCACGTATCTATCCTTAACAAGGTCACCGAATAACACTGCACTAAAATTACTCACTTACACGGTACACTTAATTCTCTTCACTATTCGTTCACCACTTTTCACTTATATTCGCTTCGAGTTCGCATGGAACAATACTGCCGTAAGCGCGGTCACACGCCACTTATATAGCAGTCCAGTAGTAGCCGTCCAGAAACTTCCACAAAGCTCCGCTCATACCGACCGAGGGGCGTGGCGAATAATCGAGAAACAACGCAAAGTTTCCATACGATACAAAATAGTTCGACTACTGTCGAGTCTCTCTTGTTCTTTAACTCAATATTATAAATCGCGAACAAATCAGAAGAAACACATGCTGTTCACTCGAACTTATTCTAATGACTAGTTGAAGCAATGCAACAAAAATTCGGCACCGATCGTTCGAAGACGGCTTTTATCAAAAGCCATAGCGTCACGCGTAAATCAGCACGGCTGATCAGTATCGCGGCTGCGACATTTTTTATCAAAGAACTTTCGGCCAAACGGCAATAAAACTTGTTTGTTTTGAAACGTAAACTGGTAAATAAATACATATTATTCAAAAAATAAAATATGTTTCATTAGTAATGTCTGAATAATTGTGGCGTGTTCATATATTTTTCTTTTTTTGGGTTTATTTTTTAGATTGGTTTTGAAAACGGGGGGAGAAGACCTCTCGAAACGTTAACGTTAAAAGTTTGTATTTATTTCAGAACATTTTTATATTATTAAAATTTTGTTCGTTAGGCAAATTTATTACAGAAAAGAATCACTGAGAAATTTATCTCCGTTTGGTTTTTTTTTACCCAGTGATTCTTTATTGACATAAGAACAGATATTTTTGATATTTTTTGAGTTTTAGATCGTGGCGAAAAAAAGAAAAAATATGTAACCTTAGTTTTGGATCCGCGAATAAAGAAATTTTCAGCCGCGAATACAAAAAGTGTTCACAATGTTTTAATCCGCGAATAAGGGAACCGTGAATAAAAAGCTTTGAGTGTAAATCAAAACAACTTAACTTATATAAATTAAATACTAACGTGAGTAAAACAAGCAATAATGAATAATGTGATCAATTTAAAAAGCAAAAAAAAAACGAAAGAGAAAGAGGTCAAATTGAAAAAGTTCTCTTGAGAATGAAACTGACCATTGAAGCGGCACCTACAACAAACAGGATGCATATGTCGCGATCCCAAAATCCAGAAATATACCTAAATTCGCACAATGGTCATTGCCGCCGTTGAGGCGCACCGGCACTCGGCACAGCGGTAATCTCGATTAGTTTACGATATGGCTGCATTCCTGCTGGGAAATTTAAGGGAACCGTTCCCCCGTCGCTACTTAAAATAATTCCTCAAGGTTTTTTCGGAAATATCTGAAAATAACCGGAGCAAAGGAAGGCGGTTTTAACGATGGAACCATATCGTCAGAAGAAAAACAGATCGGAGTTTGTTTTGTTCTGCTTTTAGTAAATTTGCAACTCGTGCAGATGATTAAAATCATTCTGAAATAGATATAATAGAATATTTATCATCAACATATTAAAAAGCTAAAAAATTTCGGGTATATTTAGAATCTTATAAATAAAACTGCGGGTAATGATTATACAGTATAATATAACACTTCTTGAACACATCTACGGATCTAATACAGTACGCTCCAACTCCTATATGTACAACGGTGCACACCGGAAACCCAAAACCATTGAAACTTACACAAAATATTTACAACAAAAAATGTATATCTAAAAACACAAAACTGAGACATTACAACAGTTATTAAACTAAAATGTCTATATGGGGCAGAAACGCTCATTTTGAATAGAAAGAAAGACATCTGTCCTCGATGTCTCTTGAACAGAAGGAAAGAAAAATCATAAGAAAAATTTTAGGCTCCAAACAAATAAATTGCACAACGTACCGACTTTGAGAAAACCAAGAAATCAAACAATACACAGATATACATAGCGATATGAGAACAAGAAGACTTAAGTTTTACGGATACATAAAACGGATGAATCCGAGTAGGCTAACTAGAGAAATAGTAGAATTTTATGAAAATAAGAGTAGAGCTAAAGTAGAAATAATTAAATGGATTGCTGCAATTAAAGAGAACCTAAGATCAGTAAATATTACACAAAGTGAAATTCAGGATAGAGGCTGTTTCAAACATAAGGTTAACGTTTGGGAGGTTGGCCAGAGAGAAAAATGTAGGAATACTGGAACAACTTGGTCTGACGAAAGAAAAAAAGCTTATAGCGAAAGAATGAAATTAGTAAGGGCGCAAAGGCAGGCTAACAACAACAACAAACGCCTCTAACTGTACTTCGCGTGATCCACCAGGGCCCATAGGTGAATAATAATAATAATAATAATAATATATACGTAACGATAGTTGCTCGGGTATCCCATCTTATCTGAATATCCACTAGTGGACGGTTTCGATGACGTTTCGATGAAAATCTCATCCATCTTTTTCAAAACGTTTACTCGACGGCGTCTCGGCGACTAATACTACGGCGAGAGAGCCCGCATTTGGCTGCGGGTTTTCGGATCTGTTGTTAGTTACACAGCTTTCCTCGGTGGAGAATGATCTTGTCATATTGCGCTCTATCTTGGTTTGACTCGGAAGTCTGATAAAATATGTTTCCAAGAATGCGATAATTTTTGGCTATCATCTCGGCTAAAGATTACCCCACTCTTGGAAACATATTTTATCAGACTTCCGAGTCAAATCAAGAGAGAGTGCAAGACAGCAAGATCATTCTCCACAGAGGCAAGCTGTGTAACTTGCTTGCTCTGTGTAGCTTGACAACAGGTCCGGAAACTCGCAGCCAAACGCGGGCTCTCATTGGCCGGAATTAATTGACCAATGTTGGCGCAGGGCCAGCATACAAATCACGATGCGATCGGCTGATCGGCAGTAGTATTAGTCGCCGAGAAGCCGTCGAGCAAACGCTTTGAAAAAGATAGATGAGATTTCATTCTGAAATTCAGCTAACACGGGATACTAACACCCAGAAACTATCTATCATTTTATATATATATAAATATATATATATATATATATATATATATATATATATATATATATATATATATATATATATATATATATATATATATATATATATATATATATATATATATATATATATATATATATATATATATATATATATATATATATATATAAAAATATATATATATATATATATATATATATATATATATATATATATATAAATATATATATATATATATATATATATATATATATATATATATATATATATATATATATATATATATATATATATGATGAAAATGAAATATATATATAATTTAAATATAAACATTAACTCGGTGCAAGATGCAACTGATTACCTAACCAATTTTTGGAAATAATATGACTTTATGACAGGATATTCCAATTTCTTAATAACTTGCCACATAAAAGACACTTTACTCTTTGAAAAAATAGATTTTTTTAATTAATTTAAATTTTTACAGTTCTCTGCCGTACCTAGTAAGTCTTAATCAATTAAATACAGTAACGATAATTATACAATAACTTATTGTTTTAAACAACTGTAAACTTTTATAAGTTTCTTATTTTTATTCATACTGCCCTACGCCACTGCCAATCCGGAAATTGTAGACAGCCATATGCAACTACCATTCCGGTCCAACTTACAGAATCATATGCTCTTTCCTGTAATTTTATATTCAAAGATTAACGCCACTAGCCATTTTGCATCTTGAAATTGTTATTAATAAGAGATTTAAGAATGCGTTGATAACAGTTACTGGATAGTTTTTTAAGAAGAATATTTTTGTCGCATTATTCAGAGACAAAATAGAATTAATAAAAGTTAAAAGAAGTGTTGTTTACATATATATATATATATATATATATATATATATATATATATATATATATATATATATATATATATATATATATATATATATATATATATAAAAAAATTCTTCAGCTTATATATAAATTAATGAAAATATATTAATTTAATACATTTACACACAGTTTGTACAACACATAGTTTGTTATAGTTCATTTTATAAAAAAAGGAATAACACAATGTTTTACTTTGTTATCTATCACTTTTTGTTCAGTACATAGTTTCTATTTGAAAAAGGCACTGTGTGTTGAAACAAATGTCATACCTACAATTTTAAATATAGTGGAAATTTTTAGTTATTAATGTTTATTTATTTATTTATATATTACTTTAATATATATTTTATTTTTAATTAAAAATGGTTTATTAAATACTCCAATATACAACTATATTTAAATGTGTGTTAAATAGTTTTTTTGAGTCAATAGAAATGCGAGAAAGAGTCTTAAAAAAAAATTAAAACACTCCTGATAATTATTTTGAGGCAACAGGTTGAAACCTTTTGGCCCAAAACTTAGTCTAAGAGGCTAATTGCATTATCCCTTTTTATTTTTAACAAATCCGGTTCCATTCCAAATAATATCCTGATGATGCTAACACGGTTAGTGAAACTCGTGTCGATATATTAAGAACATACAATTTGGTGTTTTATAGTACATCTCAATGAATTTAGTTAGTGACAAATTTGACTATATAGGGAAAATAAACTGGAAAACAAACTCCACACCCGATTTTTGACCTGTTTTAACCATCAAAAACAATATCGAGCGACGTATTTTTGTTCCGAAATGGCTCGACAAGGCAGTTTTAGGACAATCCGGGCTTAATAATGAACAAATTTCCATTCCACAATCTGCGACAACATTCCGATGTCGTCCCGAAACTGTCAAAACTGGAAAATTTCTAATCGAAAAAAAAATTATTTCTACAGTCGAACCCGAGAGACATTTGTAGGTCGAATGCCAAAGAATTTAAAGCCAATTTAATGGATTTTTGTTTTCTTGTTCTTTAATTTTAATGAGGGCAATTAGAATACGTCAAAAGTTTGGTGCCTAATTAAGCAATATAACGTAATGACGATTCCAATTTGAACCTTGACCTGGAATCGTAACATTGAGATAGATAATTAGATCGCAACAAGAAATAAAAAATTCATAACGATATTTGGCATCTTTTATTGCACAAGTTAAAACAAGGATGTCTTAACCCAAAAAAATTATATATATATATATATATATATATATATATATATATATATATATATATATATATATATTCCCTTTGTGGATCAGACCTTGACGTGGTAAAAGGGTTTGAGTAGGGCAATGAGGTTTTGAGCTATGCCATCTGGAGGATGCTCCTGAGAGGGTCACCCCTGGCGGAAAGGTCAAGGCAGTAGCCTCAGACTAACGTGATCCAAAATCTGCCAACCCGCATTGAACCAGCGTAGCAGATTCCGGTCCATACCTTCAACATGGTATTTCAATATGTTTCAATGTGACAGTATAACCTCAAACACGGCCCTCATTCCCCGGAGGCCAAAGGACAACTACCTACTTCAGCGGGGAGACCTGTCCCAAGGCAGAGTATGCAAAGAATCACCGGGTTAGATCAGGCTGCCATTGGACTTTTGACATTGCAATGCTAAATATACGAACTATGAAAACGGAGGCCCGATTGCAAGAACTGTTAATCGAAGTTGACAACATACATTGGGATATCATTGGGCTCTGTGAAACACGAAGAAAGGGCGAAGAGTTAATCAAACTGGAACCAACTGGACACGTACTCTACACTCGGGGTACGGAAAATGGCTGATGCGGCGGAATTGGATTCCTTATCAATCGAAAGCTCAATGCATTATTCAGCTGAATAAAAAGTTTAGGCTTCAAATCATCCAGGCTTGTACACCAACTATAAGCCATAGGGATGAGGAAATTGAGGAATTTTATGATGATGTGGCCAAGCTTTTATACAAGGAAAAATGTAGGTATAAAATCCTGATAGCTGATTTTAATGGCAGAATTGGAACAACAAGAACTGACTAAAACGCAACTGCCCATTAAGAACTGGTGAACGAGACAATAAGGATGACAGATTGATTGATTTTGCTGAAGGACAAGAACTATATATTATGAATTTGTACTATAAGAAAAATATCAGCAAAAAATGGACATGAAAAAGTCCATCTGGACTCACAAGTGAAAATGATTACATCATGACCAACGATAAAACAATATTTTGCAATTGTGCTGTCCTTAACAATTTTAATGTTGGAACTGACCACCCAATAGTACGAGCAAAAGTTAGGATTGACTTTCGAAGAGAACGGGAAAGAATGGTAAGGTCAAAGAAGGGCAGAGTGGATTCTGGGAAACTGCTGGAGAGAGGAAGCGATTTTGATTGTTTTGTCAAACCGGTTTGCTGTGTTACAAGATCCGGACGAGGTGGACATATCAGTTCAATATAAAGAAATCGCCAACAATGTGCTTCAAACGGCTGCTTCAATAGCAGCAGAAGAAAAATGTCTCAAACAGACAAAAATATCCAGTGAGACCACTGATTTAATGAAGAAACGGCGGGCAATGAGAAATGCAGATAGTCCTTTTGGCAGGGTCGAGTACACTGAGCTCTGCAAAACTATAAGAAAACATGCTGATTCAACATGCAGCTAGTTGAAAAAACCCTGGAAGAAAACAAAGGAATTAGCAAGGCTAAACAGAAGCTGAGAAACAAAAGTACGCAAATATATGCCTTAAGGTGTAAGGCACAGGGTGCAGTGCACGTACGCAAATGTTAGAGCTTGGCAAAAAAAATTATTCCCAGTTATATGAAGATTAGAACCAATCAAAGACAACGATACCCACGGAAAAACAAATGCCAGATATCCTGGTGGAGGAAGTAACAAATGCTACAGAATCGATGAAAAACGGCAAGGCTCCAGGAAAGGACAGTGTAACTGTCGAAATGCTAAAAGCTGGTGGTCGGACGTTACATAAAACACCAAAATTATACTCAAAATGCCTCAAACAACTAACCTGACTTATGGAAAAATGCAGAAGTCCTTTTACATAAAAAAAGAACACAGGAAGATTTAAAGAACTACCGTCCAATAAGCCTCCTTTTAGTAATGTACAAAGTTTCCACAAAGATAATTTCTAAAAGAATATTTAAAAAACTGAATGACGCACAACCAAGAGAACAAGCAGGATTCAGAAGTGGATTCAGTACAATGGATCACATCCAGGTTGTACAGCAGACCGTAGAAAGGCACAACGAATACACCATGCCACTGCGCTTGGCTTTTATCGAATACAAAAAAGCATTTGACTCCATCTCAAAGCATGCGTTATTGGATGCACTGCTTAGCCAAGGGGTAGATAAAGTATATGTAAACCTATTAGGATCAATATATGATGGAGCCACAGCTACAATTCACCTTGATGATCTTGAAGTAGGAATTAATGTAGAACTAGGTGTACGGCAAGTTGACGCAATATCGCCTATTCTTTTCTCGGCTCTCGGCTTGCCTTGAAGAAATATTCCGTAAACTGGATTAGGAACAGGATGGTGTAAAGATCAATGGTGTAAACTTAAACTATCTTAGATTTGCAGATAATATCGTTCTCATTTCACAAGACCCAGAGGAGCTGCAAAAACGCATACAAGAATTGCAAAGAGCTGGCGAACCATTTGGCTTGAAAATAAACCTGAAAGAATCAGGTTATGTTCAATAACTTCGCTCAGGACAGAAGAATTTCAGTTTAAGGAAGGGTTTTGATTTCAATGGAGGGGAATACCGTCAGGAAGGTGGAACGGCGTGTTAAATGTGGCTGCCAGGCATTTGGCAGGCTCAACATAGTGTTTAAGAACAGACTCCCACTTTGCCTGAAAAGAAAAATCTTCGATCAGTGCGTTCTACCGATTATGACATATGGAAGTGAAACCTGGACACTCACATCACAATCAATTCAAAAACTTCGGGTAGCACAGAGGGGAATGGGGTATGGGAATGGGGAAAGATGTATGCTTGGCATCACAAGATGAGACAGAAAGTCCTGCGCATGGATCAGGGAACAAACGAAAGTCTGTTACATCATTGGAAGGATAAAGCAATTGAAATGGAGATGGGCAGACCATATAGCGAGGCGATGGGATGACAGATGGACCAAGGCAATCCTGGAGTGGATACCGCTTGATCGCAAACATCCGCGAAGAAGACCGAAAGCACGATGGATTGATGACATCGTTAAGTATATTGGACCCGAGCGGCAGAGAAAAGCCAGGACCGTGAAAGTTGTAAACATGCTGAGGAAGCCTTCATCCTGCAGTGGATCGATACAAGCTAATGATGATGATAATATATATATATATATATATATATATATATATATATATATATATATATATATATATATATATATATTAAATGTGTTGGTCTGTTTATGAACCTATATAAGGTTTTCAACCTTTATAACGGCGGCGGTGAGTGTTCGGGTGAGAGAGTATTTGAAAGAGTAAAAAAAATTGAGAATATACCAATAACTTTTTTTTTAATTCAAGTTTCAATGCTCACTTTTTTTCAAATAAAGAATTAAATAATTAACATAAGAAAACCTGTGAGCCCAATAATGTTTTTATGGATGCTGAGGAAGTAGCAAAAGATTCTTCCTATTTCATTTTCAATATATATATATTAGAGCAACTAATCTCAATCGAACTCTAATGAATATTGGGGCACTGTTATTTATCGAATAATTGAAACATCATGTTGAAGGCATGGACCATAAGCTGCCACTCTGATTCAGTGGAGGTTGGCAGGATGTTAGTCGGAGGCCTCTAGGCATATATATATATATATATATATATATATATATATATATATATATATATATATATATATATTAATATATACATAGTAATTAATTTTTAATTTTTAATTTTTTTATTAACGTTTCGGTTCCAACAAAGAACCATCCTCAGAATAATTCTACAATACATATAACTGTTATAAAAAACACAAACTTACATTTAAAAACATACCAACATTTAAATAAACAATTAATTTTTAAATTCTTGTAAATAATATGTGATCATTTTTTTAAAAAAATTTTAAATGACATGTTTGACTTTGACATAATTAACAATTCTTTCACCTTTAAATTTTTGTTTTTTATTATAACCTAATTGTTTTGAATTTGTTATGTGGAATATTAGATGCAAAAATAAAAAATTATGAAAATTTATTATTTAATAATGTTATTATATATACAACTTAAATTATCTGTATCATTTCTGAAATTAATGGTATTATGTGTTTTTTTATATAAATCATTTCTTTTATATTTCTTTTTTTATATTGTTTTTCAAAATCTAGGATTTTTATGTCGTTAAAATCAAAGTTCTGTTCATTAAAAATTAAAAATTAAAAACGTTAATAAATCCAAAGAAAACATAGAAGAAAACACAACCACTACCAACAGAAGAAATAATCAAAATGAAGATTTATTAATTAAATATAAACGAATTAATACAAAAATAGAAAGTGAAATTAATCGTAAACACTTTTTAGTAAGATGCAAAAATTTAAATCTAATTCCAAAATTTTTACAATATAAAAACAAAAATTTTAATTTTCACAAAAATGAAAATAAAGCCAAATACACAAAAGCTATAAACAATTTATATAATCAGCTATTAATTATCTGTATCAGTGATTGTTTCTCAAAAATACACTCATTTAATAAAATACTAAAAGAAACCAAAATAAAACTAAATAATGAATATGAAAATATATGATTAAATAATTTTTATATAAAACAAAATGAAATATATGAAAAATTATTTAACAAAATAAAAAACAGACACAAAAATAAAATCAATAACCTAATAAAAAAACAACACAAACTAAAGAACGATACATAATTAATTAAAATTGGATAACAAACTTAACTAATATAGATAAACCCGACCATATAAAATATATCCTATCACTTGGTCCAAAATTTTCATATAAAGAAAAAATTAAACCAAAACAAATTGAACAAGTAATAACAAATGTAGAAGCAGGTATAGAAAAACTAGACATAAATGAAAGAGAAACAATCAGAAATAAAATTGCCAACATTCTAAGCAATTGCAAAAATAAACTGTTAAACTCTAAAAAAACAAAATGCATTTTTAAATATTATTTACAAGAAGCTAAATCATTTTTGTCACAACACCCTTCACTATATGTACTTTTAGCCGATAAAAGCAATAAAACTGTTGTAATGGAAAAAAAGAATATAACCAAAAAATGATAAATTTACCTAATGATTCTACAACTTATAAAAAAGAAACACATGACCTTACTAATAAAATACAAATTAAACTAAATAATCTTTTAAATAAATGGGTTAATAAAAAGTATACTGACAAAAAGTTAACAAATAAATTAATATGCCACAAGGGTCATCCACCATACATATATGGCTTACCAAAATTACACAAAGAAAATATTCCATTACGACCCATTGTTAGTACAATTGAATCTCCAACATATGAAATGTCAAAATATTTATCAAACATTTTATCAAACATAGTAGGTAAAAATGAATATCACATTAAAGACTCATGGGAATTTCATAATAACATAAAAAACAAAAAAATTCCAGAAAACCACATAATAGTAGCATTTAATGTTGTTTCCTTATATACAAACATTCCAATTGAATTGGCCATTCATAGTATTAAAGAAAAATGGAAAATAATTAAAACATTTACAACCATCCCTGAAAACGAATTTATTGAAGCTACAAGAATATGTCTAGAATCTACATTTTTTAAATATGACAGCCAATTTTATTCCCAAATTTACGGTGTAGCAATGGGATCACCAATTTCAACAACTATTGCTAATCTAGTTATGGAATATGTTGAATCAAAAGTTATTGATACTCTCGATTTTAAACCTTATTTTTATAAAAGATTTGTAGATGACTGTATATTATGCAAAATAAAATTCAATATACCTTAAACAAATTCAATATATTCCATAACAAATAAAAAATTACTCATGAAGAAGAAAAAAATAAAACAATAAGTTTTTTGGATATTAACATCACGTATGATAAGGATGGCAATATCAAAACAAATTGGTATACAAAACCAGTATGGTCTGGAAGATATCTCAATTTTAAATCTCATATTACTCAATTTTAAATCTCATCAACTCTCTGTTATTTTAACTAGTCCAAACAATAGGCCAAAATATATAAATAAAATCAAAAAAACACTAGAAGATAATAATTATCCAAAAAAATTTTACGAACCGGTAATTAAAAATAGAATGCATAGAATATATAACAATAATAACATAACAAATAAAACTAAAAATGAAAATTACATAACTTTACCATACATACCAGAAATAAATAATAAAATAAAAAAAGTTCTTAAACCATATAATATAAATATAGCAGAAATACCCAGTAATAACACTAAAGAAATATTTACAAAATTAAAACCACAAATACCCTAAATGGAACAAACAAATTTAATTTACAAAATTGATTGCTGTCCAAGCTCATATATTGAATTTTTTTTTTCATCTGTACTTCCACGTACCTTTGCTCGTCTGAAATCAGTCGCCGTCACCATGCCGAGACAAGTACCTCCCAGGACCGGTTTCTAGCCTCACAGCCGTCATCAGCTGGGTTCGAGCTCAACGCAGTGAGACAGCTGAAACGAAACGAACAGAGCAAGACCAAGTCAACTGGTCATATCGATGGCGGGTCGCAATCTCAATGTAGTACGGATGAAAAAATTTCTGTTTTTCAAATATCTCTCTCCACGGCCCCACTACGCTATCTTTTAAGCAAACCTTATACCTACATCCAAGGTTGTGGGAAGAATGTGTCGCGTAGTTTTTGACTGCCGCGAACATTCACCGTAGGATGGCGCGAGTTTCATTGAGATTGCGACCCGCCATCGATATGACCAGTTGACTTGGTCTTGCTCTGTTCGTTTCGTTTCAGCTGTCTCACTGCGTTGAGCTCGAGCCCAGCTGATGACGGCTGTGAGGCTAGAAACCGGTCCTGAGAGGTGCTTGTCTCGGCATGGTGACGGCGACTGATTTCAGACGAGCAGAGGTACGTGGAAGTACGGATGAAAAAATTTCTGTTTTTCAAATATCTCTCTCCACGGCCCCACTACGCTATATATATATATATATATATATATATATATATATATATATATATATATATATATATATATATATATATATATATATATATATATATAATAAACGTTTTTTAATTCTCTCACAATCATTACTGGTCCATAGCAAAAAAAAAATCCAAAATTAAATTAAACTTGCTTTGCTACCTATTGAATCACTACAGTAAACTGTTGAAACATTGCTTACTTTAACTTTTTCACATTTTTCAATACTAGAACCGTTTAAGTTAAAGTTGCATCAATACGTTTAACCTTTAGATTTCGAATAAAATATATCCCACAATCTATTTATAATATTAAAGTTTCATTTTAAAAATATATAGTAATGGAAATGATATGAAAGCAAGAGTTCGTGGACAGATATAAATTCGGGAGCGATCATAAATGTCAGATTATAATAAGCGCGAGTAATAAAAGAGTGGTTTCAACAATATTTTTTTCTCGACATTTTTCATAAAGAGTTTACGGCCTCAGTCGTTCTAATTTTTTTGGCGACCGGGTTTCCGTCACATCGCTGACGACTTACGAATGGATTGGCGTCGGATCCTCGTGCAAATCCATAAATTCTATCAGATTACTATCAGGATTTATTTATCCTGTTGTTTCGATATAAAAATATATTAAAGCATTTGTAAACAAGAGAGGTTACGTAGCCAAAATATATACCTTAGAACATCAATACAAAAGTATATTATAACTAAATCCTCGATAGTAATATCCCTCCAATTTTTGATATAGCTTCTCCAATTCCCTATATACTTTCAACACCTTACAGGCAACTATTGAATTCCAGCTCGAGAAAAACTTGGTGGTTTTAATGTAATAAATTCAGTGAGATTTTCTTCGATTTTCTCAAGAGATGTAAATGGATTATCAATCAGGTAATGTTGCACGAATCGTGGGACATAAAAATCCGAAGGGGTCAAGTCTGGACAATACGCCAGGTATGATAAGATCTCTCAACCCAACCAGATGATCATTTCCAGAGTTATTTTTTTTATATGTGGATACATGTTGATATGAAGCAAAACGGCTCCCCTTCTTTGCTACTTTGATGGTCGTAGTGCCTTGGAAGATATGATTTTCGCTATCGAAACTGGTATTAAACACTTACCGAAGTCTTCCAAAGCTTTAGTCAGAGTGTCATGTAAAGGCAAAATTGTAAAAATATTACAAATATAAGTAAAAATACGCCAAATATTTCTATGATTGTCAAGCGTTTACGAGAAAAGGATTATTTAAAAGCGATAAGGGAAATAAGGTTATAGTAATGGACACATCTGATTATTTTGAACGCCTTGAAAAATTAATTCAAGATGGTTCATACAAACGATTACCTAGGAATCCATCCATAAACGATTACCTAGGAATTCATAGTTAATAACGTCAGAGACACATTGAAATCTTGTAACAGCCTTTCTCCTTCTTTGAAAAGCAAACTGCATATTTGCAAACTGCAAATGCATAAGCAGGAAATGCAAATACATAAACTAGGAAAATCAATGAGAACAATTGTATCAGCCATTGATTCTCCAACATACAACTTGGCAAAATGGTTAACAAAGGAATTTGAAAATCTACCAAACCAGCTACCTTCCTGTTCTGTGATAAATTCAACCAAATTTACAGAAAAAGTAAAAACAAAAAATAAAAACTTAGATGACTTAATTAAGAACTTAAATAGTAAATTCCAAAACATAGTATTCACGCAAGAACTCGAAAAGAACGATTATTTACCATTTCTTGATGTTTTAGTCAGTAGAAGAAATGAAAATAGGTTACATTTTAATATTTACAGAAAAAATACCACCACTTCGAGATACATTCCTAACAATTCGAATCATAGTTTCTAAAATAAGATGATTAGTTTAAACTTTATGGTAATTAGATTAATTAATTTTTCTTTAAATTGCCCACATTAGATATGGGAAAAATAAAAAATCTTATGTTACCCAACATGCAATCGAACATGGCCACAATATAGATATTAGTAATTTAAGACCGGTTAAAAGAGTAAATAACAATAGAGCTTTGGTTGCATATAAAAGCATTCAAATAGAAAAATGTAAGAGAATCATGAACCGGGATGAAGTACCTATTCGATCAGTCAACTTTTTCAATTATTAATGGCTCAATAAACTTCACGGTTCATGATTTCATAGTCATTTTATAATTCGTTTGTTTTTCTTTTTTTGTTTGTTTGTTATATATATATATATATATATATATATATATATATATATATATATATATATATATATATATATATATATATATACATTCGAAACCCCTTTTCGTACTCTACAAAACTATCACCATATTTTTTCTGAAAAACTTTCATTTCAATTTTAATTCGATTTCAGGCTTTTGAAATGGAAATTCCAGGCGGCAAACAACTTCATTTTCGATATTTGTTATCTTTCGCCTTTCATCATGATCAAAAACCTACAGAAGCAGTCAAGATTAGTTTGCCAAGGTCGAAAATGGCAACTTCGACCTGGACGACACGCTCCGCTCTGATCGAAATTCCGACTTCGACGAGGATCATCTTAAAATGAATTGCGGATTGCTTAAATCTATGGGTTTAATCAAAAATCCACTCGGGTCTTAGGTACCACACAAACTAACCGCGGACAATAAAGAAAATCGCCACCGAGCAAGTTCTCCATCTACATTCCAAGAAGACCCTGATCTGCGTTTGGTGGGACTGGGAGGGTCTCGTGTGCCAGGAAATGCTGGAGAACAAGAAGACGGTCGACAAGAAACTCTACCCCGCCCTGTTGTATCATATAACTGAGGTTAAGGGAATGGACCCGATGGACTAAGCCAAGCTATCTTGCTGCATGACCTCACACAACAAACATCATCAAGAACGCCTTGATTGACATCAAATGGGGGAGTTCTTTCGCATCCCCCATTCTCTCCAGATCTTGCCCCAACCGATTGTCACCTCTTCCACTTACTGTCCAACCAAATGAGGGGCATAACCTTCGCCAACGACTAGGACCTCAAAAACTGGCTTCGATTCTAGGGCCGAAGGGTGGGAACAAGTGTGACCAGTGACGGAGAATCGATCAACGATTCATTTGTTGTTATAATTATGGCTTTTTTCAATAAAACTTTTTAATAAAAAACGGAAGGAACTTCTGGAATAACCCAACACGTCAACATCGTGAAAAAATAAATAAATGTGAACTCGTCGGTAGCCAAGATATATTTAGTAAAATTTTCCTGGCAAAATTCTAAGATAGTCTTTGGGTTGTAAAGCTTGTACCACACTTACCCCGTGTTAAATACCCCGTGTCGTGAAGTTTTGTAACTAAATGTACAAACATCCGCGGAGCCGCGGATAATTTCCTATAGGAAAACTTTCCGGGTACAAACAACATACCGCGACTGCATTTTTATTGGCACTCCCCGTTAGGTAATATCATGTCTACTAGTTCATTGTTTTCATAAAAGTGTGGTATTTTAACCGCAGAAAGTACCCAAAAATTAAACACGCACTATTAAGGAATTATTGGCACTGGTCAAATCGAACATCGCACTCAAAAGGAATATCGTACAAGAATACAAAAAACTAGTCATACCCAGTATTAGCAGTCAACAAATATTTTATGTGTTTTCAAAGCAGTTGAGAATATCAAAAAGTCAGATCTGCTTTGAAATTTTATAACTGTTAATAACTTCTTTATTTTGCAACTTTTATATAAATGATTTTTTCAAAAATTACTTATTTTTACAAGGTCTCCAACAGTTAAAATACATGACTCAACTTTGAAAACACCCTGTATATATATGGAGTTTTTTTTACTTCTTTAGACTGCGTCGAACGAGATAACAGTAGTCAGGAGTTATACACCCCCGACCGTTGGGTTCCACAATCTCATGTGGAACGCACAACAACCTGCGTCTTCGCCATAATGAGCAATGATTAGTTGCTTGACCGGGAGAACGCAGTACTAAGAAGTCGAAAAACTCCATTTATAAGCCATCCGACGAGAAGTCGGCGAAAATATGGATTGTTTGATTGTGGAGAGGGACTCCCTATTCTTGGCGAGAGAGCATATGTCGGTCCCCTGAGTCTAACCACCAACAGACAAAACATGTGCCCTCCAATGTAAGGAGTGAGTGGGGTTTCCTCCCGGTCAAGCAACTAACCATTGTTCATTATGGCGGAGACGCAGGTTATTGTGTGTTCCACATGAGATTGTGGAACCGAACGGTCGGGGATATATAACTCCTGACTACTGTTATCTCGTTAAACGCAGTCCAAAGAAGTCAAAAAACTCCATTTATAAGCCATCCGACAAGAAGTCGGCGAAAATATGAGTTGTTTAATTGTGGATATTTTTAAATCCTGCACCTCCCCATTATAATTTAAGGTAACTATTTAAGTTAACCAGACCCGACACTTTTTGCCGTCAGAATATTTACGAAACCTTGACCTCAAAAACAATGTTCCTCCTAAATTTCCACGAATAAACAAATAGTATATCACTATAAAAATAATAAAAAAATCCTATTTATATTTACAGTAACTTAAAAAATACAGTTTATGAATCATAATTGGAAAATGCACAGTATAAATAATAAATTAATATCTTCCAACTGTATGAACACCCTGTGTTGTTTATTTATAAATATCAACTTAGTTCCTTCTAATAAAATGATGATGATCTCAACAGTTATTTCTCAGTAAGAACTTTTAACTGGTCATTAAAAATATAGTATTTTGAAAACCTTCAAACACAAAACTTTATTCCTCCCACATTTCTGCAAACGCACAAATACGTGTGGCGGTATAAATAGAAATAACAACATAAATAAAGTGTCTAAATATACTTGAAGTATTCTAAACAATACCAGAAAAGTGCTTATACAATAGCAAAGCAAAAGGAACCAACCCTCATGAATATAAAACTAAATTGGAAAGGTATTAACCTCAGAAACAATAACATTATTACCAGCGAGGCTTGTATGGTGAATAATATCTTAATTGTCAGGTACACAAAACAGATTGTGGGTGTTTCGATTAGTTTGATTGTGAAAATATTTATAACTTGTTGAAATAACTGACTGATTCGAATGGATTGTCGTTTTTAATATGCCTTATTTCCGAAAAGTGAGCTTTAGTAATATTGCAGAGCAAATGTAACCAATTAATTCACAGCGGTGTACATACAAGTAAAAAGGGAACTTTGAAAAGGATTGAATAGTCACGTAACCAGTTGTCTCATATTAGAATGAATTCGCACATTTTACAAAGAAACGTTTAGATCTTAACGAGTGTTCCTTGTTAAAAATGCAAATACAAGAAATAAAAGAAGCACACGACAAGAAATATTTAGGACTAGTTTATTAAAAGAATTCCTAACTAATCCAAAAAAAAAAGTTAAGAAAAAGGAAGCGAGGCGAACACTTCTACAAAATTTACAATCGACAATTTTAAGTCGTCTTTGTATCTTCTATTTCAACCTCCCAGATTTCATTTCTTGTTCTTTAACACTCCATTGAGGGCCTGCTTCGGTATCCTAATGTCCTACATCCGTCAGGAATAGCCTGACTCAGCAGCGCTTTATGATCGGGGATTCTATGCTGAAACTGGCTTAAACTATGCTTAAACTATGCTTAAACTTCTTTCAAGTACCTCTACGTTGATCTGATAGTCTTAATAAAGTGCAGCCTTGATGAAATCCCTCGAGTTATTTTATTAGCCATACCGAAAAGCGGGAATTGGGATTTTGAACAATGTTTTTTTTGTCATAAATGTAAAGATCATACATAAGTTTTATAACAAAACGTTTTATAACAAAACAAAAAGTTATATCAAATTGAAAATAAATATTTAAAACGATGACGCGCCGACAGTTCCCGAAAAAAACCCGAGCGCATGTGACCTCACAATGGTAAAACGAACACCAATATCGGGTCGGCTCGAAACAATTCGGAAGTTATACCAAATTTACTTTCGCGTCCTTTCCGAAAAAACGTTCGGAAAGAATCGGAGTACCGGGCAAATAAAACAATTTATCGATGTTGATTATTGTTTTATGGGTTTAACCCATATCTTTGACTGCATTTGTTGGTTTGTTAACGATTTGAAAATATACTTGTCTTTAAATGTTATTTTGGCTTTCGGTGCTGTTTTCAACGTTATACTCATATATCTTTACGTAAGATATAAAGGCCCAAAGATAAGTTCAGACTTATAAGCTCTGACTTATTTTCTGTCTGCACAGTTCTTAATTCGCAAGAACCTTGTGACCAAAGTATTTAAGACAGATCGCTTGTGGATACTTTGGCATATCCCGTATAAAAAGTACTTCAAGATAAGTGGTTTGAAACTATCTAATTCTAGAGCAGTGCGATCTAGATATCAATTGATTCCAGCACTCAGTTAATCTTCTTATTCACAGCCCTTATTTTACAAGAACCTTCTCACTAAAGTATTTAAGACATATCATTGCAATGTTTTTCGCCACGATCTAAAACTCAAAAAATATCAAAATATCTGTTCTTATGTAAATAAAGAATCACTGGATAAAAACAAAAAAACCAAACGGAGACAAATTTCTCAGTGATCCTTTTTTGTAAAAAATTTGGCTAACGAAGAAAATTTTAAAAATATAAAGATGTTCTAAAAAAATATAGAAACTTTTAGAATAATTCCAAAACGGTATTAAAAGAATCGGTAACAAAATACAGAAGATTAAAAGAAACCGCTATAATTAATTTAAATAAAAATAAATGTATTGCTATGCAATCGGTAGATTTAAATTCAATATGGTTCTCGATTCTAAAGAATACAATTAAAAACATTTAAGAAGTTTCTAAAAATTGTTCTAAAAAAATATACAAACGTTTAACGTTAACGTTTCGGGAAGTATTCTCCTCCCGTTTTCAAAACGAACCTCAAAATAAAGTGTATTAATTTCTACAAATTATGAAAAGATAGAAAGTAAATATATTTTTTGTGTATGTCAATGATACTTACATTGACAATTAGTTTTTATTGACAGTGACATACTACCAAAAAAATATATATAGGTGAGGTTTACCGTGTGATTGTTAGTTGTTTATTGAAATTCTTAAATGTTTTTAATTGTATTCTTTAGAATCGAGAACCATATTGAATTTAAATCTACAGATAGCATAGCAATACATTTATTTTTATTTAAATTAATTATAGCGGTTTCTTTTAATCTTCTGTATTGTGTTACCGATTCTTTTAATTCCGTTTTGAAATTATTCTAAAAGTTTGTATATTTTTTTTAGAACATCTTTATATTTTTAAAATTTTGTTCGTTAGGCAAATTTATTACAAAAAAGAATCACTGAGAAATTTGCCTCCATTTGGTGTTTTGTTTTTACCCAGTGATTCTTTATTTACATAAGAACAGATAGTTTGATATTTTTTGAGTTTTAGATCGTGGCGAAAAACCCAAATAAAGAAAAAAATATAAGACATATCATTTGTAGATACTTTGATATGTCCCGACTAAAAAAAACTTCAAGATGAATGGACATTTGTGCCTTAAAATGATCCAGTTCAAAAGTAGTGCGTTAAGAAATCAATTGATTCTATTGCTGAGTTATTTTATGTAATTTAAGTTTTTTACATCGATTATCAGTATTATTTATGATAAAGTTAAAAAAAAGTAAAAAATCGACATTTATTTTTTATTAAAAAACCCAATTATGACGGCATTGTAAACAATGATTTTAGTGTACCCCTTTAAGTCGCAGTTACTAAATACCCTTCTCATTAGAACTCCAAAATTAGCACCAGCACGCTTTATTCCTTATATATAACCTCCTCTTGCATATCTCCAGAACTGGAAATTTAAACACAGTGAAATTTGAAAACAGTGGTTGATCATTCCCTCATTCGTTCATTTATTCATTATTAGAAACATTTTGTTGACGTATTTTCATTTTTTGTTCGTTAATTTTAAGTCCGAATACACCGTAAACCTCATTAAGTAAATCCAGCTCCGTTTGCCCGTCACACTATGCACTACAAGCGCACAATTATCCGCCACTACAGCACTACGATGCCAATCTTCTTTACTTTTGATTTCGCATTAAATCGTGCCAGGTTGAATAGGCCTCCGTTTGCCATATCCATCCATTCTATATGATATTTCAACTGAATGCGGCAATCTGTCTGATACATAATGCAGAACAGCGACAATAAACACAGAGAAAAGCGTCGGAGTTCTATCATACAGCTGCTTAATACCAGTCTTAATCTCAAACGCATCAGTTTTGCCCAAGTGTAGCTTGTGTAGCTATATAGCAGGCTAGGCGGGTATTTTATGATGTCCATGGGTTTCCACATTCATATATTCCACATCCATATTTCATTCAACGCAGTCAAACGATTTTGTCAGATCCACAAAGACCACGAATAGATTTCATAAATTATTTAATTATTCATTTTAAAACAAGTATTAGGCTAATTGAAAAGTTCGCGACACCGATAGAGCAGTAACAGAACCATGTAATCTACTACATTTTGAAGTTTTATCCATCATATGAACATAAGTGAAGTTTCACGTCGATCTGTCAATTAATTCGTATAAAAACAGCAGCTCAAAGTAAACGTATCAGTGTAATTTTTTAAAATGGAAAATATTGAAAATCGTGCAGTGAATAAATTCTTTGTAAAAAAGGTTGAAAGGCAATGGTAATTCATAGTGAAAAGGTAAATGTACTAGGAGAGTCTGCTCCTTCAAAAACAATGGTTTGTAAGTGGGCAGGTGAGTTTCAATGTAGTCGTACAAGCCTGGATGATGATCCTCGTTCTGGACGTCTAATAAGTGTAACTACTGAACAAATAATTAATTGTATTCCTGATATGGTTATGGATAATATAAAATTGACTTTGAGTGAAATTGCTAAGGCCATGGACGTCTCAAATGAATGGTTGTATCATATTTTGAAAAAGAAATTGAGCTTGAGAAAGCTATGTGCAAGACGGGTGCCACATTTGTTAAATTCTGATCAAAACAGACTCCTAATAAAACTTTCTAACCAGCATTTGGGTCTTTATCGAAAGAATAAAATAGATTTTAAATGTCGTTTTATAACTAGGGGTGAGACTTGAGTTTACCACTATAATGCTGAACTGCGCCAACAAACCGCAGAATGGAGCGAGCCTGACTGTTCAGCTCCGAAGCAGACGAGATGGCCAAAATTGACCAAACAGTTTATGGCAAAAAACAATTTTTTGGGATGCAAGAGGCATTTCGTTAGTTGTTAACCTTTAAACCGGTAAAACAATTTCAGGGCAATATTACTCATACCTTTTGGATCAATTGGATGCGTAAATTCGTGAGAAAAGACCTGGTTTTGCAAAAAAAAGATCATTTTTCATTAACACAATGCACCGACTCACAGAGGCTCTCTTTCAATGGCCATATTCACCAGATCTGGCCCCCTCTGACTTTCATCTGTTCCCAAACCTCAAAAAATTCCTACGTAGCAAGCGTTTTTCATCAAATGAAGAAGTTATAGCGACCGTAGATGAATATTTTGAAGGACTTCCAGAAAACCACAGAGATGAAATAAATAAATTGGAGAACCGCTGGAAAAAGTGTATTAAGCTTAAGGGAGAATATACGGAATATAAAGTCATTTTTTCTACTATAAACTTGTTTTTTTATCATTTCGCCTGCTCGAACTTTTCAACTAGCTTAGTATACGTCCTAGTTTTATTTATATATTAAAAGAACGCACGAACTTTTTTGATTTTCTAAGAAGTTAACAAGGGAATCACGTAACCTCGGTTAGTTAAACTCTAATAAATTGGAACTTTTACGTAAGTCCCTTTGTGACCGAGAATGCAGAAACGAAAATAGGTTACGTACAATTATTTGCAGGAAAACTCCGTGGCAGGTAGGTCATATAACCATGAAACTATATAAAGGCATAATGTTACGTAGCAGACTCGTTGCACAAGACGATATCCGAGCAAATCTTCGCATAAAAGGCAATTCTTGTTCGAACGTATAACTTAAAATAACCAATTACCAGTGAAAAGAAACGAAAACGTTTTGTGTAAACAGCACATTTAAAGGTTAATAACTCACAATTATTGCCATCCAACAAATATCCGATGTGAAGAGAGTTTTAAATTTAAAATCGCAGTCGGGATGCGAACATTCTTTGGCCTGCCGCTCGCATATTTTCCCGTTGAATCTCTTCCAATGACATTTTATTTAAACCTGTATCGTTTTCTTTTTTGGAATTGCTCGAAAATTGGATTGGACACTGGATTTGAATCTGGTGAGAGTTATATCTTGGAAACTGACACAGTATTTTTTATTTAAATAATGTGAGTAGAAATATGAAATAATTTCTTAATTATATATATATATATATATATATATATATATATATATATATATATATATATATATATATATATATATATATATATATATATATACATTCACACATACACACATGTCCAAAAGTTTGGAATATTTACAAATAAGATATCTACGCCTATAATACCCTAAAATGGTGATGGATATTTATTTTAGACCGTCTTAAATGAACGTAACAAAATCATTGTTTTGCTGATGATACAGGTATTTTGATTTTTGCCAATTGAATTGATACTGGTATTTACACATTATTTCAGTTCTTTTTCTAATTTCAGTCAATCCCTTTGAAACTACCTCGAAACAAAATATCCCATTTTAACACATCAAGAGTAATTGCATTGTTTCAACAGGGTTTTAATCAAAGTGATATCGCGGAAATTGAAGGTGTTTCCCAAAGTGCTGTATTGAAAATTCATTAATATTGTATTGTATTGATTGATAAATAACGTAAAGGATCGCCCCAGAAGTGGTAGAAAACAATGTACAACAGCTGCACAAACCTGGAAGGTCTGGAGTCTACAAGTGGTATATCAAGGGAGCTTGTTAGACTTGAAGGGGTAAATGTTTAATGACAAACAATAACAGATAGACTGAAACCGATAAATTTGCATCGCAAGAGGCATTTACGTGTTCCCAACTAACCCTTCAACAAAAAAATGTAAGATTCGAGAAATGGTAAATCATAGTGCTAACAGGAATAGGAATAGGTTAGGCCCCTGAATAGGGCTCCAGGTCGATAAGCCCCGTTCAGGTCGACAAGTAAGTCCAGTCGACAGAAACGGCTCAACCACGTATCCCATTTGAAGGCGGGAGCGTGATGTTTTGGGGTTGGTATTATGATGGGTACACGGACACCTCGACTGGTCCTGGAGAGAAGAGTCATTGGTGCTGTGTACATCAAGGAAGTTTTAAATCCTGTTTTGTGTCTGTTCTGAGGCGCAGTGGACGATGGATTTGTTTTCATGGATGACAACGCATCACTTCATCGAACAGCAGCAGTACAAAATTTTCTTGAAGAGGAGGGCATAACCAAGTTAAGGTGGCCAGCAAATTCTCCTGACATGAATATCATTGAATATGCTTGGGACATTCTAAAAACACGCATCAAGAAACGAAACAATCCTTCTCTTACCCTGCGAGAACTAAAAGATGCTACTCGAGAAGAATGGAAGAGAATTCCACAAGCCTAAATTGATCATTTAATCGACAGCATGTCAAATCATCTACAGGAATACATACAGCCCATGGAGGAACTAATGTTTATTAGTTTTATTGAAAATTTTGACTCCAAAATAATAAAACAACTACACACATTGGTCATTTGGTTCCAGTTTTATTCGGTACCAGTAGGAGTTGTAATAAAATGATGATGTAAACGAATAAAACGTTATGTAAACGAATAAAAGAAAAATTTAATATCAATAAAAAAGTGAAATGTTTGAATATTCCAAACGTTTGGACATATGGACATATGATATGGCCTGGCCGCGATCGTCTTTCCCAGCTGCTTTCCTTGCGTTCATCTGGAGCTCGGCCGATGACGGCTGAAAGGCTAGAAACCGGTCCCGAGAGATACGTGATGTCGCATGGTGGCGGTTGGGCGAAGACGATCATGGCACCACGTGGAGATAGGGTAAAAGATTTCTGTAATGTATCCCGCCACGACCTCATTAAGCCATCTGGTGGGCATGGGGATATAACTGTATACATACATATATATATATATATATATATATATATATATATATATATATATATATATATATATATATATATATATATATATATATATATAGTTAATAAGATATGAGAAAAGGAAAACTTAAGTTTTACAGGCACATAAAAGTATCGGACATCCGAGTAGGCTAACTAGACAAAGAGTTGAATTTTATGATTATAGGAGTATAGCTAAAATAGAAATAATTAAATGGATTGCTGCAATTAAAGAGGACCTGAGATCTGCAAATATTATACAAAGTGAAATTCAGGTTAGAAACTGTTTCAGACACAAGGTTGACGTTTGGGAGGAGCAACTTGGTCTGACAAAAGAAAAAAAGCTCATAGTGAAAGAATGAAATCAGTATGGACTCAAAGGAAGGCTAACAATAACAAACGCCTCTAACTGTACTACCCTCCACTAGGACCCATACGTGAATAATATCTCGAAAACGATTTGTGATTTCTTAATGAAATTTTGTACACAAATATCAGGAAATGTTTACCACTTTTTGGGTATATTTTCAATTTTTTTCTTATCGCATATTCGAAATCCAAAGGTTATTTGATTTTTTTAAATTTCTTTTCTAAATTCAACGAAGTAAATATTGAATGGTTTTTTTCAAAATAGATCTTAAAAAATGACTAATGTGTTTCTGTCTGTTTTAAAGTAAATATATTTTTCAATTTAGTAGACTATGAAACAATGACATATGAAGTATATCATTACACTTGACAACTGTTAACGTCAATTAATGAATTTCAAATTTCTTGTTCGAATTTTTTTTTTCATTAAAAAAACATAAGAAGAAAAGTTGGCCCGCGAGACGACTTCCGGCATCAAACGTAAAATGAATTGAGGAAGTTTCTTTGGGAATAAAAAGACAAAAATGTAAAATAGCGAACTTTGAAAAAATAATTCTTTTTTCCGAAAAGCGCAAATATTTTATAAAAGACGATTCAAGTATTGTTTCTGCAGTTTTATTTTTAATTCATTTAAAAACGAATAATTCTGAAAAAAAAACAGTGATTGAAAAATTCAAAACTTTTTTCCGATTGAGTAAAAAATTTGAAATATATATATATATATATATATATATATATATATATATATATATATATATATATATATATATATATATATATAGTATATACATATATAACTGAGACATAACAGAAACGCTCATTTTAAATAGAAAGGGAGAGACATCGAAGAGATTGAAAAAAAGGAAAGAAAAATCTTAGGCCCCAAACAAATAAATAGCACAACATACCGACTTCGAGAAAGCCAAAAAATAAAACAATACTCAGATATACATAGCGATATGAGAAAAAGAAGACTTAAGTTTTACGGAGACATAAAACGGATGAATCCGAGTAGGCTAACTAGACAAATAGTCGAATTTTATGAAAATAGGAGTAGAGCTAAGGTAGAAATAATTAAATGGATTGCTGCAATTAAAGAGGACCTAAGATCACCAAATATTACACAAAGTGAAATTCAGGATAGAGGCTATTTCAGACACAAGGTTAAAGTTTGGGAGGTTGGCCAGAGAGAAAAATGTAAGAAGACTGGAACAATTCTGTCTCATGAAAGGAAAAAACCTTATAGCGAAAGAATGAAATTATTATGGGAGCAAAGGAATGCTAACGCCTCTAATTGTCCTTCGCGTAATCCACCAGGGCCTATACGTGAATAATATATATATATATATATATATATATATATATATATATATATATATATATATATATATATATATATATATATATATATATATATATAGATATAATTTATTATAAGAAGTATTAGGTCCATACCAACATTACGCCATATTTTATCAAATGCTTTGGTAAATTTGGTAACTTTAACCGATTCTTTACAATATTTTAAATGAAAAGCTTCATCTAATAACACATAACACAGTCTAATAACACATTTTGACATGATTTTTGTAACATTGATAAGAATGCTTTTATTTAAGTAATTATTAAAACACGTTTTCCCAGAAATGGCCTAGCACGTCCCATTTTCAAGTACCTTCTTCTCGTTAATATCACTGGCTCATTGAAATTATTTGTACCTGACTTTGGATTGGACAATGTTGGAATTACCACAAGACCGTAGAAGGGGTATTTCTACAGTATTCTCAGACCTTTAAGGGCAGTTTTATTGTTTTATATAGTTTAGATAGACTCGTTTACAGTACAATCGAAACCGTATCGTGTGTGTGTACAAAGCCTTAGGTCTCGAACACACGATACGGTTTCGGTTTTATAATCGTTTCGGTTTTGTCGTTCTCGTTTTCAGTAAACTATATATTTTGTTTTGTACGTCCACACGTTGTGGTCGAAAAACGAATCATTTGAATTCAGTTTTCGGTTGACACTGAAATGATTATAAAACTGCCTCGAAACCGGCCGTAGCAAGTAAAATTTTTTCTTATATTGTTAAAAACTCATTTTTTATCTTAGATAATTAATAACTAATAGATTGTAACAAATAAAAATATAGTTGTCATAAGGTCTCCACGATGCGAAATGATTTGAGTAGCTTTTGTTTAACAATTATCCGACTGGAAATGTAAACGATAACTCTAATTAATATTTAATAATAATTGATATATTATAATATTATATAATAATTTTATAATAATTAAGAATAATTAAAAAAATTATTTTTTATTTATCACTTATTAAATACTTTATCACTTATTAAAGACTTGTAAATAATTTGACACTTATTAAATGAGCGATAAACGAAAACTCTAAAAAAATAGTTAATTAACAATTGGCTCATTTTATAAAAAATCATGAAATTTGTTTTTTCCAGCAGATTTTTTTTCTTCAAGTGTCTAAATCATACCATATTTTTTTCAAATGTTTAAATTAATATTTAATAATGATTGGTCTGTTATTTCTGATAGTTTATTTTTCAAATTAAATAAAACAATTTTTACTTTGTTATTTATCACTTAAATTAGTTAATTAACAATTGGCTCATTTTATGAAAAATCATGAATCATTTTTTTCGCCAGATTTTTTTTCCTTCAGTGTCTAAATGATATCATCATTTTTTCATTTTTTATATTAACATTGAATGATAATTTACTTATTAAATAAGAGATAAATAACAAAGTAATATGTTTTTAAATCTTAATTACTATTTAATAGTAATAATAATAATAAAAAAATGTTATTTGCTCCTCCCGGTTTCGAGACAGCGTAACGGCGTAGCGTTCACTGCACGGCACTCTATTTTCAATATTACATTAAAACTATTAGAGTATAATAGAGATAAAGTTCTGAGTTTTTAATCGCAATTAACACGTTTTTAAACTTATGAACTAGACTATTTAGCGCTGAAGAATTTGGAACTGTAGAGGTTGTGCCACGGGCGTAGCCAGGATTTAGTTTGGGGGGCGGGGTGGTTAATCGTGAAATAATCGAGAAACAACGCAAAGTTTCCATACGATACAAAATAGTTTGACTACTCGACAAGAGATGACCCACGATGACCAACGTCCACTAGTTCAAATATATATTCAATTCAAATATAATAATTTAACTCACTTCACTCCTCGTATTTTTTCGGTATAATATTAGGTAATATATATATATATATATATATATATATATATATATATATATATATATATAGATATAATTTATTATAAGAAGTATTAGGTCCATACCAACATTACACCATATTTTATCAAATGCTTTTGAAATATCAAGCTGAAGAATATCAGTTTCAGTAAAATAGAGCATTAATACACGATTATATACCATCCTTCATCAACTTTTAGCTCAAAAAGTGTATCTGCTTCATTAGCCCAATTTAGCTCCCTCTGACAATTTCCTTTTTACCGAAATTTGTAACCCCCAGATAGATTGCCGTGGCAGAAATTCAACTTTTTCTTGTTACTAGAAAAAAGAATTTGGAACTGTAGAGGTTGTGCCACGGGCGCAGCCAGGATTTAGTTTGGGGGGCGGGGGGGTTAATCGTGAAGTAATCGAGAAACAACGCAAAGTTTCCATACGATACAAAATAGTTCGACTACTCGACAAGAGATGACGTTACTGTGCGCAACGTCCACTGGTTCAAATATATATTCAATTCAAATGTAATAATTTAACTCTCTTCACTCCTCGTATTTTTTCGGTATAATATTAGGTAATATATATATATATATATATATATATATATATATATATATATATATATATATATATATAATTTATTATAAGAAGTATTAGGTCCATACCAACATTACACCATATTTTATCAAATGCTTTTGAAATATCAAGCTGCTGAAACAGTCAGAATATCAGTTTCAGTAAAATAGAGCATTAATACACGATTATATACCATCGTTCATCAACTTTCAGCTCAAAAAGTGTATCTGCTTCATTAGCCCAATTTAGCTCCCTCTGACAATTTCCTTTTTACCGAAATTTGTAACCCCCAGATAGATTGCCGTGGCAGAAATTCAACTTTTTCTTGTTACTAGAAAAAAGAATTTAGAACTGTAGAGGTTGTGCCACGGGCGTAGCCAGGATTTGGTTTGGGGGGCGGGGGAGTTAATCGTAAAGTAATCGAGAAATAACGCAAAGTTTCCATACGATACAAAATAGTTCGACTACTCGACAAGAGATGACGTTACTGTGCGCAACGTCCACTAGTTCAAATATATATTCAATTCAAACGTAATAATTTAACTCTCTTCACTCCTCGTATTTTTTCGGTATAATATTAGGTAATATATATATATATATATATATATATATATATATATATATATATATATATATATATATATATATATATATATAGATATAATTTATTATAAGAAGTATTAGGTCCATACCAACATTACACCATATTTTATCAAATGCTTTTGAAATATCAAGCTGCTGAAACAGTCAGAATATCAGTTTCAGTAAAATAGAGCATTAATACACGATTATATACCATCGTTCATCAACTTTTAGCTCAAAAAGTGTATCTGCTTCATTAGCCCAATTTAGCTCCCTCTGACAATTTCCTTTTTACCGAAATTTGTAACCCCCAGATAGATTGCCGTGGCAGAAATTCAACTTTTTCTTGTTACTAGAAAAAAGAATTTGGAACTGTAGAGGTTGTGCCACGGGCGTAGCCAGGATTTAGTTTGGGGGGCGGGGGGCTTAATCGTGAAGTAATCGAGAAACAACGCAAAGTTTCCATACGATACAAAATAGTTCGACTACTCGACAAGAGATGACGTTACTGTGCGCAACGTCCACTAGTTCAAATATATATTCAATTCAAATGTAATAATTTAACTCTCTTCACTCCTCGTATTTTTTCGGTATAATATTAGGTAAAATATATATATATATATATATATATATATATATATATATATATATATATATATATATACATATATATATATATATATATATATATATATATATATATATATATATATATATATATAGATATAATTTATTATAAGAAGTATTAGGTCCATACCAACATTACACCATATTTTATCAAATGCTTTTGAAATATCAAGCTGCTGAAACAGTCAGAATATCAGTTTCAGTAAAATAGAGCATTAATACACGATTATATACCATCGTTCATCAACTTTTAGCTCAAAAAGTGTATCTGCTTCATTAGCCCAATTTAGCTCCCTCTGACAATTTCCTTTTTACCGAAATTTGTAACCCCCAGATAGATTGCCGTGGCAGAAATTCAACTTTTTCTTGTTACTAGAAACTTTGTAGCTGTAATTGAACTTCAGCTAGAACATCTTTTTTTTATATAGAATAAACACATAATAAATTTATTATAAAAAATACATAAACTTTTACGGATCTTTATCCTATTCACGCCAGTATTGTTATTGAAATCCATAACGCATTAATAAATCGACTATAGAAAATAAACAAAATACTTTCTTGTATGGTTTTCGTGTTATGTTCAAATCGTAACAGTTGTCCTGCAGAGCTCAGGGCCGTAAACGGAATAACTAAAAGGTTTCTTTCTTTGTTCCCTCAAGAGAAAAGAAAATATTTTTACGGCCTTCTCCATCAAATATTATAGGCAACAAAAGCTGCTCAAATTACAAATGTTAACTGTTAAAAGTGAAGTAACCTTAATTAACTGATAAAAATTAGAAAAAGTATATTTTTCATTTTGTTATGAAAGGTTGTCATTTTTAAAAATGCTGTCGTAGAGTACCAGGAAATGTATCGTTCTTTAAGATTAAGAGATTTTAGCCTTTGAAGAGGGTATTCAAATCACTTAATATGCAGTCTCCTCCTCTCTAAATCCACACCAAACAATGACTGCATTATTCTGAAAGACTGAACGTAGGGTTGCTTCATTATTGTTGTCTGTCTGTTAGGCACAGTTTGCCCAACCTCTACAGTTCCAAATTCTTCAGCGCTAAATAGTCTAGTTCACAAGTTTAAAAACGTATTAATTGCGATTTAAACTCAGAACTCTATCTCTATTATACTCTAATAGTTTTAATGTAATGTTGAAAATAGAGTGCCGCGCAGTGAACGCTACGCCGTTACGCTGTCTCGAAACCGGGAGGAGCAAGTAACATTTTTTTTATACCATTAAATATTAATTAAAATTAAAAAAAATATTACTTTGTTAGTTATCTCTTATTTAATTAGTTAATTATCATTAAATATTAATATAAAAATTGAAAAAATGATGATATCATTCAGACACTGGAGGAAAAAAATTCTGGCGAAAAAAAAAATGTTTCATGATTTTTCATAAAATATGCCAATTGTTAATTAACTAATTTGAGTGATAAATAACAAAGTAAAAATTGTTTTATTTAATTTGAAAAATAAACTATCAGAAAGTAACAGACCAATCATTATTAAATATTAATTTAAACATTTGAAAAAAATATGGTATGATTTAGACACTTGAAGAAAAAAATCTGCCGGAAAAAACAAATTTCATGATTTTTTATAAAATGAGCTAATTATTAATTAACTATTTTTTTTTAGAATTTTCGTTTATCACTCATTTAATAAGTGTCAAATTATTTACAAGTCTTTAATATGTGATAAAGTATTTAATAAGTGATAAATAAAAAAGCATTTTTTTAATTATTCTTAATTATTATAAAATTATTATATAATATTATAAGATATCAATTATTATTAAATATTAATTAGAGTTATCGTTTATATTTCCAGTCGGATAATTGTTAAACAAAAGCTACTCAAATCATTTCGCACTGTGGAGACCTTATGACAACTATATTTTTGACAACTATATTTTTATTTGTTGCAATCTATTAGTTATTAATTATCTAAGATAAAAAATGAGTTAATTAACAGTATGAAAAATCAGTGATTTTTTTTCCCGGCAGAATTTTTTTCTTTCAAATGTTTAAATGATACCACAATTTTTTTCAAATTCTTAAAGTAAAGTTTTGGGGTTAGAGTCGCATCAGCAACTGAGAAGGCTATTTAGCGACTGGACCTACAGCTTAACGTGGGTTCCGAACCACGGTCATCAGCTACCGAAAACCCCGGTCAGCACCCCCCTCAGGCTATCAACCCTTGGTTTTGTGCTTAACCGAAAGTATCTCGAGAAGCCTACCGACTGGCGAGTGACCAACGTAGAAAACCTCTCAGAAGGCATCCGGCCTTACCCAGCCTCGAACTGGCGTGATTGAGGGGTGATTCCTTGTTAGATTTTACACTCTTACCTAGAAACATTCACAAGAATTTAGAAAAACTTTTTTCCTAGTACGGGATTCGAACCCGCTCCATATTAACTGCCGTAACGTAAGGCTGACGCCTTAGACACCACAGCTAATGTGGCTCCTCAAATTCTTAAATTTATATTTAATAGTATAAGAGAAAAGTTTACTTGCTACGGCCGGTTTCGAGGCAGTTTTATAATCGTTTCAGTGTCAACCGAAAACTGTATTCAAATGATTCGGTTTTCGACCACAACGTGTGGACATTCAAAACAAAATATATAGTTTATTGAAAACGAGAACGACAAAACCGAAACCGTATCGTGTGTTCGAGACCTAAGGCTTCGTACACACGATACGGTTTCGATTGTACTGTAAACGAGTCTAACTAAACTATATAAAACAATAAAACTGCCCTTAAAAGTTCATAGAATCCTGTAGAAATACCCCCTCTACGGTCTTGTGGTAATTCCAACATTGTCCAATCCAAAGTCAGGTACAAATAATTTCGAGGACCAGTGATATTAACGAGAAGAAGGTACTTGAAAATAGGCCATTTCTGTGAAAACGTGTTTTAATAATTACCTAAATAAAAGCATTCTTATCAATGTTACAAAAATCATGTCGAAATGTGTTATTAGACTGTGTTATGTGTTATTAGATGAAGCTTTTTGTTTAAAATATTGTAAAGAATCGGTTAAATTTACCAAAGTTAATGTAAGGTTGATTTGAGGTTTAAGGAAAATACACCCTGTAAGTCAACGCTATTTACATGCGTCACTTTACCGACAATAGATAGATAGCCCCACTTACCCCTCCAAAAAGCTGTATTTTCTTGGAACTTTTTAGACATACTGTATATTGTCGAAATTAACAATAAATAAATATGATGTGGATTAAACTTAATTGCGATATAATTTATATACCAATTATTTTTATATTATATGCACAAAGGGAGACAATATATTTGCAAATAAAGGATTAGAGTGGCTTTGGGCGCCAGATCTACATGTTTTCTGCGGTTTGACTACCGTCAGAGAATATTAATGTGCCAGTCTCCCTGGCTGGTGTTTTTCCAGTGGAAATTTCCGCAATTTTTATTACTTAACAGCATAATTGATGGGAAAGCTATTAAGGCTGATTCTCGAAGTTGTTAATTGTTCTTATGTAAAGAGAAAAGTAAAATATATGTTTATAATGCTAATATCTAACGATTCGGAAAAATTTTACTTTAAATAATTTAAGTTTAATTCGAAAAATTTTAGGTTTTTTATTTTGAAAATAATGTCGCTCAAACTTTCAACGGGAAACGCGTCCCTAAAATATCGACCATTGACTATTAAAGTTATTTTTTTCGGATGTAATGCCAGTTCATTAATCTCTTTTGGATTTTTGTTTGTTTACGTCTCTGTTTATAGGAAAATGTATCGCTTAAAATCAGAAACATTATTCCCAGAACGACTATATTAAAGATAAAGTTGAAGAGATTTAAAAAAAGACTTGTTGAAAGATCTTGTGTTTAGTACACACATCAAAAAATCGTGATGGAAGAATGATGTATTCTCCTGCTACAAATCCAGACATGTTTTTCGAATAGACAGGCGTAAATGACGCATAACCCAGTAATATCCTCTATTAAATCTTTGACCAGTTGGAACGAAATGTTAGTGGACAATACCAAATCAAAGTAAAAATTTACATCTCTTTGATTTTTGACCGGTTTTCATTTTAGGCTTCTTTTTCTTTCTTTATCTTTATTTGTCCCTATAAGTATAAATAACGTTATAGAACCAAGAGGTATGGAAGATTGTAAAATAATTAAATTAAACTTAGTCTAAATTAACACAAACCAACAAACTAAAATAACAACAAAAGATTACAAAAGGAAAACAAACCCAAAATAAAACCAGCAAATAAAAAACACTATACAAAAAGGAGAAAAAATACGTATGATACATGTAATTATGATAATTCACAAATTATTATCATTACACTATAGAAAAACATCATTAAAAAAGCCATCCAATGAGTAAAATGCTACTTTAAAACATGTTGTACCTTATTTGTGGGTAGAGTTCGATCACTCTCTGGAAAACTATTGTATATCTTTATAATCATAAAATTCACATTTTTTTGAATATAACTAAAATTATATTTGTCAGGTAATAAATCTAATTTAAATCTCCTTGTGTAAGTATGACCATACTTCGAAGAGACAAAAAGTTCTTTGTTATTATAAGCAAACATAAAAGAGCTGAGAACATACATACCGATCAACGTTAATATTATTTTTTCCTGTCTACAACTGTCTACAACTTACAACTACAAACCTGTCTACAACTGTCAGTATATTTTATTTTATTTTTTTTGGGGTTTTTCGCCACGATCTAAAACTCAAAAAAATATCAAAAATATCTGTTCTTATGTAAATAAAGAATCACTGGGTAAAAACAAAACACCAAATGGAGGCAAATTTCTCAGTGATTCTTTTTTGTAATAAATTTGCCTAACAAACAAAATTTTAAAAAATATAAAAAAATTTCTAAAATAAATACAAACTTTTGAACGTTAACGTTTCGGGAGGTCTTCTCCCCCGTTTTCAAAACAAATTAAAAAATAAATTATATTAATTTCTATATATAATGCAAAGATAAGAAGTAGATATATTATGTGTATGTCAATGAATCTTACATTCACAATAATATATGAACACGCCACAATTATTCAGACATTACTTAGTATATCTCATATTGAAAAGTGCTCTAAGGCATCTCTTTTGAAGTAAAAAATTATCCCTATTTCAGAGGAATTTCCCCAGAAAATTAAACCATAGCTCATCCTAGACCCAACAAATGCATGATACGCCAATATTGCTGCATCAGTATCAATATTGTTAGAAATTACTCTTAAAACATAACAATATTTTGGTTTATCATTAGCTTCGTTGGATTCTAAGTATAGATATATGTCTCATCGCTAGTAATATTGTAAAAGATCTTTCAAATTGAGCGCCTTTTTTAATTCTTTTACTGATACTCAAAAAACGTTTTACTGATAATTGAAGCATAATGTATAACATTTAAGCACGAAAAATAATATCTGCCAAATACCACATCTTGCAGCTCCACAGACGCCCACTCTTTTGTCAAAATTTTGGATGACATTTTGGCATAACCAACTCATCAATCACTCAAATAATTTCATCCTTTAGTTCAGGCATCGATTGTGGATTGTTCTTATAGACTTGACTTAACTCCAAAGCAAATAGTCCAATGGTGGCAAATAACATGATCTTGGTGGCCAATTAACATTACTATTCCTGGCAATTGTTCATCCAGAAACTTTTTCTCTCAATAAATCAATTATTTCATTAGCAGAGTGAGGTCTAGCGCCATCCTGTTGGAATCACATATCCTCCAGATCAATATTATTCAATTTAGCTCACAAAAATCCAGTATAATCTCATGATATCGAACACCATTCACAGTTATAGCTTTACCAGCAGCACTCTGAAAGAAATACGGCCCAATTACGCCTCCTGGCCATAATGCACACCAAAAAGTGACTGGTTTAGGATGTACAGGTTTATCATAAATCTGTCGCGGATTTTGCTCACCCCAAACGCGACAATTTTGTTTATTAACTTAGTCACCAATTTCAAAATGTGCTTTATCTGAAAAGATGGTTTATATTATTTATATATTATTTCCGAATTTTCCGTTATTTCTGAATACCATCATCCAAAAAAAGCATTTTTTTTTATTTCAAAAAAAATCAGAGCTTTCGAAATTAGACGAGAGGGCACGGGAGCCTAAATTGTTCTTCAAAAGTGATTGACTTGATCCAGATAATATTCCTGTAATATCAATAATGTTTACTTAATCGGCCATTTACTCGGTACAAGATCCTTGAATTTTGGTTGTGTTCTTCATTGGTTGATGTGGAAGGTCTCCCTGAACGAGACTCATCTTCAACTGCTTTTCTACTATCAGTAAAGACCGTAAAACTATATTCCTTAACATTTAATGCATCAGTACAAGAAATATGAACAAGTTTGTTGTTTTATTTTTAAAAATCAACGACAAACATTTTTAAAAATTACAAAAAACTATCATTTCTTGACAAGGAAAATTATGTGAAACTTTTGTCAGATATCAAGGAATATCATACCAACTTAAAAACCAAATAGTCACTATCCTTAATGATCATAGCAGTACTTCCACCAAATAGTGTCAATTACCGAATCAACACAGATAGATGAAGCAAGCAGACAAAAACCAAGGACGTCATTTAGAAAATTTAGCCTAACGTATATATCAAAGTTCTTCGTTATACTGTTAACGAAACTAACGAAAATATACATCGTGACCTTCATATGAAAACTGTGAAGTCGGAATCTAAGAACCTTAGAGTGAAATACAAAGAACGTTTTCAACATCACAAAACTGCACTGGCAAGTGGTTTACTTTACCAGTTGTGTGTCACCCAGGATGTGAAAAGACTAAAAAAGTGCGGTTCGTTGGATCTGTCAACTAGATTTATTTGGCCAAGAGTACATGTGCATTCGAAAGCCCTTTTCGTACTCTAGAAAACCATTGGCATCACTTTTCTGAAAATAAATTAATTTTAAGGTTTTAAAAATGGAATGGTCAAAAACTTAAGTTTCGACACTTGCTATACGAGGTGTGGCTATTAAATAGCGAGACTGCTCTGCTACAGAAGAAGTAGGTATGCGCTAAATACCAGCGATCAACAGCTGTTGAGCGTGAGGCCTTCTCTTTCGAATCCAGTACCATTCGCTTCTGTAAACAAATCTGTATAACCGTAGCCTTAACCATTCGCATTAGAGTGTTTTTTTTTGCATCGCCGGAAAAATGTTAAGTGTAAGATTAGAGTAACGAATTGTTGGGAAATTCCACTTGAAATTTGGAAAAATCGCTATTGAAACTTATAATTTATTGAAAGAAGTACATGTCAATGAATGTTTATTGCGTCCACGTGTTTTTGAGTGGTTCAAGCGTTTTCAAGATGACCGAGAAGACGTGGAAGATGATCCACTCCCGGGTCACACTTCCACGACAAAACGAACGATATTATGGAAAAGGCTAATAACATGTGACGTATCGTGTTTTTTTTTCTTACGATAAGAGTCAAAAAAGCTCGAGTGAGCAAATCAAAATTCAAAGCAATGATGATTATTTTTTTTCGATATTCAGGGATTGTGTACCTTCACTGGGTTCAAAAAGGGTTCTTCACTGAAGATCAAACTATTAATCAACATTACTACCTTTGCGTTATTGCTGAACTCCGTGAAAGAACAAGGAAAAAACGACCCGAATTGTGGAAGGACATTGTCTGTCAAGAGATTTCTAGCCAAGTACAGCATCCCAGTATTAGACCATCCGCCTTATTCGCCGGATCTTGCGCCGTGCGACTTCTATATGTTTCCTAAGGTAAAACCTGCACGAAAAGTAACAATATTTGAGTCCCTTGAAGCTGTGAAAGAGAAGGCGGCACGCGTTCTGGAGGAGAACACAGAGAGCATTGTTTCGAACAATGCAATATTCTCATGGAGCATTGTAGGGACAGAGGAGGGGTGTATATTAGACGTGATAATAAGTATGAAATCAAAATAAAATATTTTACAGCGTCGGTCTCGTTATTTAATAGTCAGATCTAATATTTTGCCTTTCGTCATTGTCAAAAAGCTATAGTAATTCCAATGCATTTGCGCTGTAAATGGAATTGATTTGATGTAGTTGAAAGACGACAACTTTGTACTGGACGACACGCCCCGCTCTGGTCGACCTTCCAACCTCGAAGAGAACCATCTCAAAGCAATTTTGAAGAAGGACAGCTCTCAAACATGCCGAGAATTGGCTAAGAGGGACTGCAGCCTTGTGACACTCTCCCGACATCTTCTATATATGGGATTTTCTTAAAAACTCGTAGCTTAGATGCTACACAACCGACGATGACAAAGAAAATCACCGGTATAAAACGCAGCTACGAGCAACAATCCACGGGAGACGAAAAATAATGTCTCTACATCAATACAAAGAAAAAAAATAGAGTGGGTGATGGCAGGAGACACGCCAAAGCCGAGATTTAAGCAAGACCTCCATCCCAAAAAGACCATGATCTGCTTTTGGTGGGACTGGAAAATGCTAGGTCATCTTGCTCTATGAGAATGCACGACCTCACACAGTAAACATCGTCAAGGGGGCCATGAATGATCTCGAATGGGATGTTCATCCGCATCTGCGATACGCTCAAAACTTTGAATCAATCGATTATCACCTCGTCGTCTGCTCGCTATCCAAGCAAATGGGGGACGAAACCTTCGCCAACGAAGAATACCTCCAGGCCCGGCGAATTCTGCCCAAACGACATGAACAAATTCATGGAGACGTGGGAGCAGGTCGTAAAACAATGATGCAGAATACATTAATGATTAATTAACTGTTGTTTTCAATAAAACTCGGCGGGAATTTATGGAACACAATAGAATCAGTTAAAGGAATATGGCAATGGGCTGCTGGGTACTTTGTCATATCAGTAGTTATTATCAAATAATTTACTAGTACAGATTGTAAATTTTTCATAGATATTAATAGTAGGCTAATTGAAAAGTTCGCGGAACGACACCTATAGTGCAGTAAAAGAACTATATAATCTACTACATTTTGAAGTTTCATCCTTCATATGAACATTTGTCAAGTTTCAAGTCGATCTGTTAATTCATTCATACAAAAACAGCAGCCCAAAGTAAACGTATCAGTGATTAAGTTCTTTATAAAAAAACGTTTAAAGGCAATGGTTTGTAAGTCCAATGAGCAGGTGAGTTTCAACGAGGTCGCAAAAACCTGGATCAACAAATAACAACTACCGAACAAATAATTAATTTTATACATGATATGGTTATGGACTACAGACAATTAATTGACTTTGAGTGAAATTGCTAAGGCCATGGACATCTCAACTGAACGGATGTTTCATATTTTGAAAAAGGAATTGGGCTTGAGAAAGCTCTGTGCAACATTCTGATCAAAAACGACTGGGAATAAATCTTTCTAACCAACATTTGGATCTTTTTCGAAAGAATAAAATAGATTTCAAACGTCGTTTTGTAATTATGGATGAGACTTGGGTTTACCACTATGATCCTGAACTGCGACAAGAAAGCGTAGAGTGGACTGAGCCAAAATGGTCAGAATACAGGTTAAGGCATCAATTTTTTGAGATGCAAAAAGCATTTTTCAGCAAGACAATACACCGTTTCACAGAAGTGTTCTTGCAATAGCCAAATTGAAGAAGTTACACTATAAATTGTTGGAGCACCCACTATATTCATCAGGTCTGGCCCCCTCTGACTATCATTTGTTCCCAAACCTCGAAAAATTCCTCCGTCGCAAGCGTTTTTCATCAAATGAACAAGTTATAGCAGCCGTAGATGGGTATTTTGAAGGACTTCCAGAAAATCACTTCACAGATGGATTAAATGAATTGGAGAACCAATATCCAATTAGCCTAGTAATAAATTGTACTGCTACTACTACTACAGGAAACAATATAACGAGCTCAGAAGGCATATATCAACGTGTCCAATAATGATATAAGACAATTAAATAACAGTAAGAAACCTGTATAAATGACCCATTTTAGGAAAGCGACAAACACGTTTTAACGGCAAACATCCGGATTCTCTCCATCTTTCGAACAATTACACAATTTTATCCACGTGATTTCTATTACACGTGTCCCCCGGCGACCCGCGTCTGATTACAAGTTCAATGGGTTCCTCTGCCTCCATCCCCCCCCCCCCCCCATCATTTGTTTACACTCGAAGCTCCATCATCAGTCTTTATGTGTCCTCTTTAAATCGCTATGTATCTTCGGCTAGGTTAATTTTCCGTATTTTTCTCTTGCAACGTCCACGCGTGCCGCTGCCCCCAGGCACGCGGATATTTTCGGCCCCGCGATCTAGTCGTCTGGCAAAACAAAATTGCCGCGACCAATCAACGTCGCCATTGACAGGGGCAGACCGCAATTTGACGGGGGCGCACGTGGCGACCTCTGTGGTGCCGAAATCAGAGCAGAGACGATGGGAAAGACCGCTGAAGACACAGGGACGTAGAGAGTTTGTTTAAAAATTCGAAGAAATATAGTTTATTTTTCTAATTCGGAAACTATGGCGTTTTAAATTCATACAAGACTCATGAAAGATAGAGCCTTCATTTAATTATGCAATCCACGTTATCTATAAATGTGAACAACCAACACGACAAGTTGGTAATGATAAACACGAAACCATGGAAGGGAAAAACAAGAAGAGAAGCATATGTCGTAGATTTGTTATCGAAAATGTTGTTGATGAAATTCAAACGAAAATTATTAAAGTTTAAACTTTTTTGAGGTAACATTGATGAACATTGGTGTATATGAATCTGAAAATCCGAAAATTATAAGCTACCCGCTTACCATCAAAATCTGAAAGACATCTTAATGATATCACTATAGTGATAGCCTTTAGAGCTCAAAAAATGCTATCATTTAACTAACTTTTTTCAGACGTCAGCTCGTTGAGATTCAAATGACTAATATCAATAAGACAATATCAATAAATGTATCTAAGAGCTCTAAAGGATGTTTGCCTTTTGAGCCATTTTCATAACCTAAATTATTAATTGTATGTGTATCAGTTAAATGATTGTATGAAAATATTCGTGAAAAATGTTTGACTGTTTAATTTTAAAAAACAACAGAAAACACCAGATTTTAAGACTTGAAAATTAAAATTTCAAAATTTTTAAAAAATTGTCTCGTTTTGTCACCCATTTCGTACTTTTCTGCACAGGCTTACAATTAGATATATCCCAGAAAGATATTTTAAAGGAGTGTTGTACGTTTATTTTATGTGCTCTGTTTTTCTGTTCATTGTTTGAACATCACAAATTTTAAATAAATATATTATAGATAATTTTTTTTATATATAATTTAATTGTTTAAAGATATCACAAAATGTTTTAATACATTTTAATACAAAATCTGTGACCATAAAAATATCCACAGCAGGTATATTATCAGAATTAGCCTTCATGAACCCTCTGTCACACATTACTGAACTAAATTAGTAATTAACAATATTTTAATTTGCACTTAACTAACCAATTTTGACAGTATATATATATATATATATATATATATATATATATATATATATATATATATATATATATATATATATATATATATATATATATATATATACGAATAGAAGTCGTTAACAGTACTGATGTGAAAACACTTTAGTATTCTGATGTCACAAACATATCAGCCAATCGCGGCGCGTTCGTAGTCACGTGACTTGTTTTTAATTTTATACATTTTAATTAATTTATAATTAATTGTAACAAGTTTTTAAAAAGCTTTTTGCATCGATTATCAATATTATTTATGATAAAGTTTTAAAATAAAGTAAAAAAATCGATAAATATTTTTTATTCAAAAACCCAATTATGAAAATAAATGGATTGGTAGGGGCCAGCCAGATTTCCGGATTTAACAAAACAAGATTTTTTTCTTACAGGGTTACCACCCACTACAACAGAGCACATGCAAATTAGAATAAGAATTATGTTTATGAATATTAATGAGGCAATGTTTATTAGAGTCAATAGTTCTTTTGAACATAAGCATAGAGTTAAGTTACTTAGGCTTAAGTTTTGTTATTCTATGATAATTGCTTTCTAATCAAATATTAAAACACGTGATGACCTAAATTCCTAATATTTCATGAATTATCATGAATTTATTCACTAGTTTAATAATAACATAAAGCCTAAGGTGAATTCCATTAAAAACGAAATATTAAAAACAAAAATGTAAAAATCTCGGAAATTATGACAGATAGATTAGGATATGTTTGACAAGAATAAAAGTGTTTTGTCTTAGGAATAATGTAAAGTGAAAAAATATTAAACATTCTATTTAAAAAAAAATAAGATATGATGTTCTGATTTTTTTTCATATATCTCAGTTGTCTGTATAACGTAGACAAATTTTATTTGAATTAAAAATCTTAGTTTCACTAATATTCCTACCAAAAATGATAATCTTACAACAAAAAATAAATTATATATGACACTGTAAAATAGAGCCTGTAACAGAAGTTGCCCCTCTAGCTAGAATATTTTACATCCTCCATATTCACCGAACCTGGCAACCTCCAATTATAACTTGTTCCAGTCTTCACAACATTCTTTATACTAGAAAACTGACAAATACGGTTTTAAAAATGACTTTTTTAGCAATACCAGCTATGATCGAAACTCGAAAATGGGTGTTGTAGCTTCTTGGGTTAATTTCTGTCACGCCACTGGCTTTTTCAGCAAAGCAAAAACCGAATCAGTCACTTAGAATTGCTTTCCATAACAAAAAAATAAATTGCTTTGTCGTTTATTTAGATCTGCGGGGTTAATATTTTTAGGCGAAGAAAGAAGATAATAAAACTCAATGCATTTAAACAAAAACAATTGGAATCAGTGGAACGGACAGGTGAAATATAAACGGATAATCGGAATGTTCAAGGGTTTTATAAGGTATGACGTCCATAAGACGATTCGAAACATCTCCTGTTTCTGACAGGTATTACTATAATTACATAATTGTCAATAATAGGAAAAAAAATATTATAAAAATACCAAGGCCGTTAATAACAAATATAACACCTCATAGCTACATAACAAAGAATTATAATATTCATTTACAAAAATTACGAGGCTACCAAGCACTAAGGTAAACTTTCAGCAAATAAAAATGTATTCATCAGTCTTATAGCCCTTCAAAGCCAGACATCCTTTCCTGACACTTATTTCAAATAGAATCTTATTTTCTCTATATAATCAACCTATATAATCAATTTTATCCCGGTTACTAAACAAATCCAGTAGGCCTTGGCAAACAGATGAATGCTTACGTTTTTATTATGTCATTGTTTTCATATATATATGGTTTCATATATATTTTCGTATATATTTTTCATATATATTTATATATATATATATATATATATATATATATATATATATATATATATATATATATATATATATATATATATATATTTCTAAATCATTCCGGTTGTGGATCCGTTGATTCTGTGAAGAGTCACGACGTTTCGCCAAAATCTCATTTGGCATTTTCAAGTGTTGTCCACCGGCGACTGCGCAGATTATATCGAGGTAGTTCGGGACTATTTGCGGCGCTCGGCAACGCTGTCGGGCGTCTATTTATTGATTGTGAGCAAACTTTCTGGAACCCTTAAATACACACCGTATAGAAAACCAACCCACACCGATCGATACCTCAACGCTAAATTCCATCATCATCCTTCTCAAATCCAAGCAGACCAACGACCCGTGCACGTTACTTGGACTCTTCAGTCGAAGCGGACAACACTTGAAAATGTCACATGAGATTTTGGCGAAACGTCGTGACTCTTCACAGAATCAACGGATCAACACCCAGAATGATTTAGAAACATAATCTACCATCCGTGAAAATATTAGTTTTTTGACTTCTTTGGACTGCGTCCAACATATATATATATATATATATATATATATATATATATATATATATATATATATATATATATATATATATATATATATATATATGCAGTTTTTGCATTTGCATAAGCAGTTTTTTTATTTCTTTGGACTGCGTCCAATCAAACAACAATAGTCAGGAGTTATACACCTTTGGGTTCCACAATCTCGTGTGGAACCCAATAATCTACGACTCCGCTAAAATGAGCATTCATTAGTTGCTTGACCGGGAGGAAGCCCCACCCATCCCTTACATTGGAGGGCAAATATTTTGTCTGTTGGTGGTTAGACTTATCACTCACAATCAAACAACCCAGGTATATTTGACACAAGGTTGTTTGATTAGGAAGAGGGACTGCCTGTTCTTGACGAGGGAGCATATGTCTGTACCCTGATGAGTCTAACCACCAATAGACGAAACATTTGTCCTCCAATGTAAGGGTTGGATGGGGCTTTTTCCCGGTCAAGCAACTAACGAATGTATATATATATATATATATATATATATATATATATATATATATATATATATATATATATATATATATATATATATATATATATATATATATATATATATATATATTATTGTTTATATATATTGTTTACAATATTTTGAGAGAATTGAAAAATAACATAAAGTAAAGAACAAATCAATCAATTATTTAATTACTAAAAATAAGAAAATGAGCTTTTTTTTGAAACTGAAAATACCTAAAACGTAGAAACTAAAATATATTCCTGTATATTTTTAGATTCAAATTTCTGTAGATTTAAATTTAAATTTTTTAAAACTTCCAATATTATGTAACCCAATATACACCTATTGCGTGATCAATTGTCAGTGTATAATTAAAATGAAATGTCATATGAGCATGCCAAATAACCTCAAATTAACTTTATGTTTCTAGATTGTTTTAGAAACTTATTCGGCTGACATTTAATAACTAAGTCGTTAACATGTCGTGGTTGTTCGGTTATGGGAAGAATAGGGACCAGGGTCCTGATCTCTCCCAGATGGGACTAGGAGTACCGGCCGGTGCAGGAGGGGGAGGAGGCTCAGATGATGGGGCTCCCAAAGAGCCTAATTTATCTAAAGCAGAACGTAGGCAAATGGAAGCTTATAGGTTTGATTCGACTGCTTTAGAACGAGCTGCTCAAGCTGCCAGGGAATTAGAAAAATCCAGTAAGATACTTGTAGATTATATAATTACATTATGGAAAAAGGATCAAAGATCAATGATATTCTCAAAATATAGGACACGCCAAGGAAGCCCTGGAACTCTCCAAACTCCAGGAAACCACAAGACAAACTGAACAACAAGCCAAAATTAAGGAATATGAAGCCCACATTGCCCAAATGCAAATTGAAGCTAAAAGAGCTGAAGCAGAGGAAAAACGAAAATTGCTTCAAGAAGAAACAAGACAACATCAGTCTAGAGCTCAATATCAAGATCAACTTTCTAGGAAAAGATACGATGATCAGTTGGCTCAACAACAAAGAATGAATGAGGAAAACCTCAGAAGGTATGTTTCCTGTTCTTTTTATTGGGGAGTAGGTTTATGTTTCAGTTTTTAGGCAGGAAGAATCTGTGGCAAAACAAGAAGCAATGAGAAAAGCCACAATAGAACATGAGATGGAGCTGAGGCATAAAAATGAAATGAAGAGAGTGGAAGCAGAGCTCAGAGCTAAAGCAAAAGTTGACAGGGAAAACAGGGATCTAACACTTGAACAGATTAGACTGAAAGCGCAAGAAAACCGTGTTACTGTTCTGGAAAGTATAAAGTAAGTGATTTTTTTTGATTTTAGTGTGAGTGAGGTTATTTTATGAAATATTTAGAACTGCCGGTACTGTGATTGGTGCTGGAGCTCAAGCAATGTTAACTGACTGGAACAAAGTGTTGACAGCTGCAGGAGGCCTTACTCTGTTGGCTTTAGGTGTATACTCGGCAAAAGGAGCAACTTCTGTAACAGCTCGTTATGTTGAATCTCGTTTAGGTACTCAGGGTTTGGATGAGTTCTTTCAGTATGCTAAGGAGCTGTTATTCTTGTAGGAAAGCCTTCTTTAGTTAGGGAAACTTCAAAATTTTCTTTACTTGAAGCAGCAAAACATCCAATAGAGACTTTAAAGAAACTAAAGACCAAAGAAGGTGATGTACTTCAGGGAGTTGTTTTGGCTCCAAAATTGGAGGAAAGACTTCGTGATATCGCCATTGCCACTAAAAACACTAGACAAAACAAGGGAATGTATAGCAACATTCTTATGCACGGTCCACCAGGTACTGGCAAGACTATGTTTACAAAGGTTAGAGTTAAAAAAGATTTAACTTTATATTCTTTATTGTTTGATTTATTTATAGAAACTAGCACACCATGCAGGCATGGACTATGCGATTTTAACAGGAGGTGATTTCGCTCCGCTGCGCAAAGACGGCGTCACCGCCATTCATAAAGTTTTCGACTGGTCCAACAACTCACGGAAAGGCCTTTTACTGTTTATCGACGAGGCCGATGCCTTCTTGAGGAAAAGATCGTCGGAAAATATATCTGAAGACTTGCGATCGATGCTGAACGCGTTCCTTTATAGAACAGGGGAGCAAAGCAACAAAGTTATGTTGGTTCTCGCCTCCAACACTCCCGAACAGTTCGATTGGGCGGTGAATGACCGCCTGGATGAAATGGTCGAGTTCACTCTACCAGGACTGGAAGAGAGGGAGCGTTTGATTCGACTGTATTTCCAGAAATTCGTTTTGGAACCGGCAGCAGAAGGAGCCAGGTAATATAACACAATCTGAGAACAGTGCTTTATGAACCTACTCTACATTGTGACGTTGCCAAATTAATTTCTAAGGATTTTTTCTTCCAATGATTTACAGACGACTGAAAGTAGATAACTTTGACTATGGAGCGATTTGTACCAAAATGGCGCACGGTACGGCCGGTATGTCAGGTCGGGAGATCGCCAAGTTGGGAGTAGCCTGGCAGAGGGCAGCATATGCCTCTCAAGATGGAGTTCTAACTGAGAAAATGATCTGGAATATTGTGGATGATCACGTCAGACAACATAAACAAAAGGTATGACGTCTGCTTGTTTTTTTTTAAAGCTTTCTTTATAATTTGATTGATGTTATAGGTTAACTGGCAATCGGAACAGGAAAGACTCGAATCCAAAAGCATTTATCATTCGGAAAAAGAAGATTCCTATGTACCTGTTACTTCGAAAGAAGCTGAACTATCTCAGGACATGAGTAGTGAAAAAAAATAGACTGAAATTAATGTTGTAGGTACATTTTTCATTTGGAAATGTGAGTAGAAGGTGTTGTTTTTCAGATATTTATTTGTTATATGTGTGAACCGAGTGATTCTTGATGGGTTTACCTTAAAGACTTAATAAATAAAATTGTTGCTAGGCAACTAAAAAGAATAAAAGAGGCATTTACGTGTTTTTGTATGAATCGACTCTTTTTATATCTGGTTTTTTAGAATATAGTAATTTTTTACTGTATACATACAAAATGTTTATTTTTTCATCAAAAATGGATACATGAACAGTACAATTCCTTATTTTGAATATTGACCATGTGTCTGTTTGGTTTGTGATATTTGAGGTGTTGTAGAAAGGAATTTATTTTTTTAATTTCTCTCCACCTGATGGATGTAATTTATTTTACTATTCTGTTTTCAACAAGCTGTAAAATAATGTTTCTAAATAAAATGTTAAATAATTTTCATGGAATTTTATTCAATCAGCAGAATGATCCTTGATTTACTTAAGCAAACTTCAATACAAGAGACATCAGATATCGTATTATGTCGAGCATAAACTATACCTATGCCTATTCTAACCATCACTCTTTTGGTGGGATTTTTATAGAAAAAAAATTACCAATCCTTTGTTTTTATGAGATCTCTTTGGAAAAAACCTTTATTTTTGAGATTTTTATTGAAAAAAGGGCAATACTTTGTTTTTGTGATTCTTTTATTGAAAAATCGTAAAAGGGAAGGATAGGGGGGAAAAAAGTATTCAGATCGGCAACCCTATATACACTGCATCCCGATTCAAACTATCTCCTCGAGTTTAATTATGTATTTCATTCCAGTTTGTTCTCTGATCCATTTTATTACCTTCTTTCTCATAGCTTTATTCCTATCTTTTGTTTTCTCCATAACTGTTGTGTTTATTTAATTTGTGGTAATATTTTCAGTGTAAAAGTGGCTATTTCCATTTGTTCCAATTGACAATGTTATCAACCAAACCAACCACCATATTTACCCGATCTATCCCCTGTGTCTGACCTGATTTCAAAGAAACGGACACATTACAAGAACATTTCCAAGATTGAAACTTATGCAAATATCTTAAAATATTTAATCACTTATCGTGAACGTCCTTCTTCATGTGCTGCTACAGCCCATCAGTGAGCCTTGACCTGCTTCAAACTTCGTCTTCATCCAGATTGATCCCAAGAAGCCCATTGATAGTTTTGTGCCATGTGCAGTATTTCAGCATCTTTTCTTACATCATTCTACCACCGTGTCCTTTTACTCCTTGTTTGTCCCTTCATTCTCCTTGGCATAACCAAACCAAAAATTCTGCAGAGTACTCTGCTTTCATATAATGTAAGCATCTATTCTGATTTTTTGCGAGGGTTCACGTCTCGCAGCCATAAGTGACTTCTAATCAACTGAGTGTTTTACAGATTTTAACTTACATGTTCTTTTGTATAAGCCACGATCTTAGGAAATACTGCAAGGAGTAAGTAGTTTTGTTGTCATTCTTCATACGTGTTCATATCCTGTGATGTTTTTGTCTAACTTGCTTCCCAAAATACGTACATTTCTTCGAAACTTCAATGTTATCATCGTCCATTATCTATATATTCCCTTCTTGGATTACTTCCCTTTTACATCGCTTTTGTTTTGTCTATATATTTTTCTAAACCAGCTCTTTTGGCTTTCACCTTTATTTCATGATGGGTCTCTCTTAATATTTTCGATGGGTTCATGAGTTTAGATCATCTGCATGCCCTACTATATGTTTTTCTCTCTATTATTCTGAACGTTCTACCACAATATTGCAGGATGTTACAACGGATGCTAAATAAAAGTATTTTATATTTCATTTCATTATTTATTCAACAAAAAATATTTCAAATAAATACAAAAGACAATAAAAAGATAAGATTTCATCGGAAATAAAATAACAAGGACACAACCCAACACTGCATTTTTATTTAATTTTCAGATCCACAACTAAGGCCAAATGATCGGACGGAAAGAATTCGTTGGGTAAACCTTCGTACTGTTCCAACGTTTCGGGACTGGTCACCGGTATGTTTCGTTGAACGATAAATTTGTTTCTTTCCGTGAAGATATAATCCAGACAATCTTTGAACTCGTAGGTATAGTTGGTGTATTTGGGAAGACCACTGGCACTTTCCAATATGAAATTGTGATGGATTGTGGCATTTCCGTTGGGCGAAACTACAAAATAAAAACGCTCATATCTCCTAACTTCACACCTGGTGAATATTCAGACTCACTCGTCAGACAATCTTTATGTTGGGGGTCTACAGTGCCCTCAATCATGAAATTATAAAGAGATTTCCTAAAATGGCTGTTAAAATCACCGCAAAACACCACACCTACATTCAAATATTCCTAAAAGGTTTTCTCCTGTAAGATTTCACCATTTACTAAAAAAATACAAACACATTACCCTGCTGAGACGACTTTTTATAGAGTTCAAGAACGTGGTCGACATAAAGCCCTGCAGCAGCCTTATATGATCGGCATCGGGATGATAATAAAGATGAGTATTCCCAACAATGATCACATCCTTTGTCCTATAGTCCTGCAGCACTGTAACCTGTAGGGATGTATTCTGGGCTTTAAATTCCTTCATAACATTTGCATTCCTTTCAAGTAAATAAACCAAGTCAGAAAACTGTTTTCTTCTTTCAAACTCCATTTTAAAGACAATATGTTTAGATTCCAATAGTCTAAAATTATTATAATTACTAAATATTTTATTTATTTATTTTGTTATGGTGGTCTATAAGGTTGGGTGCTTCTTTAACACCAATGAAAAACACTTTCTTAACATGAAACATACAAATGACTTTCTTCACACCAAAGAAAAGAGAAATGAAGACAAAAAGAAATAGAAGAAAAACGCTATTGCCCTTTATCACCAGACTCACCACTCAATACAAGACAAAAAAAATAAGATTCTGTTTTTTTTCTTTAGAAACAAAAACCACACAACCTACAGACCACCCTATTACTTATGCTCTAACTTGTATCTCCTCTTATTAAAGGCACACAATAAACCCTCAGGAATACAATTGCCCTTACGATGATAAAGGCTTTTGTAGCCCATATCAGAAAACTCCTTTTTATAATAATTTGAAAAATGCTGGTTATCCACTTCTTGAAGGGCAACGATATCTGCATTATATCCTAAAAGTAAAACTGGATTAAACTATTAATAAATATTTATCATACATTTCTTTCTACCTCTGAGTTCTTTTACTATTAACTGTTTCCTATAATGAATACTCAGTGCTTTTAATGGACAGTAATGAAATTGAGTATGATGTGCATATCGATCAGAAAGAACATTATAAGAAACTATTCTAAAACTAAAAAAGAATAGTTTGTAAATAATGAAGGAACTTATCTTGAAAAATCAAACCATTTTCCTTGTAATCTGGTCTTGGTGAGTTTATGTCTGGTTTCAAATGGACAACTTGGAAATTCAAAGAGAAATTCCACTTTATTTTCTGATACAACTTCCACTACAGGACTTTTTACATTATTTTCTCCAAATAAAACACATGTCAATTTTAAATAATACCCCACATCATCCTTTTTCACTTCGTAATTAAATTCAGTTCCTACTTTTTCCCATTTTTTCTTATCTAGTGATTTGTACCAGCAAAATTTTGAATCTTTCTTGTTACTAAGAACTGCATGAAACTTTGATGGTTCCACAGGATAGTCGGCAATTATCACATAAGGTAACTCCAGATTTCTTACCAAAGGAGCATTAGCAATTACTTTAAATTTTTCTTGTAATATTTGTACATAGATTTGATGACCATTTTTTGTCATATTTGTAATAAACTCCATTATCAGTATATCTGTCCTGCATGCCTTTGAATCCTTCATAAAAACAACCGAGATTTCACCATTAAATAACTCAGTTTTGGATTCTGGTCTTTGATCAATTTCATCCTCATTCTTATCATTCTCTGTGTTGTTCTCCAAACATTGCCATACATTTTCTTTGATAGTTTTTACCAGCAATGACAGAGAATCAGTTATGTTAGCATACACAATAATTTCTTTTGTTACTTTTTCCTCATTCTTACTTTTTAACAAGAGAGAAAAACGAAAATCACATTTCCCAGTTGGATATCTTCTTATATATGCTGTTTTAACAATATCGCCCATATTGGCAAATGGAAAATAAAAAACCAAATACAAGAACTACTTCAAACATAAAATATTTCCATCACAATTTTTTATCACACCATCAATTAATGTCTAAAATTTGAAGGATTTAAAAAGACAATGAATTAAAACTTTTAAGGTTACAGTATAAAAACTAATCTAAAAAATTGATAAAAATGTCATATTGATATCTATAGCAACTTAAAAGTTAAAAACTTATAGTGGAACATATAATTGAAATATATTATCATTGTCCTATTTAGATACTTGTTTACAACCCTACACTACATAAAGTAATTTTGGATGTCTACCATCTTAAAATTTAGGAACATTTTGAAACGTTAAGAAGAAGAGTTAAGGGTAATTCACAAGAACATTCTAGTGCTCACGTGTATAACGGGTTGCTTAAAGAAACATTAATGTATTAGATATAGATATATTAATAAAATTAAATAATAACTACTAAATTTATATGTTTCAATAATACATAAAAGTACCAATATATTTTACACCACGTACCTGAAGTGTAAAGTTCCCTTAATTTGTACTGAGATGAGTAGTAGTTTTCCTAATTCATATTTTTTAAAACCGAATAATTTTGTGTCGGAAAACACTTTCTAGAATAATTCAATATGCAAGACTATGACGACAATATTAAACAAGCATTGGAACTGTTGTACGATGAAGCTGAAGGTAGAGTAAAAAATTATCAGTTTTCATTTAGTGAGGTTATAATTTATTAAATATCAAATAAAAACATTTTATTTTTTTATAACATTAAAAATGTCGGATAAACGTAAAAGATAATAAAATATCAAAAACTAGAATATCACATTGCAGACATTCTGGTGAGCAACATTCTGATCAACATTACCAACAAATTTGCAGCCACTTTTTTTATTCTTACAACTTAGTTTAATGTTATCAGCTATATCTTCCAAAGCAAAACATCTCGAATATGTGAATTTCTCCTTACATTGGGGGCACTTCATCAGCTTTTCCCTGCATATCTTACAAATGGTGTGTCCAGTTAGGCAATTGTATATTGGAGCAGACATTAGTGACCTACAAACTTGGCACTCTAGATTTTGCAAAAAAAACCAACTCTTCAATTTCTTCTTTATTATAAGCTTCTTCAGCTGGATCTTCTACTTGCGTATCTTCTTTAACAGATACTTTATAGTTGACTAATTCAGAATTAAGAGTCTTTACCATATCTTCAATCTTAACTGCAATCATCATTTTGTTGTAGATATTTTCACTACCTTTATAGATTTGAGAGTATTTGTGAAATTTTGATTTACATTCTTTATCCAAACAGTTAATACAGTGTTCTTGTTCATTAAACGGGAGTAATTTTCCACTTTCCATTAGAATTGCACGTTTAGTATTTGAGGTGAAAAATTTTACCTCAAAATTTATGTTTTTATGTGACATACCAATTGAGTACACACTGATCCAAAAGTGGATTTCATCCCGGTAGTTAAACATCAAATATGGTTGCTTTTTGTAGATGATAAGTCGCATCAAACATCGATTTGGTTGTTTGATGTTCCGATTTTGAATGCAACAGTGATCTGTACATATATATTTACTGTGTTGCTCGTGAAAATGCTGCACTAATTTGCTGATAGGATAACAGTCTTCACAATGATAACACGGGCAGGAAATAACTCTATACCTGCAAACTGATTCATGCTCAGTTATATGTCCCCAAGGTATTGTTGCCGTGCATCCATCAAATGTACACGGAAATGCCATATATGACGCTAGTTTTTCGAATCCAGGCACTGGAACTTTTAAATGGGACATTATAAAGCTGCATCTACCGCATCTAAAACTGGTCCCATCATTAGTAGTAACAGGTGGCACAAACAGGTATTTCTGACACAGAACGCACTTAAAATTTCTTGCCACCACTTCTGGAACATATATACTGTCTACGTCCATTGTTAAAATAGGTTTAGCATCCTCCATGATTTATACATTCAATACGAAAATATTTGGCGTTAATACTATACGCAGATAGCGGGAATAACTCTTAATGAAGCAATCAACGAATACGTGACGGAAAAAAGTTTTGATGCTCTAATAAACTATAGTAGTCAAATGTTAGCTCAAATGTCATATTAAAAAGCAAACATTTTATTATCGTTCTTCAATGACTTGTTTATTTTCAGATTTAAAATGAAACTATTATGAAAATTTCTGAACATATTTTATAATAAAATAAATTTTAAAAATACCGACATTTTTATATGTCGTCGATGATTTGATGTGGCCGCTTTCTGTTATATTGATTTCTATTGATTGAATGCACCTGTATTTAGATTTCTAGCATTTTGACAAAAATATTCCTCAACTGTTTGTTACAGATGTAAATGAGAAGTTTTCTTTATTTTTTTTATCGAGATTAAAATAGGTTAACCCCCTCAATAGCTTATCAATTCAATACGAAAATATTTGGCGTCAACACTACATACAGATTAACTGATTGACTGTTTTAATGAAATTAAAATAACTTCTCAAATTAAAAATTTCTCTTCATTAAGATCATATTTCAAATTAAATAAAACAAATTTTTACATGGTTACTTATCACTTATTTATTAAATAATATTTATAAATAAATAATAAATACCAAAGAAAAAATTCTTTAAATGAGGTAGTCAACGAATCCCCAACGGAGAAAAGTATTGATACTCTAATAAACTATAGTAGTCAAACTTGACAAAAATGTTATATTAAAAAGTAAACGCAATTTTTATTTTATTCCTCAATGATAGGTTTATTAGGAAATAATAGGTAGGATAGATAGGATAGTAGTAGAATAGATAGATAGGAAATTATTTTAAAAGTATCTGATAATATTTTAAAATATTTTTATTAAATATACGGATTTTTATATGGCAAAGATAAGTTAACATCGGTGCTTTTCCTTCGTATATATGTTTATTGATTTTTATTGATTGGGTGTACCTCTAAACGATATATCGGAAAAATAACCGAGCTTTTTTAATTAAAAAAAAAACAATGTTTTAATCAATTCTGATGCTTCTGATGTTTTACCAAGCTTGAAATAAAATTTAATACTAGCTTTTTGTACTATTGTGTTTTTGTGACCTGGTGACAAAAGTTACGGTCTCTTTATATTTTATAATTGTATTTTGATTGTTATTGATTTGGTGAACCTCTATTTCAGATTTATTGTACTTTAACAAAGAAGTGCCTCAACTGTTAGTTACAGATGTAAACGAAAAGTTTCCCTTAGTTTTTTATCGAGATTATGTTGCCAAAAATTATCCTGTTCTTATCAAAAATGGTGTAAATCAGTTTCCTGCTGTAAAAAAGTGGAATTCGACTTATTTCAGGTGTGTAGTTTGGATGATATTAATATTTGATTTAAATTGATTATCAGATTGTAGACAACATTTTGCCGAGAAACATGTGACAGTAACTTTAACGCCAAATGGTTATGCAGATGGAATAGCTGGTTATCAAGGAGAAGAGTATTTCTTTTTACCAGAGGAGGTGGAACTAAGCTTTGGGGAATTTTTAAATTTATTAAGCAAGAAGCCGTAAGAAATTAAGTTAAGAACATGCCTGGAATATGTATTATAAGTTTGTTTTAGATCCAATTGTGTTGGTTATATTCAACAGCAAAATTCCAATTTAACAACAGATTTTTCAGAACTTTTAATTGATGTGGAAAACGAAATATCGTGGGCTTCTGAAGCATTTAATAAATCACCTGATGCCATTAACTTTTGGATGGGAGATGAACGAGCCATAACCAGCAGTAAGAACAAGGTATACTCTGAAATTTTTGAGATACTTGGGTAATCTCAAAAATGTCAGAGTATTTAAATAATTCATACTATGCATTGCCTAACACAGTACTTTTAGTGCACAAAGATCCTTATGAAAATATTTATTGTGTCATTGACGGTTACAAGGACTTTATTCTGATTCCTCCTCTTGACCTACCCTATGTACCATACAGAAAATATTCGGTTAGAAGGTACAAAAATGTTAAGGGAGAGGGCTTTGATGTGGAGCCAGTAAATGATCCAGAAACCATATCTTGGATAGCAGCAGATCCGTTGCAGTTCGATTTAGTTAAAAATTATCCGGATTTTTTCAAGAGGGCGAGAAAGTTTGAGGTTAGAGTGGAAAAAGGGGATGTTTTGTATTTGCCCAGTTTGTGGTATCATCACGTGAGACAAAGTCATGAATGTATATCTGTTAATTACTGGTACGACATAGAATATTCCGATCCTAAGTATTGTTATTATCAAATGTTGCATAAAATGTGTTCAAATAAAAAAAAATATTGATTTTGCAACAGTATTTTTATTTCTTTGCTGTTAAATTCGTATTACTGAACTAACAAGGTTTTATTATTAAAATGAAACTGCAAGATGGTTCAGTTGTGATGTAGGTAATGGTAAAAATTTAGAGAATAATTCAAGTAAAATGAACTTCTTTTGGTAACATTTCTTGCAACCACCAATATAGGATTTTTTTTTAACTGGTTAGTACATTTATATAGGGTGATTTTTTTTTATGCGTTTGAACATTAAGTTAAAATAAAACAGCAACCAAATTAGAGGCCTTGAAACTATTTATTTTAAGTGAAATAACATTCAATGGCATTAATGTTTGAAAACAGTTTAGGACAAATATAATATATACAAAATGGCGAGTTGACATGGCCTGGCCCCGATCGCCTCTCCCAATTGCTTTTCTAGAAAGACTAGAAACCGGTCCCAAGAGATACATGATGGCGCATGGTGACAGCTGGGCGAAGGCGATTAGGGGCACCACGTGGAGAGAGGGTGAAAGATTTCCGTAATATATATATATATATATATATATATATATATATATATATATATATATATATATATATATATATATATATATATATATATATATATATATATATATATATATATATATATATATATATATATATATATATATATATATATATATATATTACAGACATTAAGATATTGCGCATGGTGGGCGGAGCTTTGTTGGCGGTCATCCATTGAGAAAAATTTGGACAACATCATAGTTTTGACATATAACAAGTTTACTAGAAGTTTATGTACGGCGTTTGTGTGGTGTTAATCTAAAATATACAATAATAAAAATACGTTGTGCTCTGTTTGGGTGTAACTCCGATAATCAGTCGAAAAAGAACCCTTGTGAGTTTTTTTCATTTTCCCAAGAATGAAGTTGCGTGTAAGAAGTGGATCCATACCACAAAAAGACAGGATAAGTTTAATCTGAAAACGGCTTGTATTTGTTCGAAACACTTGTTAAATAGCGATTTCAAGAAAAATTTGCAACATAAATTGATAAATTACACACTAAAAGTTACCGCGGATTGAAGTATAATGTTGTACCGACTCAAAATCTGGCATTTAGTTCTAAACAACCAGTATCAAACGAACAATCTGCAAGAATTGAAAAAAGGGAGAGAAAACAAGTCGCCGAGTTGGGGATCAGGTAATTATCACAAGAGAAAACTAATTGAAATAGCAATTAAACCCAAAAACATCAAATCATGTTTATAAATTTGTTGTTTTAATAAGTATGGTGTTTTATTTATTTATGCTTGATTAGATCTTGGGATGGGGGTAGAAATAGTAATGATGGTGATGGTAGTAATATTTCTAATATTCCATGTTTATACCCTAGATTTACCAATAAGTGGTTCAATGATCAAGAAATTCGTCTCTAAAAATGATCCACTTACGTTGAACAGTGCTCATGAAGAAGATATTGACGATGATCTTCATCAACTTGAATATGATGGGCTCGAACATTTAGCTGGATATATAGTTGGATATAGAGTATAGTTGTGGGATAAATAGTTTTCAAGATACGGCCGCGATCCATTCTTAATGGGACACCTGGTATATATATATATATATATATATATATATATATATATATATATATATATATATATATATATATATACAAGTTAAACGATTCCAGTTTAGAAAGACCCAGCACGTCCAAATATACCTGGACTGAGGTTTACACAAACCTTCTGAAGATTTTCTTTCACAAATAAAACAACTTGAACAATTTTTGATGTCTGTTAATGGAAAATCCTTAACCAAAAATTATTTGAATAATTTGATGCTTAGAAGTAGCCGCATTGAATGCCCAGAAAAAGCATAAAACCATTTTTTCGATCGCGAATATAAGTGTAAAATTAGGTAAAAGAAAGATGCCTAAAACTATTGCATAATTACACTTACAGCTAATTTACGATGAACATAAACTTAAGAAATATGTACAATTTTAAATTTAGGAAACAAAATGTTGTCATTTTTAATATCAATATAAAATATGGCTAGATGTGTTGAATAATTAATATTTTATTTGTGACAAAAAATATCGAATTTAGCTAAAACAGAAACACCAATATTGTCAATACAATTTATATAACAGATTTTGTAAAAAACCAACTTATCAATAATAAATTCAACAAATATATCTGAAAATCCGCCCAAAAAAATGAAATTGACACTCATAAAGGGCAAGTAACATAACCTTAAATTTACTTCCACACAATAAAAAGTCTGAATAAAAACGTTTTACGAGAAATTCAAATATGTTTAATGGAAATATTAAACTTGTAAAGAGAAGAAAATGACTAACAAAAATTCTCTTTTCAGAATTTGAATGGACCTATCCTTTGTTTGGAAAGGTTTGATAAGCTCCGCCTATTACCGACGTCAGCGCTTAGGATGTTTATAACGGCGATATTTTCTTCCGAATGCGGTTTTTTGTCTTGTTTTTGTTTTAATATTGAGTAGCGGGAAATGCGTGGGAATTAGTCGATAATTCGGCGAATACATCGCTTGGTTGGGGGATTATGTGCACCATGAAATTCACGTAAGTACTCTATAAGTTTGGCGCACAGAATGCTGATTTTAATAATAAATTTCGACAATTTGCAAGAATTGCTCCGATGTTAAAAGTTCCATGATGATTTGCCAGATTATACTGAATAATTTTGACAGTAGAGGCGTGCAAACCTCACGTCAGGTTCCTTCCTGTTATATTTATAAATAAAAAATTGATAAACAAAACTTGTGACCAATCAGGGTGTGTATTTTTTATCTACTGTATATTTGTTTACCTATCTTGTTCTGTCTAATGCACCTTTTGACAACTAAGCAAATCTGAGTGAATTGTCATTTTGGTTCAAATGTACGTAACAAAATTCTATGTTTATATACACAGTTGCAACCAAATTATGGCAGAAAATCAATGCTGTCACACCTTACCTCCGGGTCACCATGAAAAGTTTAAGATGTCTTAGCCGAATACCGTCCAAAAAGCGACTTTACCATCTCAGCAAACCTGTAGTGTTTTTCTTACCTTGCACAACACTGGTCGAAGATTCCACACCGAATAATTCAGCTTTGCAATACGACGTGGAAGAAAACCTCTCTCACCTGATGACTCTAGCCAGACTGGCTTTAGAAAAGGGTGATTTCGAACGAGCCACTGCCATTCTTGAGATGGGTTTGAAGATATGCGAGGACTACGAATCTTATGTATCCTTGCCTTATATTTATGACATACTGGCATCAATATCTTTTGCTTTGGGCAACATGGGCAAAGCCGAACATATTTTAGTTAGTGCTATGGAGAAACTAGTACAAATAGGAACCCCTGATAACGACGGTCAAATGGTGGATTTCCAGTTAAGGCTGGCTCGAATTTACAGCGCTTACGATGAAACCACATTGGCCGAAATTGGTTTCAAAGATTGTTTAAATAAACAGAAAGCAAAAATTTTAGATGGAGATACTTCAACGAAAACAGGCATGCTTTACGTGAACGTTCTTTTCTGGTACGGTTTACACAAAATCAAAAACTCCGAACATATCGTTGCAAAGAAACTTATAACATCCGCCTATGATTATTCGCTGAAAATCAAAGGCCTGAGTCCGTATCAGGAGATGGTAATCCTATACACCTTGGCCGATCTGCACTTGCAGCTTGGGGAAAGCAATATGGCTCTTCAGAACATGAAAAGTGCGATTTTACTGGGAAAAGGAATAGGAAGTACCGATATGCCTCGATGTTATCTAAAACTAGCTAAGATTTACATGGATTTGAGCGCTTGGAAGAACGCCAAGGACTCTTGTCAGGAGGCCATCAAACTGGCAGGGTTGTTTAACGATCCTGCGCTTAAAAGTGAGGCTGAATATGTTTTAGATACGATTATAGAAAAACTTAACTGAATATCATTGTACGTGTAAATAAAAGCTAAAGTTCATTGTTTTTCTTCAGTTAATATTCAAAATGACAAATTTTATTTTCAGTCAAACATATGTATTATAAATAAAAAATTAAAACCGGCTTAAAACATATTTTAATTTTCTTTTCTGCTGTAAGATGGCAGCACTGTGCCTAGTTACGATGTCTAATAGTTCTTGTGAATATTACTTAATATTAAAACAAAACAACACATTAAAAACTACAGTTTACAGAAAACCAACAAACAGAGATAGGTATCTCAGTTTCTTTTCCAATCACTCAAAATCGATCAAAATACGAGTAATTAAAAGTTTATATGACAGAGCAAAACTTGTTACACTATGATACACTACAAAATGAAACAAATCACATAAAAGACATTTTAATAAAAAAACAATTACCCAAAAAATTGTATAGACAAATCGTTTAAAACTATTGATACCAGACAAAACAGACAATTTATTAATAACAATAATAATAACTCTCAAACAATTAACCTCACAATTCCTTATATCCGCGGTATTTCTGACACAATTAAAAGAGTAGGAAATAAATACAACATTAGAACGACATTTAAAACAAAAAATATTCTTAGATCTCTATTAACAAAAACTAAACCAAACAACACAACAAAATACCAAAAATGTGGTTTATAAAATTCCCTGCGAATGTGGCAAATTCTATATAGGTGAGACTTCTAGACCGTTAGATATTCCTTCTAGGAATAAACCTTCTTAAAAAGGGCGATTTTAATAAATCTAGAATTTGTCAACACGCATGGGAATCTTTCATAAAATGAATTAGAATAATTCCAAAACGGTATTAAAATAAACGGTAACAAAATACAGAAGATTAAAAGAAACCGCTATAATTAATATAAATAAAAATAAATGTATTGCTATGCCTTCGGTAGATTTAAATTCAATATACTTCCTGATTCTAAGGAATACAATTAAAAACATTTAAGAATTTCAATAAACAATTACAATCACACGGTAAACCTCACCTATATATTTTTTTTTGGTAGTATGTCACTGTCATTAAAAACTAATTGTCAATGTAAGTATCATTGACATACAAAAAAAATATATTTACTTTCTGTCTTTTCATAATTTATAAAAATTAATATACTTTATTTTTAGGTTCGTTTTGAAAACGGGAGGAGAATACTTCCCGAAACATTAACGTTAAAAGTTTGTACCAGGTGTCCCATTAAGGATGGATCGCGGCCTATCTTGAAAACTATTTATCCCACAGCTTTGGGGGAAAAAAAATTTACTAAAAATGATCATGAGAAATTCACCAAAAATATTTTTAAGCTTCTAAAACGACCGCAAGAGGGCGTGACGAGCTAAATATTAAAAAAAAAAAAATTTGTTGTATTTTCAAGTGTTAACCGAGTAAGAAAAATTCTCAGTTATAATTAGCAAACTGTCTCCTACAACTTTGTTTTATGACATTTTGTCGTAATTTCACGAATAGAGGGGGGGGGGGGGTTACCTATTGAGATAAAAAGTCGTCTAATGTCCGTTTGCCTTAACCGATTTTCGTCAATTTAGATTCATTTAAAAGGCAGTTGCTGGGACAATCAGATAATCTGGGAGATAAATTATTTAGTTTATAAATGAAACCGCGAGGTGGCGTTACATTCAACAATAGTTTTTTTGAAGTTTTGTTCAGTTTTTTCAAATGGTATGGTACAGCTCTTACTACATGGCAAGAAAGGTAATTTAAAGAGGAATCGTCCAGTGAAAACCCGAAATCGATATCTCTGACATGTCAAGAGATATTTCGCTTTTTCTGAAAAAAATCAGTTAGTTTAAATTTTTACCGTAATATTAAGTTAAAAATTGGTCTTAATATTTAAGTCGCAATCGCAACCGCAACAATTTTATTTAAAAAATAAAATTATCTATTCAGTATCAATCATCATAAATGTTCTAATCCTGACCTTGATAATATTTTCTAATTTAATTACATAAGCGGAAAAAATGCCTTTTCCCAATTGTTGCATTTTCTCTTTTGTGATGCTTAAATACTACTTGACAGAATGTTGAAATCAGTCATTAATAAATATACCTACTCTTTCTTTTAAACTAAATGAATGGATGAATGAAATTCTGCGTTTTTGGGTTTCCAAATAAACGCATGCAATCCTTAGGTACATTACACAAAGAGTGTAAGAAGGGAACCAAGGAAACAAACAAAAACAGTCAAATTAACTTGTCAGTTTTGAAATGCATTACATTTTCAACATTGCATTTGTTGATTATTAATAATAATTATAATAATATCTAACAATGCCTTTTACGAATAACGAGGCCTATGACATGTTGGCGGTGTATTTCCAATGTTTTGAAAATGCATGTATTGCAGAGCGGCAATATGCAAGACAATATCCCGAAAGAAGGCATTATTCGAAGAAGGTGTTTACACGTCTAGCAAGACGCTTACGTATCAGACAAATATCTGAAGAATTAGGTGTTAGCAAGACATCCGTTCATCGAATATTAAGAGATAACAAGCTGCACCCCTATCATGTTGTCTTACACCAAGCCCTTTTGGATAACGATTTCGACAGACGGTTAGACTATTGTCATTGGTTAAAAATATGTGTAGTGGAAATAAACAATTCTTAAAACGCATACTAGGGACTGATGAAGCTACTTTTAGCAGTGATGGAGGCGTTAACTTACATAATATGCACTACTGGGCAGTTGCTAATCCACACTAGATGTTAGAAATCAACCACCAAAATAGATGGAGTGTGAACGTATGGTGTGGTGTTTTGGGAGACAAAATTATTTGTCCCTTTATTTTTAATGGAATTTGAATAGTGAAACAGATTTACATTTTTTACAAAATGGACTGCCAGAACTAATGGAAGATGTTTCGTTGGAAACAAGAAGACAAATGTGGTACCAGCATGATGGATGCCCTGCCCACTTCTCGCAGGTGGTTCGAAACTTCTTGGATGCTTCGTTTCCAAATCGTTAGATAGGATGGGGTAGTTTATTTTCGAGGCCGGCGCGCTCACCCGATTTGACAGTCCTCGATTTTTACTTGTGGGGCAGACTAAAAGACCTTGTTTTTCAAACTCGTCCAACCACACGAGAAAACATGATTGAAATAATTCAAAATTCAATAACCAGCATTTCAAGAGCGGAAATTGAAGCTGCCGTTTTTAGTACTCGTCGAAAAATAAATCTTTGCATTTCTAAGGATGGAAGGCATTTTGAACATTTAGAAAGGCGTTAAAGTTCAGATTCTGTTAATTATTAGACTGTTGTGCTGTTAAATTTATTTGGCTGTTGTTATTATTATTATCTTCGTTGTTGGCCCGTTGGCCTTTAAACACGCTCCAAATTAATATGGCACGAAGAATTTGGACCAGTCCTAAGCCTGGGTAAAGTGTGAAGGAAGGCAAACATTAGGTTAATATTTTTTTAACTTAATGCAGGTAGTAGTGAAATAATAACTGATTTTTTCAGAAAAATCGAAATATCTCTTGACATGTCAGAGATATCGATTTCGGGTTTTCACTGGATGATTCCTCTTTAAATTACCTTTCTAGCCATGTAATAAAAGCTGTACTATTCCATTTGAAAAACCAGAACAAAACTTCAAAAAAACTATTGTTGAATGTAACGCCACCTCGCGGTTTCATTTATAAACTAAATAATTTATCTCCCAGATTATCTGATTGTCCCAGCAATTGCCTTTTAAATGAATCCAAATTGAGGAAAATCGGTTTAGGCAAACGGACATTAGACGACTTTTTATCTAAATAGGTAAAACTCCCCCCCACTTCTTTATTCGCGAAGTTACGACAAAATGTCATAAAACAAAGTTGTAGGAGACAGTTTGCTAATTATAACTGAGAATTTTTCTTACTCGGTTAACACTTGAAAATACACAAAAAAAATGATTTTTAAAAATGTTTAGCTCGTCACGCCCTCTTGCGATCGTTTTAGAAGCTTAAAAATATTTTTGGTGAATTTCTTATGATCATTTTTAGTACAATTTTTTTCCCCCAAAGCTGTGGGATAAATAGTTTTCAAGATACGGCCGCGATCCATCCTTAATGGGACACCTGGTATATATTTTTAGAACATTTTTATATTTTTAAAATTTTGTTCGTTAGGCAAATTTATTCCAAAAAAAAAATCACTGAGAAATTTGTCTCCGTTTGGTTTTTTGTTTTTACCCAGTGATTCTTTATTTACATAAGAACAGATATTTTGATATTTTTTGAGTTTTAGATCGTGGCGAAAAACCCAATTAAAGAAAAAAATATATGAACACACTACAATCATTCAGACATTACAGTGAATATTATGTTTTCAATGTAATTAATAAAAAAAACAACTTTAATTATTAATTCACTATTAATAGTACAGTTTTAATTGTTATATACTTAAGTAAAATATTAATACAAGCATTTTAATAAAAAAATATAATGTCAGCAGTAAAAAAAGCAAAACAAAAACGTTATATGAGATATGTCGCAGCGATACGTGTAGCAAATCATTTATATTACTTTATTAGTTTTCCAAACTGTTGTCTTGAATATCGTCGAAAACATATTAAATCAACAAAACAAAAACATAAAAATTTGTCCAAAATATGCTAAATGTGATTTGAAATCAAGATCATGCGGACAGTTCTCTTCGATATGTATCTTTTTTACAATTTTAACATAACTAATAATATTTTTTTAACCTTAATTTTCAAGTTTATTTTTTTCTCAACTTTTTACCTCCAACCTTTTGCCCCTCAACTTTTTGCCTCAATATATATATTTTTAAGGTTTATTAAAACCGATATGGCATAAATCGGTTCCACACACTGGCCTACATGGCGAACTCAATGTAAGTATCATTGACATACACAAAAAATATATTTACTTCCTATCTTTTCAGAATTTATAGAAATTAATATAATTTATTTTTAGATTCGTTTTGAAAACGGGATTAGAGAACTTCCCGAAACGTCAACGTTAAAATTTTGTATATTTTTTTAGAACATTTTTATATTTTTAAAATTTTGTACGTTAGGCAAATTTATTACAAAAAAGAATCACTGAGAAATTTGTCTCCGTTCGGCTTTTTATTTTTACCGAGAGATTCTTTATTTACATAAGAACAGATATTTTTGATATTTTTTGAGTATTAGATTAGATCGTGACGAAAAACCTAAATAAAGAAAAAAATATCAATTCACAAAATACGGAGCAAACGTCAACATGTCTGTGATGCACTAATAACACAAAGCAAAAACCATCTCAACGACGTGGTGTAGGCAATGTGTCGAGGGGGAGCATGCACCAGTTCTCTTGATGTGGGACAAAACACTGACAAGTATATTGGTTCAAGCATTACAAATATTTTGACAAGTGTATTAATTCTTTAATGTCATTGTCTTTTTTATATTTTCTGAATAAATTATATAATTAGAGTTATTGCATGCTGCTTCAATTAAAAACCAAATGTGTATAATGTATGATATACATTTTTTAAATTTTACTAATTATTTAACACAAGCCCCAACTTCAACATCCACAGCTTTGAATATAAAATTATTTAGTTTTATATTCAAAGATCCACAGGTTGGTAAAGTGAAGCTTGCTGTATCATATGGCAAAATGACGCTTACTGCATTGTATAGCCAATGTGCTAGGGCAGGCTTCTATCTTTACAGGACTCCATGAAATTATCATGATTTTTTCAATGTGATAAAAAATGAAGCTGAGGATGTTTTAAATATTGGTAATGAAAAAACGTCCTTGGATACCCAAATATAAGACATGATTAATTGTTTTTCTTTAATAAATAATCAAAATAACAAGGCTTTTGTAATATTCAATACTAGATGTTGTACGTTAAAATAATCTTCCCTCGTGTATGTCCAGCTTTTAGAGTTTCCATCGCACAGGGCAAGTCCTCAAAGTCAAAATGTTTTTGTATTATAGGCTTAATCTGGAAAAATATCATGCAAAATCAAGAATCTTTGTTTTCAAGTGATATCTTCTATATTCTCCCACCTTTCCTTGGCAGATTAACTCGTTGACAAATTCGAAACCAGAACTTGACGGTACGAAATAGCCCCATCTCACTGTTTTTCCGTCGCACATATTTGTGACGTTGGCCTCAATCAAATCCTTGGCACTTTTTAAAAGACCGCCCGCTAATCCATACTTATCATTATTCACTAGAAGGGGTGAGTTTAGAGTGATGTAAGTTTCGTATTTCCACTTGCTTGGGATGTTGTGTATTCCCATATTTGCCGCATCTAGTATAATATGATATCTAAAATTCAGAAAAAGTTGAATCTATTTTCTCATGTTTTCTTTTTTTTTAATACAATGGTTACTAAATAACTTGTTATTTTTATGGATATAGGTGCTAAGATGGAGAAATAGGAAGGCGAATCGTGCTAGCTAACTATACATTATAATATTAAATAATCAATATATAAAACAATTTTAGACCTACTACAACAAAAATTTTGAGCACAAGAGAATCAGCCAACAAACTTAGCAAGTCACGATGGCACTTAATCGATAATTTCGAAACTGGCAATATTTGGTGATAATAATGACGTATGAACCATACTGGGATAACATATGTGTTTCATACGTAATACAAGTATACAGTTTGTAAAAAGTAAATCGTCATTTTTTGTAAGTCCAGATAATATAAAGAGCCTTCGTTTGATTCCGCAACCCACGTCACCCATAAAAGTAATCTTTTTCTTTCAATTGTAAACAGAGTTTAGCACTAATAACGAAAATAAACAACATTTGACCAGTCCTAAATTATTTTGAACCTAAAGTTAAATTAACTCATTCCAAGCAGATGCTATTGAAGAGAAAAAGAAGAGGCATCTAATAGATTTTAATGGATAATATTGTTGACGAAATGCATACAATACAAATTATTTCTTTTAAATTATCAAGTGCGTTTAAGAGGTGTTTTTAAAATACCTTTGTTGCTCAAGAAGCAAAGAAATTAATAAAAACCTTAGACAATGACAGATCTAGGGGAAATTTTGGTAATATTTCTAATGTCAAATGAAACCACCTTTAAATAATTCAACATAAAAAGATGAAAGGTTCTAAGTTACAGGTTTAAACAAAGGCTCTGTAGATTAAACAAGTAACTAAGTTGTAACTTGTGTATTACATATTCAAAATGCTTAATTTGTAAAGGGTTCTAATATTTGAAAGCAAAATTTGTAACTTTGTATTAAAATATATTACTTATACATACTTTCCTTCCAGTTCGACATCTTTAATAAAATTAGGATCATTTCTGTTAAATACTAAATCTGGCTTTAATGCTGTCACAAAGTCTACAGCATCACCAGAACAAGTAGTGTATACCACACAGCCTTGCGATTTCAACAACTGTATTGCTGCAGTTCCTACCCCACCTGACCCTCCCAAAACAAGTACCCTTAAACCCTGTCGTTTTCGAAACAGTAGGTTTCCTACTAAGAATAACCCACTCCAAGCTGTCATTAAGGCATAAACCAGAGAAGCACTTTCTTCATGAGACAGAGATTTTGGTTTAGGTAAGATCTACAAAGGTTGACTGAACAAAAAATCACCACAAGATCTGAGCAAATTACGTGACATTTTGAAGCTAAAACTGCTTCTGTAAAAGTACCTTGTTTATGAATAGGTACAAAACCATACACTTCATCTCCAACTTTGTATTTATTACCCACTCCATGACCCTTTGCTAATACAATGCCTGTTAGAAAAAATTGTTGTACTGATCACTAGAGCTTATTAAATGCCCAAACCTGAAAAGTCTCGTCCTAAAGTTAATGGAAACTCCAAATCATTGTTTCGTAACACTTGAAATGATGTTTTACCATAACCACCTACAATGTCTCACTTATCAATCTATATCAAAACCAATGCGAAGTTACCAGTTGATTATCGAGACAAACCTAACATAAAAGAATCAATGGGATTTAGTGAAGCAGCTTTAACTTGAACTAACACTTCATCAGGACTGCTTATGATAGGAATTCTTTTTAATCCTAGTTGAAGCTCGTCGGTTTTGCCATATGAATGAATAGACCAGGCAAAAATCTTCTGGGACTCTTTTGCTTTCGGGGCTTGTTGGGAAAAGCATCTTTTACAGATGTAAATACTTGTTTTCAACATAATTGTTGTCACTGCTTATCTGAAGGTTATGTTATGTGTCAACCTAATATAAAACTAACTTATATTCAAAGATCTCAACCTACGAATATTTATGTGAGGGTTTAAGATGAGCAGATGTTTTTACGACAGCTTTAATTTGTCCTAGTATTTCGTCAAGACTGTTTATTTAAAGCTTGATTATTTTGATGAAGAAATCAACGTTACTGATAATTTTAAGGTTACGTTATGTCAGGCTATGAACATTTATGAGAGGGTGTAAAATATACAGATGTTTTTTTTAAGACATCTTTAACTTGTCCTAGTATTTCGTCACGACTGTTTATGATGGGGATTATTTTCAATCCTAGTTGCAGCTTGATTATTTTGATATATGAATGAAACGATAAATGATAATGACTGATAATTTTAAGGTTATGTTACCATTTAAGTTAAGGTGAAGACGTTCTTAACCTGTCCTACAATACTTGTAGTATTTCATCACGACTGGTTATGATGGAAATGCTCAATCTCAGTTGAAGATTGATTATTTTGATATATGATTGAATTAGAAGGCATTAGAAAAAAAACAAGAACTGAGAATGCTATATATTATATTGGGAATGTGCAAACATTATTTTTGTATTTATTACAGCGTGAGGTAAATATTTCAGAAATCACCAATAAGTATAATCATTAATCCACTCCCAAAAAGCTGTGAAAGGGCAGTATGTTATACCTACTTTAAATATAGGATAGAAAACTAAAAGTTTTACTTTAAAAATAGTGCAAATCATAGTTTTTAACTTATAAAAACAATAGTTACACTGATAAATAAAATTAACATTTCATATATGAGAAAAACAAAGTGAAATAAATTAAAGCACGGTAAAATATCACAATGAAAAATCAAGTTTAGGAAGCGTCATAGGTTCTACACAGACAAATGATAGAATGTTTACAGGAAACATCGAACATTAATCTTATTTTTTGAGCTTATATATATTATTGATCTAGAATAACTCCTACACAAAACAGTATTTCTTACAACTATATTTTTCAGCTAATACTATAAAATGTATCAGTAAAAAACACATGCAAGTAACTCAGTATCCTCATTCCTATATAGTCGAAAGCTGGAATATAAAAAGCAAAATTCATGAAGTACGATTATTTGAAGCTATTTACCCCCAAAGGGGCCAGACCTTTATTCTAATTGCGCTTGGATCAACCTGTTGGATTTAACGGTAGAATTTTACTTCAGTTTCAACACAATCTTTAAATAATTCGTTGAATTCGGTGAGATCATCGCCAACAGAGGAAATTACTTGTTCCACTTCATTAACACAATTAGTTTCCATGTTTTGAAGTAGTTCTTGGACGCTCTTGTTTTCGGCGTTTTTATGCAAAGTGTATAAAGAGTGAGGAGACTGGAATGGAAGAATTAAAACATTGTCTGTTGCAACTCTTTAGCTTGCCAAGTACAAAAAAAGAGTTTTTTGGTGAATCATAACATATAAAAACTTAAGTTATTATAAGGTGCAGTACTTACTTCATTATCCGGGCAGATGGTATGTTTGGAAATGACTACGTTGTTGGTAAAAATAAATGGTTTGAAAACAGATCTAGAAGGGTCCGGGGTAGCTGTAAACCAATGAACACTTGGCCTGGTAGAGCTCAGAACAGAAACCTAAAAAAAAAAACAGTTTCAATTGTTTTTTATCATTTTGAAAAACAATGTGCATAAGTGCTCTAAGGAGAAAGAGAACTGAACAGTAAAAAACGAGTTGCAGTTGCTTTTTATCATTTTGAGAAACCAGATAGTTGATCTAAAGAGACAGAACTTAATTTATGAAAAATCAGTTTCAATTGTTTTTCATCATTTTGAGAGGCAAGATAGGTGATTTAAAGAGAAGCAGAATGTAACCCAAAGAAAAAAACAGTTTTAGTTGCTTTTTTGACATTTTGATAAAAAAAAACAGTTTTAATTGTTTTTTTTATTATTTTGAGAAGCAATGTATATAAGTGATCTAAAGAGAAATCTTGTAGTTTTCTTTCTCTACAGTTACAAACATTCAGTTTCTTTTTAGACAACACATCTGACTCTAGGACATACCTGACTAGCTGCAGTGGGACAACCATCACTAGATTTTCGACATATACCCGAATCCTTATCGCGAAGGATACTGAACATGTCCGTTTCCTTAAAGTTGTTGGAGGAAGTGAATTTTTCTAACAGTTTCTTACCATTGTCATATCGTTCACTTCCTGGCTTACTTTCCCCACTAAATATTTGGCTGAAGTTAAATTCACCCTAAAACACTTAATAAGAACAGATTTTTTAATATTTTGAACCCCTTACGTTGCCATCCCACAAATTGTTAGTCTTAACATATTCCTCTATATTGTCTGATTTTTTATCAATGTTAGTTGTAATGCTTAATACATTTGAAATGTTCCTGTAACCACCTAAAACCCATGTTAGTTCTTAGGGATTAGAATAAGAACAAGGAATTTGTTAATTACTGGTTATTTTTTCTGCAACCCAATGTTTTCCACTAGTTTCCAAAACCCATGCCTTAGTTGGATCAGCAATTATAAATGAGTTATGATAACAAAATCCTTCATCTGTTTTTGAGCATGGACCACCTTGTCCATATTTTTCCAAAAGGGTAGTAATAACATTTAAAGCTTCATCAGAACTTGAACTTCTTTCCAAACCTAACCTATTATTTGTTTCTTTAATTTTTTCATACTATTTTAACGATTAATGTAATCTAACCTAACTAAATCCATTCCAAGCAATCTTTTAACTTTAGGATCAGCTTCAGGTGTAGAATCAAAAGTCCAAACAGCTTCATTTCCAATTGCAACACCACATTCATTAACTCCCATTTCAGCACCCCACATCCAATTTGGTTTACTCAACATGACAGCTTTAGTTTCACCAACTGGTTCAATCTCTATATAAGTACACTGAAAACAACACATGGAGCGGTTGTTTTAATAGAAACATATGGTGCATTTTTACCTTTGTAGGACCTGATGACTTAGTTGCTGGTACATAAATAACTTCTTGGATTTCTCCTTGGGGTCTATCTGAATTTTTACCAAAAACCACTCCATGTTGAGTCAACGGAGGGAGTACCACAAAAGTATCACAAGATTGCAGTTTTGCCATTCTAAATATATAACTCAAATAATACAAGAAAGGAGTTCTTGTGATATAAACCTTTTTGGAAACCAGGCTTCTCAGTCAACGTGATTTTGCAGAAAAGAAACGTGCTAGCAAATTTAGCAGCTTAATAAATACTTAAAAAAATTATTGTTGCAAAATATTAAGGCTTTAGTTCCTGTACTTATGTTTACCTAAAGAAAATTTTCACTATCACCACAACCTAAAATATGTTTTTGACAAATGTCATTACGTGTAAAAATTGTGACTCTTAAAACAGCTGGTCTTTACGAGTAGGATTCTGTTCAGCACTATTGAATGCCAATATTATGTTTTAATATAATGAGATATATTACATCAATTTTTGCATATTGCCATTATAATGGTAACCAGAAGGATATTTTTTCCAAAATTTGTTGCATATTACTAATGATATTATGCAACTGAAAATATCTAGTGTTATATTTAAACTAGATTTTCCGATGTTGTCAGATTTATCAATAAGTTTTGGGGAATAATATTGTTTGGAATTATTTTAAATAAATTTAAGATTTTTTTACTATTTTATAATTGCCATTGCAATTATTTAGTTTTTCGTTCAAACATAATTAACAACCGAAAAGGTTGTGTTGTCTTTTCGATATGATTCACATTTGGCAACGTCAAATAAATGATCATTCAAAATTTTAAGCAGTGGTCTGCTGACATAAGCAGGCAAACTTAATTTTTTTTAGTCCAGTGTGTGAGACGAGAGTTGTTAGTACTGAAGGGGTTGTTGAGAAAAAAGAATAGTTACGAATATGGCATTGTTTCGCATAAGTGCAGCTAGACTAGCTGAATCACAAGTAAGCTATTTTTAATGATTATTTGTTATTAAGTGCCAATTTTCTGTTAAGATGCTCCCTACGAGAAACACCACCCTTGCAGTCGATTTAAAACTGTGAGGGTGAAAGGCACTGATTATTTCAAAAGGGGGATGAAAAATGTAATTTGCCATACTCGAATATAGGCCGTTCTACATTAATAGTTTGTAATACGAGTCTGTATCGTTACGTAAGGTGGCAATTGGATTTTTTTTGAGGTTATCAGGGCAAATAGTGTAGTTTCATAAAAAGTACCTGTAATATTCCATCTGTGTAACATTTCAATCAAGGTCGACATCCTTTATTATGTAAAAACCTCTACGTTGTGACTATACCTTTCACCAGAGAGAAATTTATTTTAAAAAATATATTTGGCGCGTTCAGCGCATTCTAAATGTTTTTTCGTGGTTCACGCAAAGGTGTTTGGTTCATTCAAAATTTATTACAAGAATAATTATCAGATAGTTGTGTAAATAAGTGCTTATATTGAAGTAGATTCTGTTTTATTAATTCCACTTTTTTTCGGATTCACATACTCATTAGTTCAGGGTTTTCCTGATTATGCTTACCGATCAGATTATAAGAAAATCACGTTAGCTGTATCAGTTATCTTCCTGATGACCTTGTTGAATAAAAATGACCTGACCTACAACGAGCTTTTTTTAATCGCTAGTAAAAGTTCATGTTATCGGTCAGTTTATTTGGCCATGCTGTTGGTCGATATCTTTGATGCAACGTTATCCGAATGCACGATATCGATGTGTGGAAACGGATTATTTCGGATAACTTCTACGGTTTGACTTGGAATAGATGGAAAAATAAATTTATCATGTGGTTCTGAAAAACCCATTAGGAACATGATTGTTCTAAACGAACCAGTCTCTGATAATTTATTTTTAATGCTCGAGAAAAGAATTGTCACTATACAGGGTGTTTCAAACAGGGTTGAATATTTCAGCTTCTTTGTTCGGTGCTTGTCATACTGTATAATATGATCAAAAAGTAAAGGAACTTTTTAAATAACGCACAAAGTATTTATTTATTAATTCATTCGGCGTTGGCAAAGTGGTTGTTTCAATCGAGCGAACAGGAAAAAGTCACACGATGCCATATCTGGCCTTGGGATGGTCTTAGTTTAACTTTTAGCGAAATATTGCCGAATTATTATTGCGGTGTGAGCTGGTGCGTTATCGTGATACAAAAATCATGAATTGTGTTGCCATAAATCTGGACGCTTTACGGGGATGTTTATTGGCGATTTGTCAGTTCAAGATCATTTATGCCATTTGTAAATATTTTTTATGTGCGCGACCTAGGACGCGCCACTCCAGTGGAGGCCTGGGATGCACCACCCACCTCACAGGCGCATTGTTTGAGTTATGGAAGTCGAAGAGTTAGCAGCTATATACCCAACTACACCTTGTGAAATGGAAAATATATAAAAAAAGACGTGAAATATATTTACTTGGCATGGAATATACAAAAACTAACATTCCATATAACACGAGGCTGTTGAACTTCAAAAATAAACACTTTCGCATTCGAATTCATTCAGGTGCCCACTCCCGGTACAACGTGTGATAGGCTGATTAGAAAACCAAAGCCGACTGGGTAGCGGCCATCTGCTGAGTCGCAGTAGATCATGTTCGACTAGGCCGCGCCACTTGTTGGGTGGCGCCACCCCGTGTAAACGATCCATTTAAACTGTTTTTTACGTTTTTTTTTTATTTTTTATTAAGTTATAAATATATTTAAAATTGCCAGAAGCCTGTGATAATTGTTCATTCGACATTTCCTCGGTGAGAAAATCAAAAAATTGTATCGCTGCAGATATTTTTCTCCATCCGAGGCATTTGGTGCGGGCTCGGCTTGCCTCTTTCGCGTTCGGGCTCAAGTGAGGACGCAGCTTTAGACATTTAAAGCTGGGTTCACATCAATACAAATTTGCGTCGTGCGGGCTGTATATGTTGTATGTAGTGTGTCTACAGACAACGTACACGCTCTGATACACAAATATTATCACCGCATAGCACGCACACGAACCATCTGTTTTCCACTAGATAATTCGAACAAATTGTTCCAGTAAATTCAAAACACAGGCAACATTTTATTTGTGTGGACCCAGCTTAAGAGAATCATTAGTAATGTAATGAATCATTGGACGTTCTACTGACTTTCTATTAGTGTTTGTGATAATTCATTTTTAATATGCTAGTAAGAAGTAAGTACTATACAGGTTGTTTTTTGTTCGTTTGGTCTTCTAATTTGTTTGAACCAATCTTTTTTTCTTTCCTGATATTTTATTTACTTATTATACGTAGTATTTATTATTTTGCTTTAAGATACGCTGACATTTCTGTATAAGCTTCCACGCGAAAGTCCTAGGTAACAGATTTTCCAATGCTTTATCGGTTTTGGTTAAATATTTATTAGTACTAAACTTGAAGAGATTTACCACTAAACACCAAAACGCTTTTTTGAACTGCTCGACGCACGTTTCGCTAACCATGTTAGCATCATCAGGAGATGATCTAATCTAATTCTAAAACTAAGCTATGTTATATTTATATGAAAACCATACCTAACGAAACGTGTAAAAATCATGAACCGTGAAGTGTACTAAGCCTTACATTAATAATTGAAAAAGTTGACTGAAAGGAATCGGTCCTTTATCTCGGCTCATGATTTTCTTACATTTTTCTATTTGAATGCTTTCATATGCATCCAAAGCCCTATTATTATCAACACTTTTAATTAGTCTTAAATTACTAATATCTATAGTGTGGTCATGTTCGATTGCATGTTGGGCAACACAAGATTTTTCATTTCTCCCATATGTAATGTGGGTAATATGTTCTTTATATCTTGTCAATATGGATCTTTTTGTTTGCCCAATATAGCTTCGATCACAGTCTTGACAGCTAATTTCGTAAATCCCCGGCTTTTCATGTTGCTCTACTTTATCCTTTGGATTACCCAGAACTTCTCTTAATTAATTATATGGTTTGTACACAACCTTAATGTCCACTTTTTTCAAAATTTTGTCTAGTCCTTTTGTTAATTAGGCATCAATTGGTATTACCATGAATTTCTTTGTGTTCTGATCCTTTTGAAAAGTCGAAGATTCTTTCAATAATTTCCTGAACTTATGTTTTCTAATTAGTTTGTCTACAATGTTCTTATTATAACCATTCACTTCAGATACCTCCCTAATTAATTTTAATTCTTTGTTATAATTATCTTTATTTAAAGAAAAATTAATTAATCTATTTACCATAAAATTTAAACTAGCCATCTTATTTTGGAAGCTATGATTTGAATCATTAGGAATGTATCTCGAAGTGGTGGTGGTTTTTCTAAAAATATCAAAATGTAACCTATTTTTATTATTTCTACTGACTAACACATCCAGAAATGGTAAACTATCATGAAAAAAGTGGACATTAAGGTTGTGTACAAACCATTCTTCCAAGTTCTGGGTAATCCAAAGGATAAAGTAGAGCAACATGAAAAGTCGGGGGTTTACGAAATCAGCTGTCAAGACTATGATCGAAGGTATATTGGGCAAACAAAAAGATCCATATTGACAAGATATAAAGAACATATTGCCCAAATTAGATATGGGAGAAATGAAAAATCTTGTGTTGCCCAACATGCAATCGAACATGACCACAGTATAGATATTAGTAATTTAAGACTAATTAAAAGCGTTAATAATAATAGGGCTTTGGATGCATATGAAAGCATTCAAATAGAAAAATGTAAGAAAATCGTGAACCGAGATAAAGGACCGATTCCTTTCAGTCAGCTTTTTCAATTGCTAATGTAAGGCTTAGTACACTTCACGGTTCATGATTTTTACACGCTTCGTTAGGTATGGTTTTCATATAAATAGAACATAGCTTAGTTTTAGAATTAGATTAAATCATCTCCTAGCTCCATGATGCTAACATGGTGGTGCTAACATGGTGCTGGTCAGCCAGGCCGTGTGCTATCGATCGAAACAAGTGATTGTCAGAGGGAGCAACGTCTGGAGAATACGGCGGGTGGGGTAGGACTTCCCATTTCAACGTTTCCAAATATGTTTTGACAACTTTCGCAACATGGGGCCGAGCATTGTCGTGCTGCAAAATCACTTTATCGTGTCTTTCGCTGTATGTCTTTCAATGCTCGGCTCAAACGCATTAATTGCATTCGATAACGATCCCCTGTGATTGTTTCAGACTCTTTTAATAGCTCAGATGATTTAATCTAAAATCATCTCCTGATGATGCTAACATGGTTAGCGAAACGTGCGTCGAGCAGTTCAAAAAAGCGTTTTGGTGTTTAGTGGTAAATTTCTTCAAGTTTAGTATTTCACACCAAAGGTTCCAACAGAACAATTGATATTTATTAGTACTTGTCTAATTTTGTTTTAATTATAATTATAGCTTGAAAAACTTGTATGAAAATTTATGTTCAATTGAGTAGTTTTCTTTAAAATATATCAGCACATTTGATAAATAATAATGGGTTATTGTTTAACGATTAAACTACAAATAAACTAATGAATTTCGCTTAAATGAAAATGGCAACGTCGCTTGGATTAATTGAGATGATCTCCATGTTAACAAGAAAAATTATTTCGATGAGTGTATTTAAATTCATTAAAAACGACGATTGTATTCTCTACGCGAATATCGCGATATGATTATTTTCGGAGGTGTCGCCAACTAGATTAGAAATGTACCATGACTTTTGCAACGCGTTCGGGAAAAGAGATTAAAACGGTGCTAGGCTTACCTTGCACCATACCTTCACATCCCAAAATACGGATGCCAAAACCTTACTAGGTGACATTTGCGTTTTTGGTCGCTTTGGGCGGCTTTTGCCAATTGCTGTTCACTCAGCTAACTGCTGATTTGAGTGGAGTGCAGTGATTGATCTATCTTTCATCCATTGTCACATACCGCATGAAAAAATCCTTTTTATTGCGTTGAAACAGCTCCAAACAGGGCGTTGAATCGTCGACGCGTTGCTGTTTTTAATCGACCGTGAGCAAACGCGTTATCCACTTCGAACAAAGCTTTCTCATGAACAAATGATTTTTTCAGAAAAATCGAAATATCTCGACATGTCAGAGATATCGATTTCGGGTTTTCACTGGAAGATTCCTTTTTAAATTACCGTTCTAGCCATGTAATAAAAGCTGTACCATTCCATTTAAAAAAACTGAACAAAACTTCAAAATAACTATTGTTGAATGTAACGCCACCTCGCGGTTTCATTTATAAACTAAATAATTTATCTCCCAGATTATCTGATTGTCCCAGCAATTGCCTTTTAAATGAATCCAAACTGAGGAAAGTCGGTTAAGGCAAACGGACATTAGACGACTTTTTATCTCAATAGGTAACCCCCCCCCCCCCCTCTATTCGTGAAATTACGACAAAATGTCATAAAACAAAGTTGTAGGAGACAGTTTGCTAATTATAACTGAGAATTTTTCTTACTCGGTTAACACTTGAAAATACACAAAAAAATTTTTAAAAAATGTTTAGCTCGTCACGCCCTCTTGCGGTCGTTTTAGAAGCTTCAAAATATGTTTGGTGAATTTCTCATGATCATTTTTAGTACAATTTTTTTTCCCCAAAGCTGTGGGATAAATAGTTTTCAAGATACGGCCGCGATCCATCCTTAATGGGACACCTGGTATATATATATATATATATATATATATATATATATATATATATATATATATATATATATATATATATATATATATATATAAAAATCAATATCACAATCTTTTTTCGAAATCTCAAATTTGATAAATATTTACAAGTGTTCAAATTTAAGTTTTAAGTAAGCAGTAAAAATATACTGTGGTAAATGAAATCTATTGAATCAATATTAAACATAAATTGTTTATTCACGTATGAACTCTTAAGTGTTATTGTAAAACCTTGTACTATCTTATATGAACGTACAAAATAAATAAAAGAAATGTGTACACATTTCATATACATCTCAGAAAATTTTCCAAATAGTTTTCATAATGTAACTGGAAGATGAGTATACTGTATAAAACTTAGAAAAGGAAGATAATTTCTACCTGATTCCGTATATTTTGTTATAGAGTATGATCTGGCAACAATGCCTAACCGGCATTTATATCTATCTCTTCCCAATAAGATCTGTCACAATAGTTTAGATAACGACAGACTTCAAGAGGGCCTTTCTAGTTCTAAGTAATTTTTAAGAAAGTACGAGCGATAGTTATGAGTCAAAATAGTGATGACTTTTGTTTTTCTAAAACTTAAAATAGTTACAGAAATTTACAATTTTTATTTATGATACTAAAATCAGACCTTATAATTATTAATACATCATTATTTATTTATAAAAAGTAACGGATTGACTTCTATGCTATATGTGTATATACAGGGTGTCCTATAACTTATCCACCATAGAGCAACTGGTGATAGTAGAGATCAAAATAAGAGGATTTACTCAATAAAGTAAGTACAGGGTGTTGAAAGTGAAACTACATTTTCGAAAAATGGAGATAATTTAAACGGTGGAGGATATCAGGTTCAAAATCGGTGTAGTTGAGTTTTCAAAGGTGACAAATCCGAAATTGGCACCAGTTTGAGCCTAGTTCCTAGAGGGCGCTTGATACCTAGTTTGTGAGGTATTAATTAGCTTATACTTTTTTACCCTATAAAGCTGAGAACATTTTGAGTTTTAAATAGAGAAGAATCATAATTTCCACGTAAAAAAGGTACCCTTGGTCAATATCGATATCTCACGCCCTTTGTGCGATATTCGTGTTCGAATATTCCATTGTCCAATTCCATATACAATTCCCATATTCCATCTTGTCGATGGCTGAAAAATCTGCAATTCACAAAGTGTGCCTTGAATACGAGGAAAAAAAAACATTAAGATGACTAAAATACATCGAACTTTATTTAAAATAACAATGAAATAAGCTTGTTGAATTTGTTGTAAAAGTTCGTCTCGTGTATTGATTTCATCTTGGTAAACTAGATACTTCATACGACTCCACAAATAAAAGTTTAGATTAATGCCTTAGTCCAGATGAATGTTTGGGCTACGAGGTGGCCAAGGAAACTCATCACCGCGCCCAATCCATCGATGTGGAAAACGTTCATTCAGATGATTTCGCACTGCAACAGTATAGGACAGGATCATCATCCTGGCTTGTACGACCACGTTGAAACTCAGCTGCCTACTTACAAAAATATTGTTTTTGAAGAAGCAGACTCCCCTAATACATTTACCATTTCACTATGAATTTCCATTGCCTTCAAACCTATTTTTACAAAGAATTTAATCACTGCACCATTTTCAATATTTTCGGTTTTAAAAAATGACACTGATTCGTTTACTTTAAGCTGCTGTTTTTGTACGAATGAATTGACAGATCAACTTGAAACTTCACATATGTTCATATGAAGGTTGAAACTTCAAAATGTAGTTCTTTTACTACTCTATAGGTGTCGCTCCGCGAACTTGTCAATTAGCTTAGTATAAGAATGGTTAAAATATTATTTTTTAACATTTTAACATATTATTTTAAACATTCATAAGACGCATTGTAACTGGAGATGAGACATGGGTATACGAGTTTGACATGCAAACCAGTCAAGAAGCTTCGGAATGAAGCCTTCCAACTGAACCGAAACCGAAAAAACCACGTCAAAGTCGATGAAAAGTTAAGGTGATGTTGACTGTTTTCTTTGATTCAGACGGTAAATAAACAAGAAGATGCTCAGACGGTAAATAAAGAATATTATGTGAGCGTCATGCGGCATTTGAGCGAACAAATTCGTCGAAAAAGGCCAGATTTGTGGAAAGAAAACTCTTGGATTTTATATCACGACAACGCACCATCTCACAAGGCTATCATTGTGAACGAATTTCTGGCTAAAAACTCAACAAACATCATCGAACAAACACCGTATTCACCTGATATGGCTCCGGCCGACTTCTTTCTCTTTCCAAAACTCAAATTACCACTTCGAGGCACCCGTTTTCAGTCGATAGAAGACATAAAAGAGAATTTGCGGCGAGAATTGAAGTCGATTCCAAAAAATGCGTTTAAAAAATTAGTAATTGCCAAGATAGCTAGCGTGCGAATAAGAATCAAGACAATTTGCAAATATCGAAGATTTGAAAAGTGCTATTCCGACTTCATGTACAGAAATTCTTCAGCAAACTATAAAACATTTGTACTTTTCATTACCAAAAAGAATTTGACATAAATTAATTGTCCAAGTTGTTGAACATAACACTGACTAAACATTTTGCAATTCCTCGATAACACAGTAAATATATACTTTAGCCAATTTTCAGGAGGCCAATTTTCAAATCAGGAGCAATTTTTGACAAAGATTTAGAAATATCTGTAAATTATTTGGCTGTTCTATTTTCGATTTTAACATTTATCTCAATGTAATAACTATATGTATAGCAGTCTAACACTTTATTTATATAAACCTTTTAACATCACAGTATGTACAGTATTTGTAACTTTGTCAATAAAAGTTTAAATTATCGTATGATTTTTTTCCCTTGATATTTACGTACAGTAATTAAAGTTCACTAATATGCAATTCAAATGTGTCAGCTCTCAATTCACGTCATAAATAATACTACATATCATTTGCAATTTCATACGATCTTCCCAATGAAAAAGGTGAATAGTGTCGTGTTGTTTAACTATCACTAATTTAGAACTTAATAATAATGAATCATTACTTATATAGAATAAATATTTTCTTCAGACAACTATTGAGGCAATTATTATATGGCATTAGAAAAAGAATGGAAAATAATTGTGTTAAAATACAAAAGAATTCAGGCTGCATTTATAACGAATACTAAATATTTTAGATGTTGATGAATCCTAATGAGTATCGGGCAAGAACCTTTTAATTGAAATACTGAATTAGCATAATAAAGCATAAGAAAAACTTAAAAATAATTATATGAAAATGCAAACCAGAAATATGATGGTATTTACTTGAATACTCAATGTCACTTTAAAGCTTAATAAATACTAATTAATATTGAGTAAACTATTAGGGCGACTATATGCTCTTAGAAAGAAAATCGTAAAAATCTGTGTTAAAATACTAGACGGAATTGAAACTATATTGTTTGTAAAGAATACTGAATGTTTTAGATGTTGACGAATCCTCGGTATTCAGCAATGACTTTTCTTTAGTGAAATATCGAATTCGCTATCTTACATCATAAGAAAAAGAATTATTTTAAAATATAAATCAAAATTATGAAAGTATTTATTTTTAACGAATACTAGATGTTATTTTAGAGGTTACTGAATCCTTAATAATATTCAACAAACAAATTCTTAAGACCATTATGTGCTCTTTAAAAGAGAAAAACAATTAAATGTGTTAAAATATTAAACAAAACCGATACTATATTGATTTTAAAGAATACTAAATGCTGACGAATCTCTCTCGGTATTCAGCAAATATTTTTCCTTAGCGAAATTCGAATCGAATTCGCTATCTTATATCATTAGAAAAAGAATAAAACATTATTTTAAGGTATACTTTCAAATGTTTTAAGGGTAAAAAGGGTTCTAACAGGGATTTACTTCCAAAGTATATTAGATGTGACTTTAGAGCTTAACGAATCCTTGTTTACATTGAACAGATCATTTTCTGAAAAAAATCTTGAAGCAACTTCAATATGGATTTAGAATATATGCTATAACGAATACTAAATGTTTTAGATGTTGATGAATCCTTATCAGTATTGAGCAGCCATTTTTTTACCTAATACTGATAGGGATTCATCAACATCTAAAACATCGAACATCTAAATTTGTTTAATACAAACAAGGATTCATTAAGCTCTAAAGTAACATTTAGTATTCTTTAGAAGTAAAAACCATCATAATGAATGATCATGAGAATTATGATGGTTTTATAAGACAGAATTGAGACTGCATTGGTTCGTAATGAATAGTAAATGTTTTACGAAATAGCTATTTTATTTATTTTTTAGCTATTTTACAGCATAAGAAAAAGAACGAAGTAATTGTATTTTTTTTGGGTAAATTAATAATTGTATTAATTTATAACCCAGAATTGGCGCACATGAATACTAATCAATATTGAATATTATACAATGTTATTTAAAAAGAATTCTAAATGTTGTATTAAAGCTTACTGCATTCTTACGAATATCAGACAATGTTTACGAGTGCCTGCGAATGTTTTTTTGAAGAATCATCTGGTATGTAGTGGCTAAAATAAATTGTGTTAAAATATTTGCAACTGTCATTTTATATAAACAAGTTTTTTGCGGTTTTATTCAGGTATGTTAACCAGTATGACGTTAACAAAAAAATTATATTTAACATTTCAATTGGCATATATTTTTTTTGTCGAATATCTCCAGACACTTGATTCTGAAATATTTTGAAAATATTTAAGTACTTCTTAAGTTGTTATTTGCGATCTAAATTGATTAATTGTTACCATGTTCTTGATAATTTCACGACACCTTTATCGAAACCGTCGAATAAAATATGATCTCGTGTTTTACGAGCAATAATTTAAAATGCAAATATTTTTATCTCCCACGTCACGCCATTAAAAAAAAATCGAGGAAATTTCTGAAAATTTCCGAACGAAAAAATTCGGACTTTGATATTGTTTTCCAGTTTCAATGGGTGAAATTGGTTGAGTATCTCTTGTCTTACGTAATGTTTTGGAATCCCTGGCCACAACCTAAAAATAGTGGTCGGAGTGGCGTCAAATTTGTAGTGCCAGTTAATTTTCCTCTCTTGATATATACGCTTGGGAAGTTGTCCATAATATATTTGTACTAAGTATTTTATTTACACATTTTACTTTATTGTAGGTTATTTTAAGTTCGTTTAAATTTTAGGCAGTTTATGCTTTATGTTGGTATTAATATGGTTGTTTAATGTTCTTAGATTGGCGATAGTAACATTAGGGTTTTTGAATAAAAAATAATCATCGATTTTTTTACTTTATTTTACAATTTTATCATAAATAATATTGATAATCGATGCAAAAAAAATTGATTAAAAAAAATACAAGTAATTATGAATTAATTAAAATTTATAAAATAAAAATATCACCTGCCTACGAACGCGCTGCGATTGGCTGCCATGTTTGTGACGTCATTATGGTAAAATGTTTTCACGTCACGGTTTGTACCGTTGTATTGTGAACGGTTCTATATACAACGGTACATATACTGACAAAATTATTGTTGGTTAAGTGCAAAATAAAATATTGGTTAGTAATTTAGTTCAGTAATGTGTGACAAAAGGTTCATAAAGGCTAATTCTGATATTATACCTGCTGTGGATATTTTTATGGTCAAATATTTATAATATTAAATTATATTTTTATTGTAATAACTTGATGTTAACTTACAAAAAGAACATTAAAGGGGATAGCCACTATGACGGCCGAAAAAGTAAACGATTTTCGGGAATTTTTTTCACCAGGATAATTGAGGAATATGGGGATCGGGGTTTTTTATTTTATTAAGTCTATATTCCGTTTAGTTTATATACATTTTTGCTAATAAATATTCTAATTGCATTAGAATATTTACTCATTAATTTTAGCTAACCTTAGCTATTCCAAAGACGAATTAAACAAAAAATAAAGTTGATAATTGCTCTAGTTATCGATGCGACCAGTTTGAAAAAAGTCGTTTTGAGAAAAACACGTTTAAAGTTTTCAGTCCGTTTTTCATAGTATAAAATCACGTATCTACTAAAATATTTATACTTACATGAAACTCTCGAGTCCTGGACCATATGATGGTTCTTCCTCATATCTCTAGTGGTGTCCTTGACATTTACTTAACTGAAGTTGCCTTTGAACCTCCATATCCAGCAAACCAATAAATGCAGTCAAAGATATATCTTAAACCTATAGAACAATGACTAAGATCGTTAAATTGTTTTATTTGCCCAGGTTTCCAGTTCTTTCCGAACGTCTTTTCGGAAAGGGCGCGAAAGAAAATTTCGATATAACTTCTGAATTGTAACGAGCCGACCCGATATTGGCATTTGTGTTTACGTTTCTTACCAGTGTGAGGTCACATGCGGTCGGGTTTTTACCCAGCCTTTAACTAGCGTGACTGCGGGTAATTCGTTGTCGGATTTTACACTCTTGCCTAGAAACAATCACAAACATTTAGGAAATAAACATACAGAAGAAAGAAGGAAAAACAACCATCAGAGAGCTGGAATCGAACCAACTACCGCTCCAATGCGGTTTCGGCACAGCAGCGACAGGACGCTGCTCTTACCGTCCGCACCAACGCGATCGGCTACAGGTGTTTTTTACATCGTTTGCCAAACTAAAATGGCTCATAGGAGGTGTCTTTTGCTATCTCCTCAGCCCCCATAAAGTATTATTGGGCCTACAGGTTTTTTTTATGTTAATTTTTAAATCTTTTTTTGAAAAATTCCAAAAGTCAACATTGAAACTTGAATTAAAAAAAAGTTATTGGTATATCCTCCAAATTATTTGGAGATGATTTAATCGAGATTAAATCATCTCCTGATGATGCTAACATGATTAGCGAAACGTGCCTCGAGCAGTGGAAAAAAAGTGATTTGGTGTTTAGTGGTAAATCTCTTTAAGTTTAGTGTTTCACACCAAAGGTTCCAATGGAAGAATTGATTTCCATTTATGACAAAAAAATTGTTCAATACCCCATTTGTCGGAGTATTATGCTGATTATGTATAGATTATTGTTTTTGTGGAAAACCAATAAACTTTTTAAAAATCTTAAGTGTTTTTGAATTCAGGTTATCAGAGATACATATCAAAGTGCGGTTGTATTAGGTTATCCAGAAAGTTCGTAGAGATTTTCCATTAGGTGTACTTTTAATGCTTGTATTGGGTTTGGTTCGGTTTCATAAATTCATTATTTGGTTAGACAGCGAGTGGAAGAGGTGATAATCGGTTGACGCAAGATCCTCCCAATCAAGATTATTCAGAGCCTCCTTGACGCAGATTGTTCTGTGAGATCGTGGCTTTGTCGATCGGGTTGTTTCAATTGAATAATCTCATTCACATAGCGCATCTCGGCAAGGTAGCGTTCCTTGTCGACCGTCTTGTTTTTCTCTAGTATTGCACAGTACACGAGACTTTCCCAGTGCCACCAAAACGCAAATCTTAGTCTTTTTAAGATGTTTTCTTTTAAGCCGAGAACTTTGTATGTTAAAAAAAACGAAAACAGAACAAAAATGACGAAATGTCGAATGTTTTTCTCGCCACAGTGTCATTGAAAAAGGAATCATCGCACTTAGCTCGCCAGACGCCTGACAAATGACTGTTATTTATTGGGGCGCGGATAAAAATTTAGATTTATTGTTGGACTTTAAACTGGCGGATTCTCGCTTTCATTGTCCAATTGACGTTATACGTCAGTGATGCCTTATCATTTCGTGTATTTGCATGTGTCCTTGAAAAAAAATTATCATTCGACGATATAAAGATGTTACATAACACCCGGCCCCAGTCCGGAGATATTTTTAAATAGTTTTATCGTTATTTAATTTTTTTTTAATTACGTTGGTGACATTTTTAATCTAAGATATTTTCTTATCAGGTTTTTGTTACAACTTTTACCTAAGATATCCTTAGGTTCCAAGAAAAATATGGGTATTGTATGTTATTATTAGATCCTGAACTTAATTATCGAGTTTGACTATCTTTGACATGTATTTATGAAAAAAATAATTCAAACTTAATATTCCAAATAATCTCCCTTACTTTTTATACACTTTCGTCACCTTTCAGGTGACTGTCGATTCCCAGATCAAATGTGATACAATCATTGAGGTTTTTTTTGGCTTCCTCATGAGATATGAAGTGGCTCTTCAACAGGTGATGTTGCAGGGATCGCAAGAGAGGAAAATGTGAAGGGGCCAAGTCTAGAGAATATGCAGGCTGGGATAAAATCTCCCAGCCCAGCTCGGTGATCGTTTCCAAAGTATTTTTTACTGTATGTGGCCGTACGCTATCCTGAGGCAAAATAAATAACCTTTTCCCTTGCCAGTATTTACGAGGGTCGTTCAATAAATCCTCAGAAAAAACAGAATAACAAATTATTTTAAGTAGATATTTTTAATATTTTAAGATAATCTCGTTTTAACTCTATACAATTTTTCTAGCATTTCTTCAACTATTTTAAGCCGTCTAAAAAGTAAGATTTTGGAATGTCCTCAAAATTGGCATCTGTTTGGAGGATGACCTCCTCGTTCGATGTGAACCGCCATTTTTTTAAGTTCCGAAATAAAAAAAAAACTGGGGACCAAATTCGGTGAATACGGTGGATGTTCGAACCTTAATTCCATTATTTTGGCCATTGAAACTATACAGGTGTGAATCTGTGCATTGTCTTGATGGAAGAGGATTTTTTTCTTTTTCAGATGAGGACGATTTTTATTGATTTCTTCTCTCAACCGGTGCAATAACGATGCATATAATACTCTCCAGTTATTGTTTTTCCTTTTTCTAATTAATCGGCGTCTATTATTCCGCGTCACCTGATTTCACCGTCTTCGCCTTCGGAGCCCGTTCGCCTTGAAGAATCCACTGTTTCAATAGTATCTTTATCTCTGGAGTGTAGTAGTGGATCCATGTTTCGTCCACAGTTATGTATCGAAGTAGAAACTAATCAGGATTGCGACGAAAAAGCTCCGAAACAGCCTCAGAGTCTGCCACCATTTTCGCGAAAAACAAGTCAGAGTTTTTTTTTATTTTCTTAACAGCTGACAACGTCTCGTCGTCTCGTTTATTTCAATTGAAGGAATTTAGTTTTTTTTTCATTGGTTTCTTAAGGAAGTACAAGCGAATCTATGGGAAAACGAGTTTTCAAATCTAAGACTTGAAATTCGGTAATTGTGGCAAACGGTATGTAATTGAACTATGCTCAAAAATTTGAGAATTATTCACGGTTTAGATTTTTTGCACAGTTCTTATACACAGTCTCTTATGGTGGAATGGTTTCCGAAACGGATTTTGTATTTTTTCAAATTAATCTTTCAGCTTTATAAAAAAAAAACATCACATGATAAAGTTTAATTTTTACAGAATCTTTTTTATCAGTTAAGTGATAATAGGCATGTTTTTGAAAACTTTGAAATTCGACACTCTAGACCTATATCTTTAGGTGTCGTGATCAGAAATTTCCCAATTTTTCAGTGTTATTTTTTATAACGTGATCCTAACTTCACCGTGCATTAGTCGCAGTCACAAATCAAACAATGAACCTTGTTAATGTAAACTTGAAGAGATTTACCACTAAACACCAAAACACTTTTTTGAACTGCTCGACGCACGTTTCGCTAACCATGTTAGCATCATCAGGAGATGATTTTAGATTAAATCATCTGAGCTGTTAAAACAGTCTGAAACAATCACAGGGGATCGTTATCGAATGCAATTAATGCGTTTGAGCCGAGCATTGAAAGACAAACAGCTGCAATACAGCGAAAGACACGATAAAGTGATTTTGCAGCACGACAATGCTCGGCCCCATGTTGCGAAAGTTGTCAAAACATATTTGGAAACGTTGAAATGGGAAGTCCTACCCCACCCGCCGTATTCTCCAGACGTTGCTCCCTCTGACTATCACTTGTTTCGATCGATAGCACACGGCCTGGCTGACCAGCACTTCCGGTCTTATGAATAAGTCAAAAATTGGATCGATTCATGGGTCACTTCAAAAGATGACCACCCGGGATTCGAATGCTGCCTGAAAGATGGAAGTAAGTAGTGGCAGACGATGAGCGATACTTTGAACACAATACAATAAAGCCTTGAATTTTGAAAAAATAGCGGTGGGAGCAAGGTTGCTCCGGTTTGTTAACATTGTGGTGATTTAATAATTTAACAATTTTTCTCTCGAGAAACCTTAGATTTTTGACCCTTGTAAGGAAATAATTTTTCCTTAAACTTACTCTTTGTACTTTCGGTTACACCCTATAGATTTAACATTTTTTAATCAATTTTTCAGAAATGTGTACCCCAATTCTCAGCCCTACTGCGACAACTGACTGACGGTTCGACAGATCTCAAGGCCATACTGGCCGCCAAGATCCCCAAAGAGCAGGAACGCATCAAGACCTTTCGTAAGGCTCACGGCGCAACCAAAGTTGGTGATGTCACTGTCGACATGGTAAGTTTTTAAGCACAAACAGTAATTTTTTCTCAGGATATCACTTTTACGTTAAGAACGCCCACTCAAAATGGGGGCGTGTCAAGATAAAAGTTTCCTTAAATATGTTTAATTGACGTGAATCGCACGTCATACTAAGGTTGTTATCGTTACAAGTAGTCGGTGCTTTATTTACAGAAATAGATAATGAAAATCGCAACAAGCAGAAAAAAACGATCTGTATTATATTCACGACGTTTTTATGGATTCTACTTTGACTGTTTACTTTTTTTATGTTGAGATTAGTAAACAAAGAGCTGGGGAATATCTCGTGATATCCTATCGCATGACAATAAGCGTGTCTTTGCTTTTAACATTCAAATAATAATTGGGTGTATAACTGGCAAAATAATATCAGTATTTTATTTCGATGAGATCAGATTTTTATTCCATGGTTTTTTCAATCTTTCTTCTTACCATGCCCCTCGTAAATTAAGCCTCGCTCAGACTGTGTGCTGAATGAGTCCTTGGAACATTTTTTCTTCTATCGGAACCTTCAGTGTAAACCGTTAAATTCCAAGAGATTTACCACCATAACCCAAATCACTTTTTTAAACTTCTCGGCGCGCGTTTCGTTATCCATGTTAGCATCATCAGGACATGATTCAATCTAATTCTGTAATGAAACTATGTGCTATTTTTATGACAACCGTTGTAACGATACGAGAAGAAAAAAAAATGAAAAGGATTTTTTTCTTGAATAAACATACATATAATATAGAAATAGATATACATATCTCCCATCCCATTAACTGGGATGGCTTAACTAGAATTGCTCTAACTGGACGGCTAGTTGGATACATGAGTTTGACGAGCATGGTGGTGGTCTCCAAGCATTGCAGCTTTAACTACCTGGAAATAAAAGTAACCCTGAGCACTCCGAATCCATCAAACTATTCTCTGTTTACTGTCTTACTTTAAATTTATCAGATCGATACAAATCACATTTTAATACTAGACTGTTCACACTCTTAACGAGAGATACTTATTATAACCTCAGTTATAATGCATGATAGCAATCAACATGTATTCAAATAGAGATGTTCTACATAACTTCTACAATGATAATATTATCGGCCAATAATCAAATATCAAACTGGGTACTGTTCCTGACACTGAGGGGAGAACGCGCAATAGTGCCAGCTTCGGGTATGAACGGGGTATCAAGGGAGAGCGCGCGAAATACCCACCCAAAGAGCTAACCAAAACATTATGGATATCCAACCACACCCTACGGTGTAACCTCTGTTACTGAGTTGTGCAATGGGTACAAAGGGAGAGCGCGCGATGTACCCGCTCCAGATACCAGAAAAGCAAAACAGCATTTACCCACTTCATGGTATTGAAGGGCGAGCGCGCGACAACACCATGCAGATCTCTCAATATTTATTAAATTACAGATCATATATTTTCAACAATGATCTCTCAATATTTATTAAATTACAGATTATACATTTTCAGCAATGATAATGTTATCAGTTAATAATAAAATTATCATTCTGGGTACTGTTCCTGACACTGAGGGGAGAACGCGCAACAGCGCCAGCTTCGGGTATGAACGGGGTATCAAGGGAGAGCGCGCGAGATACCCACCCAAAGAGCTAACCAAAACATTATGGATATTCAACCACACCCTACGGTGTAGCCTCTGTTACTGAGTTGTGCAATGGGTACAAAGGGAGAGCGCGCGATGTACCCGCTCCAGATACCAGAAAAGCAAAACAGCATTTACCCACTTCATGGTATTGAAGGGAGAGCGCGCGACAACACCATGCAGATCTCTCAATATTTATTAAATTACAGATTATACATTTTCAACAATGATAATGTTATCAGTTAATAATAAAATTATCATTCTGGGTACTGTTCCTGACACTGAGGGGAGAACGCGCAACAGCGCCAGCTTCGGGTATGAACGGGATATCAAGGGAGAGCGCGCGAAATACCCACCCAAAGAGCTAACCAAAACATTATGGATGTTCAACCACACCCTACGGTGTAACCTCTGTTACTGAGTTGTGCAATGGGTACAAAGGGAGAGCGCGCGATGTACCCGCTCCAGATACCAGAAAAGCAAAACAGCATTTACCCACTTCATGGTATTGAAGGGAGAGCGCGCGACAACACCATGCAGATCTCTCAATATTTATTAAATTACAGATCATATATTTTCAACAATGATCTCTCAATATTTATTAAATTACAGATCATACATTTTCAACAATGATAATGTTATCAGTTAATAATAAAATTATCATTCTGGGTACTGTTCCTGACACTGAGGGGAGAACGCGCAACAGCGCCAGCTTCGGCTATGAACGGGGTATCAAGGGAGAGCGCGCGAAATACCCACCCAAAGAGCTAACCAAAACATTATGGATATTCAACCACACCCTACGGTGTAACCTCTGTTACTGAGTTGTGCAATGGGTACAAAGGGAGAGCGCGCGATGTACCCGCTCCAGATACCAGAAAAGCAAAACAGCATTTACCCACTTCATGGTATTGAAGGGAGAGCGCGCGACAACACCATGCAGATCTCTCAATATTTATTAAATTACAGATCATATATTTTCAACAATGATCTCTCAATATTTATTAAATTACAGATCATACATTTTCAACAATGATAATGTTATCAGTTAATAATAAAATTATCATTCTGGGTACTGTTCCTGACACTGAGGGGAGAACGCGCAACAGCGCCAGCTTCGGGTATGAACGGGGTATCAAGGGAGAGCGCGCGAAATACCCACCCAAAGAGCTAACCAAAACATTATGGATATTCAACCACACCCTACGGTGTAACCTCTGTTACTGAGTTGTGCAATGGGTACAAAGGGAGAGCGCGCGATGTACCCGATCCAGATACCAGAAAAGCAAAACAGCATTTACCCACTTCATGGTATTGAAGGGAGAGCGCGCGACAACACCATGCAGATCTCTCAATATTTATTAAATTACAGATCATATATTTTCAACAATGATCTCTCAATATTTATTAAATTACAGATCATACATTTTCAACAATGATAATGTTATCAGTTAATAATAAAATTATCATTCTGGGTACTGTTCCTGACACTGAGGGGAGAACGCGCAACAGCGCCAGCTTCGGGTATGAACGGGGTATCAAGGGAGAGCGCGCGAAATACCCACCCAAAGAGCTAACCAAAACATTATGGATATTCAACCACACCCTACGGTGTAACCTCTGTTACTGAGTTGTGCAATGGGTACAAAGGGAGAGCGCGCGATGTACCCGATCCAGATACCAGAAAAGCAAAACAGCATTTACCCACTTCATGGTATTGAAGGGAGAGCGCGCGACAACACCATGCAGATCTCTCAATATTTATTAAATTACAGATCATATATTTTCAACAATGATCTCTCAATATTTATTAAATTACAGATCATACATTTTCAACAATGATAATGTTATCAGTTAATAATAAAATTATCATTCTGGGTACTGTTCCTGACACTGAGGGGAGAACGCGCAACAGCGCCAGCTTCGGGTATGAACGGGGTATCAAGGGAGAGCGCGCGAAATACCCACCCAAAGAGCTAACCAAAACATTATGGATATTCAACCACACCCTACGGTGTAACCTCTGTTACTGAGTTGTGCAATGGGTACAAAGGGAGAGCGCGCGATGTACCCGCTCCAGATACCAGAAAAGCAAAACAGCATTTACCCACTTCATGGTATTGAAGGGAGAGCGCGCGACAACACCATGCAGATCTCTCAATATTTATTAAATTACAGATCATATATTTTCAACAATGATCTCTCAATATTTATTAAATTACAGATCATACATTTTCAACAATGATAATGTTATCAGTTAATAATAAAATTATCATTCTGGGTACTGTTCCTGACACTGAGGGGAGAACGCGCAACAGCGCCAGCTTCGGGTATGAACGGGGTATCAAGGGAGAGCGCGCGAAATACCCACCCAAAGAGCTAACCAAAACATTATGGATATTCAACCACACCCTACGGTGTAACCTCTGTTACTGAGTTGTGCAATGGGTACAAAGGGAGAGCGCGCGATGTACCCGATCCAGATACCAGAAAAGCAAAACAGCATTTACCCACTTCATGGTATTGAAGGGAGAGCGCGCGACAACACCATGCAGATCTCTCAATATTTATTAAATTACAGATCATATATTTTCAACAATGATAATGTTATCAGTTAATAATAAAATTATCATTCTGGGTACTGTTCCTGACACTAAGGGGAGAACGCGCAACAGCGCCAGCTTCGGGTATGAACGGGGTATCAAGGGAGAGCGCGCGAGATACCCACCCAAAGAGCTAACCAAAACATTATGGATATCCAACCACACCCTACGGTGTAACCTCTGGTACTGAGTTGTGCAATGGGTACAAAGGGAGAGCGCGCGATGTACCCGATCCAGATACCAGAAAAGCAAAACAGCATTTACCCACTTCATGGTATTGAAGGAAGAGCGCGCGACAACACCATGCAGATCTCTCAATATTTATTAAATTACAGATCATATATTTTCAACAATGATCTCTCAATATTTATTAAATTACAGATCATACATTTTCAACAATGATAATGTTATCAGTTAATAATAAAATTATCATTCTGGGTACTGTTCCTGACACTGAGGGGAGAACGCGCAACAGCGCCAGCTTCGGGTATGAACGGGGTATCAAGGGAGAGCGCGCGAGATACCCACCCAAAGAGCTAACCAAAACATTATGGATATCCAACCACACCCTACGGTGTAACCTCTGGTACTGAGTTGTGCAATGGGTACAAAGGGAGAGCGCGCGATGTACCCGCTCTAGATACCAGAAAAGCAAAACAGCATTTACCCACTTCATGGTATTGAAGGGCGAGCGCGCGCCAACACCATGCAGATCTCCCAATATTTATTAAATTACAGATCATATATTTTCAACAATGATCTCTCAATATTTATTAAATTACAGATCATACATTTTCAACAATGATAATGTTATCAGTTAATAATAAAATTATCATTCTGGGTACTGTTTCTGACACTGAGGGGAGAACGCGCAACAGCGCCAGCTTCGGGTATAAACGGGGTATCAAGGGAGAGCGCGCGAGATACCCACCCAAAGAGCTAACCAAAACATTATGGATATTCAACCACACCCTACGGTGTAACCTCTACTACTGAGTTGTACAATGGATACAAAGGGAGAGCGCGCGATGTACACGCTTCAGATACTAGAAAAGCAAAACAACATTTACCCACTTCATGGTATTGAAGGGAGAGCGCGCGACAATACCATGGATATCTCTCTCAATTAAATTTTAAATCATATCAATATGCTGATGCCACTACTCAAACAAAGTTTGGATATTCACTTAAATAGAAATCATTTAATATTGATTAAAACATTAATCAAGAACCATTGTTTCAAATATTATATTAAATGAACACTAACAGGTTTAATTTAATTGTACGCGAACAGAACAGCATTCTGTGAGAAAGAGAAACAGAAGTAATCTTCAAATACTTATCAAAAATGCCAAAATCAATAGAAGACAAAGTGTTCAGTGAAAAATTCACTTATATAGTAATCTTTTAATATTAATGAAAACATTAAATATAAATAATAGAGCTTTAGATACATTTCAAAACTAATATACATTGATGGAATGTGTAGTGATACACAGCTAATAAAAGTTAATAGATAACAAAATGTTCAGTGATACACTCACCCTCGGAATTATTCGGAAACGACACTACACTTTACTTGTTCACAGTATAAATGAAAACGTTGGTTTCAAATACTGAAAATGAAACCATCTCTAAAGATGCCCCACCATTATCAAACATCTGGCGGTTAACTACCCTTAAGTGTTATCGAAGCTTTTAGATAGAATAAGCGAACTTATATTGAGTATAAACACAACACAACCCAGTGCCAACTTTAGCGACAAATGAAATGTAGTCGGCATCTGGTCCAATGTGATAAAAACCATCTTTATCAAAGAAAAAGGCGATAAAACTATCGTTTTGCCTGAGATGGGACAAGAGACCGAAAGATATAAATTAAGCAAACATATTTCTTACATTTGTATGCTAAAAGACCTTCTAAACAAACGACAGGCCTATCGTTTTATCTGAGATGAAACCGATGTCTTAAAAATATATACTAAACAAAAATATTTCTTACATTCCATTGGAACCTTCGCTGTAAACCGTTAAACTACAAGAGATTTACCACTATACCCCAAATCACTTTTTTAAACTTCTCGGCGCGCGTTTCGTTATCCATGTTAGCATCATCAGGACATGATTCAATCTAATTCTGTAATGAAACTATGTGCTATTTTTATGACAACCGTACATAATGAAACGTGTAAAAATCATAAATCGGGAAGTAATCTAAGTAAGCGTTACATTAATAATTGAAAAAGTTAACTGAAACTCATGGTTTCCCTACGTTTTTGTTTCTATTTGATTGCTTTCCGCTTCCAAAGCCCTATATTGATTGAATTGTCGTCCCCTGATGAAGTTAACATGGTTAACGAAACACGCGTCGAGATCTTCGAGTTTAGTAAAACATTTAGTTTAATAAACAAACCGTGCAAATCAATGGATGATACCAACTGAAGAAAAATGTAAAATTACAATTAGAATCAAAAAGTGTAATGTATTAGGCTACATAACGGGTCTTACAAATGGAGCGGTCTTTCAATTGATAGAAAAGGGTCAAGGGTCAAGAAAGTTTTGTTAGTTATTCTAAATTTGTGTACAACTTATAGATGTAATTGCAGTTCCTGTAGAATGTTGGAGCGTATTCGAATAAATTAAATTTAATATATTATTAAAGGGTGTACATCGCTGAAATTATTTCTTAATAATTATAATTACATCGTTGACACTGTTGATTTCATACCCTCAGTCTTCGAATTTCAATAACGACTGTTGATAGGACCTCGAAAATGGTTCTTATGTTTCATTGTGCTTGTAATTCTAAAATAACTTTAGTTTTGCTTCACTAGTATTCTTCGCATTCATGTACCTCTAGGGCCTCATTAATGAAACTTAGATTAATCTCTGGAAACGAAGGAACCGTCAAAATACTGGGTTTTACATGGCGAATGAGTCCCGAAAAAAGCAAAGACACTTGCATTGGCCGGAAAGGAAATGTTTTCCGGGATTTGCAAGGCATTACCCTTATCGATTGTTTGGATTAAGGAAAGACGTTCATTTGAAAGTGTTACACCGCATTGTTGAGAAGATTTCTCCTACAAATTGATGTGACATCCTCATTATTCTCCAGACCTGTCCCTTTCCGACCTCTTTCTCTTTGAAACACGAAAAGTCTGACTGGAAAAAAATTACATCAAATAAAAGAAATCATTGCTCATTCATTCTGCAAGTTTCGAGATGGCCTTGGTGGCGTTTATAAAAAACCAGAAATGCTTTTCCTGCATTGTGTTGGCTCCCAGGGAGACAAATTTGAATAAATAAGAAAAAATTGCTACATTTTTCTTGGACGTACTGTATATGTTCTAAACGATGTCGTCTATCGTCTCCTAAAACCTCAACTTTTGAAACATAGTGTATAGTTTCTTTGACCTTCTATAAAAACGAGTATGCAGTTTTTTATACAGTCTATTGTCAGTACATTTCATTCGTTTTTACGAATATCTGACATTAACAGTTTCAAATTATTTACAACGCGGTAATTTACAATGTCACGAGAATGTAATCGACTTTTTTCCTAAAGTAATAGCAGTATGACTCGATAATGAATTTGATATGCTAGGAAGGATTATTGAAGACGTATTTTAAGTAAAAACGTTAAACTATAGTTACGTACTCCGCTCACATGAGAACCTCGATGTCAGCATCACCTCAAGAGTAGAGTTACATATTTCGTTCGCATGAGAACCACGATGTCAGCATCACCTTGGGAGTCATCACGCCACCAGATGGTCCCGTGAGAAACGCAACCTAAACGTATTTTTAAGTATAAATATTACCTCCAAATTTAATATTGTTAATTCTTAGTTAAGCTGTTGAGTTTAAAAAACCTATTTTGTAAACCATTTTCGAAATAAAGTTTTTAAAAACAAAGTCTGCCGAAAAAGTTCTTTAAGTGGCGCAGTCGGTAGGATTGCACAAGTGTTTCACGAACGAGCCAATTGAGGACGACACCAAGAGACACAACAGTTGGAGCCAATCCAGCAGTGCAATCAACAGAACCAGAAGCAGACAGCAGCACAGCCGAGAATTCGGGAAGGAAGAAGCAGATCAACAAAGGTTAGTGCCAATTCCTTTTACCCTCCTGACCCTCTGATTAAGGTACTCAGTTGGAATAGTTAGGGAAGTGTATTTCACACAAAAAACCAGTGTATTGAACACATTAGGGTTAGAAATTAGGTTAAGAAAGAGGAACAAAAATATATGACAGAAATTGACGATTTAGTAGCATCATTAGCATTAGCATTTAACGATAACGATTCTAAAATGCAGAAACAAAGTAAACAAACCCCCATTGACTGGGATTTATTCAAATCTAGATTAGAAAATATTAAACCTTTTAATGGTGACAGTAACGTTTTAAATAAATTTGTTACCAAATGCGATAAACTCGTAAATATATATAGGCAATTACAAAGTGAGGAATTAGATGCCCACATTTTCGATTGTATTCAGGAAAAATTAATCGAGAAAGCAGAAGTAATGGTTGGGAATAGAACAGAGCTGACAAATTGGGACGCTCTGAAAGCCGCGTTACAACAATGTTTTTCTGATAGACGCAATACGGACAATTTAGTCCAAGAATTAACACGAGCCAGACCATTCAAAGGTGAACACTTAATAAGTTTCGGAACCAGACTTCAACTTCTTCGAAGTAATGTTGCTCAGAGAATTAGTAACGATTTAAATTTGAGTGAACAACAGAAAATTTGCCACATTACTTACTATGAGAAAACGGCGTTAAATACATTCATAGCAGGTTGTACGGGAACCCTGAAAAATAACATGCATTTGAAAAAACTCGACACATTGGAAGATGCAATGGCTTATGTCGTTGAATTTGAAAATTTCGAAAAATTATACGGGAACCTAAACGCAACTGAAAAATACAGTAATAATCAATTTGCACCGAAACCAACAAATTTTTCAAATTATCCAAAATTCTCAAACAATCAAAATTATTCTAATCAAAACCCTTTCAATCAAAATCAATTTAATCAGAATGCTTTTAACCGAAACCCAAATTTTAATCAACAACAATATTCGACAATGGCAAAACCATTTCAATGGCCATCACAACCAATAAATGTGCAGCCCAGACAATTCGCACCTCAAAAATTCTTTACAAACCGGGAAGTTTTTGGACCTCCAAAAAATGTGTTTAAGCCCAAGAATATTCCACCTAGTCAAATGAGTAAACCAACACCCATGTCGATTAGTGTACGAAACAGTAACGGATTTAGCAGACAGCCAATCCGTAATCAATTCAACCATTTCCAAAACACATACCCCAATCAAAAACCGAATTTTACTTTCGAAGAACTTCACAACAACGAGTGTGAAGGATATCCGGTTGAAGATTATCAAGATTACTCGTACTACGAACCGAATGAAGAAACTCACCTTGATTATCATGTGAATAACTATGGTGAAGATGAACAACAAAAAAACGAAGAATTTTCAGAGAATGAAAACCTTAAAGAAATTGGAAATTTTACGGAACAAGCCCAGAACGAAGGCCAACCTTGACGGAAATAAACATTTCCTCTAATAACGCTTTACCATATATCGAAATTGGCTATCCTAAAATTAAACTCTTAATAGATACCGGGAGCTCAAGATCAATTTTAAGACCAACTGTCGCAGAAAAATGTTATCCAAACTGTATCTATCGAGCGAATAACATCATCAAAACAGCAATAGGTAGTGAAAACACACAATTTCAGGCAAAAATTCCAGCATTTTCAGAATTTAAACTAGATTATGAGATAGATTTTATTCTTTTTGATTTTCACGACTATTTTGATGGAGTAATCGGTCTAACAGATTTAATTAATATGGGATTGAATATAGATCTTTTAAATAAAAAACTAATTGGACAACAAATCGAAATTCCTTTTAAATACCGAAGACCTTCCGAAACAAATTTTTCTATTACCATAAATCCCAAAGAAAAAACTTTAAAGAAAATTCCAGTTAATATACGAGAAGGAGAAATCATCACCAACAGCGAAAAAATAGATGAATTGAACTTTCCATCCATTCTCTCTTATGCTCACGATGGTTATGCTATAATCGAAATTCATAACCCAACAAATAACTATATAACATTGACTCTCACTGAACCATTTCCTTGTCAATTATTTAAACCGCAAGAATTCGAATGTATGACTTTCGAACAAGTAAATCATAAATGTTCTCAACAAATACCAAGCAAAAAGGCACAGTTAAATCATCTAATACGCACCGAACATATGAACCAAGAAGAAGGAAAAGCAATTACGGCATTGTGCAGAGAATTTGAAGATATATTTTACCAACCAGGAGACAAATTAACATTTACATCGAAAATTAAACACGAAATAAAAACCACAGATAATATACCAGTGTACACAAAGACATACAGATACCCATACATTCACAAGAATGAAGTGTGCAAACAAATCAGCGAAATGTTAGAAAAGGGAATAATACGACCATCATCCAGTCCATGGTCATCACCGATATGGATCGTCCCTAAGAAGATGGACGCTTCGGAAAGACAAAAATGGAGAGTAGTAGTTGATTATAGAAAAATCAATGAAAAGACAATTTCGGACCGCTACCCTATTCCAAATATAACCGATATATTGGACAAATTAGGACGAGCCCAGTACTTTTCAACATTGGACCTAGCGTCTGGTTTTCACCAGATTGAGGTAGAAAAAGACTCCATAGAAAAAACGGCGTTCACAGTTGAAAATGGACATTATGAATTTTTAAGGATGCCATTCGGTCTGAAAAATGCTCCATCTACGTTCCAAAGAATAATGGACGAAGTCTTAAAAGAGCTACAGAACAAGATTTGTATGGTATTTATGGACGACATAATAGTAGTGAGCACAGGCTTAACGGAACATATTCAGAACCTTAAACTCATCTTTAAGAAATTGCGAGAAGCTAATTTAAAAATACAAATTGACAAGTGCGAATTTCTACGAAAGGAAGTTGAATTTCTAGGTCATATTGTGACACCTGAAGGAGTCCGACCTAATAAAAAGAAAATAGTTGCTATACAAAAATATCCCATTCCAAGAACGCAAAAGGAAATCAAAGCATTTTTAGGCTTGTTAGGCTATTACCGTAGGTTTATTAAGAATTTTGCCAAAATCACTAAACCGATGACTCTATGTTTAAAGAAAGGAAATAAAGTCGAACACACACAAGAATTCGTAGAATGTTTTAACACCTGTAAGAATCTATTAATTTCAGAACCAGTCTTAGCATATCCGGATTTCTCTAAAACCTTCGAACTGACTACGGATGCATCGAATTATGCAATTTCGGGAATTTTATCTCAAGATGGTCACCCAATTTGCTATGCATCCAGAACTCTAAACCCCGCCGAAATCAATTATTCAACAACAGAAAAAGAATTATTGGCTATTGTGTGGAGTTGTAAATATTACAGACCCTATTTATATGGCGCAAAATTTGTGATATACACCGATCACAAACCTTTACAATGGTTAATGTCGCTAAAAGAACCAAATTCTCGTTTAGTACGATGGCGACTAAAATTAGCAGAATTTGAATACGAAATTAGATATAAAAAAGGGAAAAACAACCAAGCAGCTGATGCTCTATCCAGGAATGTAGCAGAAGTCAATGCAGCAGAAACCGAATCAGTTTGTAATAATGCAGGCGACGCTGATGATATAATAAAAGAATTTCTATTAACACCTAGCGAATTACCAAACGTAGATCAAGTTACAATTGATGAAGTTATTCCACCGAAAATAAATATTATTTCGGACATTCAAATTAAACCACCAACTATTCATGAGAATAATAAAGAAGGAGTTGAAACAGTACACTCTTCAGCTGAAGATCCCATTTGCGGAATGCCAATAACTGAAAGAGCCATAAACATGTATAAAAATCAAATAATTGTCACAAGTGGAGATATAACCAAATTTCAACTAAGACAAGAACGAGTGTTCGAAAACAGCAGATTTTACTTAACTATTTCAAGTAGAGATCCAACATTCAGTATAGTCACATTCCTTAAAGAATATGTAAAACCGAAACAATTATACGCTATATACTTTAATAACCAAGAATGCGCACGTCAGTTTGCAATCACTTTGCAAAACCTTTTTAAAAACTCATCTTACAAGATATTACAATGCTCAACGTTCTTAGAAGATATACGAACAAGAGATGAGCAACAGGAAAAACTTACTCTACACCACACCACCAAAACATGCCACAGAGGTATGAATGAAATGAAAGCAGCATTCAGTACAAGATTTTATTGGCCAAAGATGTCAGATGATATTGAAAATTTCATTAATAATTGCGAGATATGCCAAAGAAACAAATATGATCGAAATCCACCCGTAATTAAATTTAATTTAACACCTACAGCATCAAGACCTTTCGAGCACATACACGTGGATACTTTTAGAATAAATTACGACGCCTTTGTAACAATTTTAGATTCATTCTCAAGATATGGACAAGCCTACCCACTCCGTAGTATTACAGGTACCGAAGTAGTAGAAAATTTGTATACATTCGTAACACATCACGGTCTTCCATTAAAAATAACCGCAGATCAAGGAACAGAATTCAAAAATAAAGACCTCGAAGATTTCTGTAAATTGTATAGAATTGAACTACACTATACAACCGCGAAAAACAGTAATTCGAACTCACCCGTTGAACGTTTTCATTCGACCATAATTGAAAGTTTTCGTTGTTTACGAGAAGAAAACAAAGACATGACAATACAGCAGTTGATGAGAAGAGCTGTAATGGGTTATAATAATTCAATACAAAGCGTGACCAAACTTACGCCCTTCGAAATAACAACAGGACACGTAAATACTATAAACCCTTTTGATCTAAACGACAACGCTATTATATCTAGCTATGTACAATCACATAAAGAAACATCGAACAAGCTATATGAGAAAGTAAAGAGAATAAATGAAGAAACCAAACAAAATGTAATATTGAAAATAAACGAAACTAGACAAGAACCTCCTGACTTTCAAGATCAAAAGATCGCCTACGTGAAAACGAAATATAGAAGCAAAGACAAACCAAAATTTAAAAAGGTACCAATAATTGATGAAACTGATACCAAAATAATAACAGACAAAACTTCATATCATAAAAGTACCCTCAGAAAACCTAAACCTAATGGAGGAAAATCTTTTCAGGATGAAGCAGGAAACAGCGACGATCCTGTTATACCTGGTCCTGCAGATCCACCTGACAAACGGGTCTGACATTCAAATCACCACGCTGGAGAACCCCATATTACCTATCCAACTGGGAAATTCCAGACTTATTTATAATAGACATACATTTATTCATTACGTAGATTTAAGACATTTAATCGATAAACTAAGTAATATTAAGGCTTATTTTCTTAAACTCAAGGAAAGTTTATTACCAGTAAATGCATCGAATAATATCTCTTATCATGCACTAGCGCAAAACCTACTCCTCAGAACCGAATACTTAATAGAAATTGCAACAAATAAAATCGAAAATTTACACCCTCACATTAGAAATAAACGAGGTTTTATTGATGGAATTGGAAAGATTAATAAATGGTTATTCGGAACCCTAGATTCAGATGACGGTAAACGATATGATGAAGCAATAGCAATTTTAGAGTCCAATCAGAAAACCATAGTTGACGAATTAAAATTACAGATTTCATTATCAAAAAATCTAATCGATAATTACAACGAAACTGTGGCAACTCTAAGTAAAAATCAAGAGTCACTGCAATCAAGTTTATATACATTACTCTCACCAGTTCAACAAACTATCAATAACATACAAGATTATCTAAGTTTCCAAGGAATTACAACGCAATTAAATTTAGATTGTCAAAATCTAATAATGTTTCTTGATAATTTGGAAGACGCTATTATGTTTGCCAAAGTAAACGCTCTACATAGCAGCATACTGTCAAGTTTAGAATTAAAAAATATGTTAAACTATTTAAAGAATATCTATAACAATTCGGAAATTCCAACATTCAAAAATTTATTGTCATACTATCAATTTTTTGGAATTCAAGTAGAATTTTTAGAAAGCAAAGTAATATTTGCCATACATGTACCGATACTGAGGCCTGAAACCCTTACCTTCTATCACATCTACCCAATTATCCAAAATCGAACCATCTTTATACCAAAATACCCTTATTTGGCACAAACCCCTATGAGAAGACAATTTATTGCTAATTCATGTCCAATTATCGAGAAAATACATTTCTGCATGGAAGAATTCCTACCCGATGACCAATGTGTGAACAGTCTAATAGCAGGACATCAAACTGGAAATTGTCCGACAATCGAAATTAATATTGAGGAACCAGTGACAGAGCAGATTACCAGAGAACTAGTTTTAATCTTACCCACCAAACCAGAAACAATGATTGCCAAATGCAACACCGATCAATATTTCGAAATATCGAAATCTTCACTAATTAAAATCCCAGAAGATTGCGAAGTTCAAATTAAGGAAAAGAAATTTCTAAATGACTTAAAGATTCAGAGAGGAAAACCAATTATCCTACCCGAAATAAAATGGTCAAAGTTAGATGGAACGAAAACTTCGATTACCTCGAACATTACCAAAATCAATATTGACGAAATATACCATCTGAAGAATATGGCAAATCAATTGAAGCCGATAAACCTCGATAACACTAATCATCGACAAACCACAAATTATATTGTTTTAGGTATTTGCATTGTCCTAACCATACTTGTAGTGATGATGCAAAGGGAAAAGTTGTATTCCTATTGGCAAGCTGTCAGAAGAAGGTCCAAGAAAAGCCACCCCCAGAGTAAAGTGGATTCGGAAAAACGTACCGTTGTTTTCGAATCTTAAGGAGGGAGGAGTTACGTACTCCGCTCACATGAGAACCTCGATGTCAGCATCACCTCAAGAGTAGAGTTACATATTTCGTTCGCATGAGAACCACGATGTCAGCATCACCTTGGGAGTCATCACGCCACCAGATGGTCCCGTGAGAAACGCAACCTAAACGTATTTTTAAGTATAAATATTACCTCCAAATTTAATATTGTTAATTCTTAGTTAAGCTGTTGAGTTTAAAAAACCTATTTTGTAAACCATTTTCGAAATAAAGTTTTTAAAAACAAAGTCTGCCGAAAAAGTTCTTTAAGTCTATTGAATCGACCTATTTTTTTTGAGAGAAATTGAACACAAATTTTGTTTACTAAAAATTACATTAAATCGGTAGAGTATGTACCGTTTTCTTCGATCACCTTTCTCCATCTCTCCGGTAGCTCATAGAAGTTATGAGGTTTCTGTTTAAAGAACTGATCCAGGTGATTTTTCAAGTCTTCCAACGAAGTAAAGTCATTAACATCTAAGCTGTTTTGAAGCAATCTATCTAAATAAAGCGTAGTCGGAGGGCGCACGGTCGAGAGAGTATGGTGGACGGAGCAAAACATCCCAACACAATTTTTTCTAAGTACTCGCTGAAAATCCTTGTATCAAACAGTAGATAAGAAATAATATAATAATAAGTAAGTCTTGTAATAATAATTATTATTAACTAATATTAATAATAATAATAATAAATAAGGATGCACGTGTATCAAATGACACGTGTAGGAAATTCCACGAAAACCCTGAGACTATCCAACATATTGTAGGAGCATGTGGTAGACTCTCCCAGACGGACTATCTTCACCGTCATAATCAGGTGTCCAGTATAGTCCACCAGGAGCTTGCCAGTCGTAATAACCTTATAACAGAGCGAGTGCCGTATAAAGACAACCCGGAGGCGGTACTAGATTCAGCCGATTTCAGGTTATATTACCACCGAACAATAATAACCGACAAAACCGTTCACTGTAATAGGCCAGATATTATATTGCTGGACAAAAAGAAGAAAACAGCATTCCTAATCGACATAGCTGTTCCAAACACACACAACATTCAAAAGGCGGCTGAAGAAAAAGTGCAGAAATAGTCAGACCTCAAGTTAGAAATAAAACGGATATGGAAGTTGAACCAGGTCCACATTGTGCCATTGATAATTTCAACAACTTGCATTACACCAAAAAATATGAAAAATAACATCAAATTTCTGGGACTTGAAGAAAATCTGATTAAAACAATGCAGAGGGCGGTAATCCTTACTACCACTCGCATCGCCAGAACATTTTTGAAAGAATGAAGTTGTTTTGGCTACGGCCCGCACTTTATTTGAAATCCAACTTAGCTGGGAAGAAAAGATATGAAGGAATAAATAAGTCTTATGATGCAATACCATCTAGAGCCAAAAAGGGACGAACTTTTGTATCAACTCAATAATAATAATAAAATTTAAAAATGAGGATACCATCAGAGATCACTTCGTTAGTTCAATCAGCGCGCTAATGAAATTGGTTGTCAAGGAAGACCGGCATTTTACTCCATTGAACCTAAATAAACAACACCGTTTGGATAGTACAACACTGAACCAAAGTACACAAACTTTGGTCTCTTAAAGTGGGTTGTATATTAATTGTTGTATCCAGAAACAGAAAACTGTACGCCATTTAGTCAAGGTAAGATCGTAAGAGCAAATAATTATGAAAGGCATTGATGCGTGATTGTGTGTGAAGGAAATGCCAGAGAAACAATTGCATACGTATTGATCATCACATCAGAAAAAAACCTATTTGGAAAAGCCACAAAGTTTAAAATTCTGCTATACGATTTGAAAAATCAACCCCTATCCACCTTGAAGTCAGGTTTTTCATATGTTTCACGACGACACGACTCTACATCCTCCAATCTTTTAATCTAACCAGTAAAAATAGGCAACCAAACAATACCCTACAATAATACCTATTAAACTCTGCTTCACCCTTTGATATATCTCTTTTTGGTACACACTTATTTTTTCAGATGTATGGTGGAATGAGAGGCATCAAAGGTATGATTTGGGAACCTTCCGTGTTGGATCCCGATGAAGGTATCCGTTTCAGAGGCCTGTCGATTCCCGAGTGCCAAGCTCAATTACCCAAGGCACCAGGTGGCTCCGAACCTCTACCCGAAGGTCTATTCTGGCTTTTAATTACCGGCGATGTCCCCACCGAAGCCCAGGTAACGAAATTGTTTTTGTCCTGTTTAGAATTGATTGATATTTTTATATTGAGATAGTTTGCGCGTTATAGATGATAGACTGGAAAAAATAAGGATATTTTGACGAAAACAACGCTTGAACTTGGTACTTTAGTCTGATGAATTATTAAATCGTTCGTTATAATCAAAACATAAACAGCGATAATTATAAATGATATAAATATATAGTTTTAATACCCACTAAAAGGTGAATTATTTTCAAGAAAACTTGGAAAATATGAAATTGAATTGAGGAAAAAATATGATATGATCATATTTATCAGGGTAGTGAAAACGAAGTTGTTTAGACTGAAAAGGTTAATTTTGAAAATAAAGGTCTTGATTCCAACTTTGGTTCCAAGCCATCTATCGACAAGTTGTTTCTCAGCATCCCATTTTGACTTTATTCAACTATTGATTCACGATATAAGATTCACTCGACGAGATTTATAACTAAATACCAAATCACTCATTTTAAACTTCTCAACGCGCGTTTGGTTAACCATGTCAGCATCATCAGGAGATGATTCGATCTAATTTGACCAACATCGCGTAAAGAAGTTAAAAAAAAATGGTTTGGTGTTTAGTGGAAAAAATTGCCAATGAATGACAAATGCAAATCTGATAGGGTAAAATCTGAATTGTATAAATGATGTGATTGGCAATTCTACTTCTTATGGAACCTTGGCCTCCTCCGCCTCCATTCGTGTGCTCTTATATGATCCTGAGCTCTCCGCTGCCATTCGGGTCCAATATACTTAATAATGTCATCAATCCATCGTGTTTTCGGTCTTCTCTGTGGACGTTTGCGATCAAGCGGTGTCCAATCCAGGACTGCCCTGGTCTATCTTTCGTCCCATCGCCTCGCATCGCCTTGCTTTATTCTTCCAATGATGTCAGTCACTTCGTTTGTTCTCTGATCCATGTGCAGATCTTTCTACCCGGTCTAGTAATGCCAAACATACATCTATCCATTCCCCTCTGTGCTACTCGAAGTTTTGAACTGACTGTGATGTGAGTGTCCAGGTCTCACTTCCGTATATCATAACAGGACACACTGATCAAAAACTTTTCTTTTCAGGCAAAGTGATAGTTTGCTCTTAAACACTATGTTGAGTCTGCCAAATGCCTGCCAGCCACATTTAATGCGTCGTTCCACCTCCCGGGCGATATCCTTTTCCATTGAAACCCTCTGCCCAAGATATATATATATATATATATATATATATATATATATATATATATATATATATATATATATATATATATATATATATATATATATAAATATACATAGTGATCCACAACTTCCAAATCCGTTCCTAAAATAGAAATCCTTTTGTCCTCAGCAAATTTATTGAACGTGACCTGACTCTTCTTCTGGTTTATTTTCAAGCCGAATGGTTCCCCAGCCTTTTGTACCTCTTGTCCGTTCTCGTCTGGGTCTTGTGAAAGAAAAACGATATAATCTGCGAATCTAAGATGATTTAAGTATGCACCATTAATCCTTATTCCATCCTGTTTCCAATCCAGATTACGAAACACTTCTTCCAGGCAGGCTGAGAAAAGAAGACGCGATATTGCGTCACTGCCGTACGCCCCGCTCTACATTTATTCCAACCTCAAAATCGTCAAGGTGGACTGTCGCTGTAGCTTCATCATATATCGATCATAATAGATTTACATAGGCTTTCTCTACACCTTAATTAAGCAATGCATCTATTATGGCCCGCTTTGAGATTGAATACGTCGGACAAACGGCATACGTCGGACAAACCAACAGAAGAATATCAGCCCGGCTCGAAGAACACAAATTGGCGGTTAGAAATAAACAAACCACATCGGCTCTGTGAAATAAACAAACCACATGTGCCTTCCCTTTGATTTAATAAATCCAAAATAATCGACATCAACATGTCAGTCGCCGAAATCATTCTATCAACTATCTGGATCAAAAATATGCGTATTTAAAGTTCTAAAATAAACGATTCGATGAACCTAATAATATATTTTGTAAAAGGTTATATTTCAAATCACTTATCATGCCAACATTATAATGGCAAATTGAGAATCATAAGAACAAACGAGAATGTCTTACTTTTTAGGTCAATGCTGTGTCTAAGCAGTGGGCTGAAAGAGCAGAGTTACCACCACATGTAGTCAACCTTCTTAACAACTTACCCACCAGCGTACATCCAATGACGCAATTCTCCGCCGCCATCACCGTTCTGAACAGCGAAAGCAAATTCGCCAAGGCGTATCAGAGTGGAGTGCACAAATCCAAATATTGGGAGTATGTCTATGAAGATTCCATGGACCTTATTGCTAAATTGCCCGTCATCGCCGCCACCATTTACAGAAACACTTACAAAGAAGGATCAGGTTTGTCCAAGAACACTCTCCCTCAAACGATTTTTGATCATTTCGCACTGCCGCAGGTATTGGAGCTATCGACTGTTCCAAAGATTGGTCGTTTAACTTCTCACAGATGCTGGGATTCGACGAAGCCCAGTTCATTGAGTTGATGAGACTGTACTTGACCATTCACAGTGATCACGAAGGTGGTAACGTGTCCGCTCACACCACTCACTTGATAGGTTCAGCGCTCAGCGATCCCTATCTTTCATTCGCAGGCGGTATGAATGGTTTGGCTGGTCCACTACACGGTTTAGCTAACCAAGAGGTCGGTATTTGAAGGAAGTCTCTCCTTGTGTTATTTGTGATAACATTTTCCTTGTTAACTCGACACTGGCAATGGCCGGTAAACGAGTATAAATCATGATGATGATTTTCCTTGTTTAGGTGTTGATTTGGTTGATGAAGCTCCGCGAACAAGTTGGTGACAAATACACGGAAGCCCAGTTGAAAGATTTCATCTGGAAAACGCTCAAATCTGGACAGGTTGTTCCTGGTTACGGTCACGCTGTACTGAGAAAGACCGATCCACGTTACGCATGCCAGAGAGAATTTGCCTTGAAGCACTTGCCCGAGGATCCTCTCTTCAAGGTAAAAAGGAAAAAAATAATCTATTAGGAGGTTTTTAATTCTTGTTTTTTTTGTAGTTGGTATCTGATATTTACAAGGTAGTACCACCAATCCTCACTGAACTGGGAAAAGTTAAGAACCCATGGCCTAATGTAGATGCTCATTCTGGTGTACTTTTACAGGTATTATTTCTTTGAATTAACCACGATGCGACAAGAATTAATCTTTTTGTTTACAGTATTATGGTTTACGTGAAATGAACTACTACACCGTATTGTTTGGTGTTTCGAGAGCCTTGGGAGTGTTAGCTGCGCTCGTATGGGACAGAGCCCTTGGTTTGCCCATCGAAAGGCCCAAGTCTCTATCTACCGACGGTCTGATGGCTGCCCTTAAGTACAAATAGACTTTTTTTCTCTATCAAACAAACTTTTCATCGACGAATTCTCCGTTCATCAACCCCAACGCGGAATCCGTCGTCGTCAAATCGTTACCATTGTGATGGTTAGAGTGACTAGGTGGTTAAAAATGATTCTGGCTATCCTTTCTTCGAACCCAACCTCTCAGATATTTAATTCTTCAGTCGCGCACGTCGCTCACTTTATTTATTTATTCGGTTCGCTAAGGAACACTGTACATTATTTTTATTTGTCATGTAGAGGGTCGAAGCAGACCTCCCTCTGTTAGGTTTTCTTTATTTATAATTTATGTCTGACCGTACGGTACAAGTTAGATGCGTAACGTTGTAAGTATTTAAAGCGTGTTGTACAGTTCTTTTTTTTTGTAAATTAAAGATTAATTTGTGACCTGTAATTAGGAATCAATAAACAAGACAATACTTATTTGTAAAAGATCATAAAAAAGGATTTTTTCAATTTGCTACCTTAAACCCATCTGGTCCTTATCCGAAATTCCTTTTCAAACGATTGAAGTTAATGTTGCATGGAATGAGATTATCTCCTGTTTCTTTGGATGGTGAGAGTCTAGGAAGTATGTTGAAGGACATTTTTTGTCAACCCTTCTATTTGAAACATTTGGCCTGCAACACTAAACTCTTAAGAGATTTACCACTAAATATTAATACAGTTATCTTTTTAGTAAATCACTGACGCGCGTTTCGTTAACCGTAACATCATCATAAGGAGATGATTCAATCTAATTTATTAATATAAAGTAATAATGATTGAATCATCTCGTGATGATACTAACAGGGTTAACGAAACACTGGGGATATTAAAACTAAGTGATTTTTTAGTGGTAAATCTCTTTGAGTTTAAGGGCTTCTTTTGTTGGAATACACCCAATAGCAAAAATAACTAATTGTAAGTGAATCTTTTACAGATGTGTAGTAGAGAGAGACAGAAATGTCTGCGTAGTGAAGTAAGAAGAAATATTTTTGATGAGTTATAGTAACGAAACAAGCAAAACTCTTTTCTCTATAATTATTTTTCTTGTATTACTTGTTTTAATAAATAAATGTTTTGTGTTAGGAAATATATTTTCTTGATGACTACTTTGATTCTGAAAGAAGGTAAGAATCAAAGACGGCGCGTGGGTTTTTAATGTGAGAGGGCGTAGAAGAAAATAGTGCTGCTGAAGATTTTTTTTTGCTTTCCCCTTCCGCCTTTTTACTGTTCGTGCTATTGAAACCCTATTCATGAGGTGAACCAGAAAAATGAGTTACAAGGAAAGAAACTGAACGGAAATAACATATGGTGTTTTGCTCTGAAAAATTGTTTACTGTGATAATTGCAGGAGGGGCGGTGCCCCAATGCCCTCCCCCACGAGCCGCCATTTGCTCATGAGAAACAGGTATGGTTATTTTGGTTGCATAGAATTGTGGAGTTCTGGAAGACATTAATTCGTGAAGGGTGTTGATGAGCAGTTTTCTTGTGGAAAGTTACCCAGATCCTTGAAGAAGTGGTGGTTGTGAAAGATCCGGTGAAGCAGATTTTGTGCGATATGAGGTCAGAACGTTGTCCAGGCTTGAATCTCATTGATTTTCTGATCATAGTTCTTTCTCATATTCGTTTTGAATTCAAAAAGCTAATACATCGGTCAATAAGTCCCCGGTCTGACAAATAATACCCTTTTTTTTTTTATTTCAATTTTATTCACCAATATATTCTCCTTGAAGAGCAATATAATCATTCCAACATTTCTACATCATTTATATAGAACGATTTTTCTTTGCTTTCAAAATATCCTTCAGTTTCGGCAATTATCTCTTCATTAGAGGAAAATTTCTTTCCAGCGAGGATTTTTTTGAGGTCTCAGAACAGGAAATAGTCACTGGGGGCCAGATCTGGAGAATATGATGTATGAGGAAGCAATTCTTAGTTCAATTGCAGCAATTCGTAGTGACACTTTTCATCGGCTGCTGTCCACTCAGCTGACTGCCGATTTCATACCGGAGTGTAGTGATGGATCCGTGTTTCAAACACTTTTTCGACATCTTCATGATATCAGCTATCTCCTACAGCTTTGCTTTACGGTTTTGCGAATTTTTCTGATCTCTGGTGTAACCACTTCATTTGGACGACCAGAACGTCCGGCATCATCGGTGCTTGTAAGAAGGCCACGTTTGAATTCAGCATACCAATCAATTATGGTTGATTTTCCTGAGGCAGAGCCCGGGTAATGTTTATCAAGCCATTGTTTTGCTTCAACGGTATTTTTCTTCATCAAAAAGCAATCAATCAACACACGAAATTATTTTTTCGCAAGCTAACACGCTTTTATTAGCTTCATCTGTATCTATCTATGTAACGGAATCTTTGAACGTCCTTTTCAACCACTTCAAAACGTCAGATTAAATTGAAACTTTGCACACTTATCAAGAAACTAGTCGACAGATTGTCATGAAATTTGAAGACATTGCGGTTGAAGCTTGGCACAATCGACCACTGATAAGGATTTTTGCTAAGTGCTAAGATCAGGGACTTATTGCCGGATGTGTAATATAATCTCAAAAGATCTATTGTCATGACTTTCTTCTGTTGCTATTTTGGCTTCGAAGGGTATAAAGGAGCTTCATCGTGATCCAACTGGCATAAAAATCTTCGCTGATTGCCGTAATAGCTCTATTTTTGATTGCATGTCCAACTCGATTGAGCAATCGATCCTTTATCTTGCTCAAAAGCAATCTGCAGCCTTGGCGAGGTTTTTAACTTTACAGTTCTATTTAGACTCAGTTATTTTGCGAATTCTAAAACTACTTTGCCACGATGTGCCTGCACTAAAACCTTCAATTCCTTCTCATCGATTTAAGAAGGATGTTTGGACTCCAATGCTTTCTTGGACTCCAACTAGATTAATATTTTACGCTATTGGTGCAACAGTAAATCTGAACTCGCAAACATATAGAGATTTAAGGAAAATTGGCTAAAAAATGGCAAAAATTATGCTTTTGAAGGATAGATAATGTTATATCATTTTTGCATATGTTTGTTTTTACTACTTAATTGCTGCCTTGATAAGTAACAAAACCTTTGGTTTGCTTATCGAGAGACCCAAGTCCCCACGATGATTTGATGTTCGTTTTGGTAATTCCCCAATAAAAACGAGGAAAGACAAAATCTACATGGAATAAGGAAAAAGCTAAGGAATAAAATGTCTAAATTTTGTCTATTTAACAATTTTTATTGTATAAACTTTTTGAATAAATATTGGATACTAAACTATTAAATATCATTGTTTCCAAAATATTTTGGTTCTGCTGGTGGATAAGGAAAAGATCCTGATTCTACTTTCGGTTCTGGTGGGGGGTAAGGAAACGAAGTTTCTGGTACTACTTTTGGTTCTGCAGGCGGGTATGGGAATGAAATTGTTGGTATAACTTTGGGTTCTGGGGAAGGATAAGGGTAGGAAGTGACGAACTTGGGTTCTGGTGGAGGGTAGGGTAATGATGTGACTACTTTGGGCTCTGGTGGTGGGTAAGGAAATGATGTAATTTCGATTTTTGGTTCGGGGGGTGGATAAGGGAAAGTAGTGGTAGATACAACTTTAGGTTCTGGTGGAGGGTAAGGAAATGACGTGGTACTAAATACCTTGGGTTCTGGTGGAGGATAGGGGAATGATGTAGTACTGACGACTTTCGGTTCTGGAGGTGGATAGGGGAAAGAAGTGGTTGATATAACTTTAGGTTCTGGTGGAGGGTAAGGGAATGATGTGGTACTAAATACTTTCGGCTCTGGAGGTGGATAGGGGAAAGAAGTGGTGGGAACAACTTTAGGTTCTGGTGGAGGGTAAGGGAATGAAGTGGTACTAAATACTTTGGGTTCTGGTGGAGGATAGGGTAATGACGTGGTACTTATTATTTTGGGTTCTGGAAGTGGATAAGGAAAGGAAGTGGTGGGTAAAACTTTAGGTTCTGGTGGGGGGTAAGGGAACGAAGTAGTACTAACTACTTTGGGTTCTGGAGGTGGATAAGGGAAGGAAGTGGTGGGTACAACTTTAGGTTCTGGTGGAGGGTAAGGAAATGATTCAGGACTCACTACCTTGGGTTCTGCAGGTGGATATGGGAAAGACTCCGTGTATACAACTTTAGGTTCTGGTGGAGGGTACGGAAATGATTCAGGACTCACTACCTTGGGTTCTGCAGGTGGATATGGGAAAGACTCCGTATATACAACTTTAGGTTCTGGTGGAGGGTAAGGAAATGATTCAGGACTCACTACCTTGGGTTCTGCAGGTGGATATGGGAAAGACTCTGTGTATACAACTTTAGGTTCTGGTGGAGGGTAGGGGAATAACGTGGTACTAACTACTCTGGGTTCTGGAGGTGGGTAAGGGAAAGAAGTCGGTGATACAATTTTACGTTCTGGAAGTGGATAAGACAACGAATTTGTGTAACGAATTCTTGGTTCCAACGACAATTCGGGAACTTCTATCTTGGGTTCCTTAGGTGGGTAGGGGTACGACTGTGGTCCCACATAGTCTGCTGCATGTTTAGGTTCAGCTGGTGGGTAAGGGTAAAAACCATCTGCCTTCACCGTATAGTAAAGCGACAGGAAGCACACAAGCACCCGTAGAGTTATCTTTATCTGAAAACAAGAAATGACATTTATATATAATTGATTGATTTGCCCGTGACTTTGTGACAGTTCATTTTTCAAATAAAACATTTTTACTTTATTATTTATCACTAATTTTCTTTTTTGACTTTGTGACTATAGTTTCGTAAACGATGTATGGCAGCTGTTTATCCTATATATTACAGTTTTATTGAGGGTATTTTTTTATTATAATATTTTAAATATTGGAGAGTTTCGGAGATCTGTCTGATCATTGAACAAAATGTCTTTAAGTTAAACACTATTACATATGTAAATTATGTTTCCTTAAAGAGCGAGCTATTTGTTCTGAAATTGGGCCGAAATATGTAGTCTTACAGTATTTTTTGGTACATTTTATTGTATTATAATTCTTTTTGTTTTATACTTATTAAAAAGCTGATTTCTTTTTCACTGAAACCGTTATTTTGTGCTATGACTTTAATTTTTTGAAGTTCTACTTTTCGATTATTTTGGATAATGGAATTGTGAATGTTTGGTGGATCACAGATTTGTATGAAGCATATTTATGTGTAATGCGGGGAGGTTGATTGTTTTGTAATTATTATATCTGTGTATGTAGGCTTTCTATATATATTAAATTCTAGTTTGTTATTTTTTTTTGTCTGGGTATTGAAAGGCCTAGAAATTTTATGGTTTGGTTTCTTTTTCAACTGAAAATTTTATTTTTGGATGGGTTATGTTTAAATGTTTTAATGTTTATTCTATTGTAATACCTTAGTTTTAAAAGGCAGTTTGATAATGTAAAATTGTTTACGAAACTATAGCCACAAGTCAAAAAATAAAATAAGTGATAAATAAAACTAAAAATTTGTTTTTTACTGATAAATGTATATAAATATGACAATGTATTCAATTAATGACTGAATGATTGTGGCGTGTTCATATATTTTTTCTTAATTTGGGTTTTTCGTCATGATCTAAAAACAAAATCATCTATTAACAAAAACTAAACCAAACAACACACAAAATACCAAAAATGTGGTTTATAAAATTCCCTGCGAATGTGGCAAATTCTATATAGATTAGACATCTAGACCGTTAAATGTTAGAATAAAAGAGAAAAACCTTCTTAAAAAGGGCGATTTTAATATACCTAGAATTTGTCAACACGTATGGGAATCGGGTCATAAAATCAATTGGAATAGTTCCAAAACGGTATTAAAAGAATCGGTAACAAAATCAGAAGATTAAAAGAAACCGCTATAATTAATTTAAATAAAAATAAATGTATTGCTATGCCTTCGGTAGATTTCAATTCAATATGGTTTCCAATTCTAAAGAATACAATTAAAAACATTTAAAAAATTTCAATAAACAATTACAATCATACGGTAAACCTCACCTATATATATTTGTTTGGTAGTATGTCACTGTCACACAAAAATATATTTACTTTCTCATATCTTTTTCTCATCATCTTTTCAGAATTTATAGATATTAAAATAATTTATTTTTAGGTTCGTTTTGAAAACGGGAGGAGAATACTTCCCGTAACGTTAAAAGTTTGTATATTTTTTAGAATTTTTGTGTTTTTAAAATTTTGTTCGTTAAGCAAACTACAACAAAGAATCACTGAGAAATTTGTCTCCGTTTGGTTTTTTGTTTTTACCCAGTGATTATTTACATAAGAACAGATATTTTGATATTTTTTCAGTTTTAGATCGTGGCGAAAAATCCAAATAAAGAAAAAATAAATGTATTCAATGCAAAAAGTAACTAATGCAAAATATAATACAGGACCATATAGTTTTCATTATTTCATAGTCAAAATAGAATCAGTGTGAGGCAATGCAATTTTGAGAGCGATCCTAATAAATTCTGAAAAAACTCTGGTTTATATTTTAGGACCGAATTTAAAATCAGGTGAATATGGAAGATTACCAACCTCATATAGGAAAAATTATTAATTTGCCATCTACAGTGTGTCTAATTTAAGATCAAGACACCCCCATGTTTTCGCCATTTGAAGGGATTCAGATTTTAATTTTTGTACAATCATACAGATTAATGGGTCACATTTTTTGAGATACTCAACTGAAATTTGAACTTTAAACTCAGCTTACTACCAATTCACAAACAGGGTCAATTCTCGATATTTCGCTTCGCGTTAGAAATATCGAAATAAGTTATTAGAAAAAGTTGTTTAGAATATTATTTTAATCCCACATACCAAGTTTTATGAAAAAATTCGCATTTTTAAGTAAGTTTCAGTTGAGTATCCTAAAAAATGTGACCCATCAACCTGTATAACCGTGCCAAAATTCAAATCTGTATTCCTTCAAATAGCGGAAATATGGGAGTGTCTTCATCTTAAATACGAAAGAAAATAAATGTTTCTTATGTATCAGAAAAAAACAGAGCAGAGGTAATAATAGGAGATCGAAAATCCGACGAGTTCTGCGTAAATAAAGGTACCAGACAAATCCAAATTATTCAGAAACGAATACTAAGATTATTGGGTCACAAGATGAACACATAAAATTAAAGACCTAACTGGGACATCTTTCCAACATGCAACCAAAGAAGCCAAAAATAGAGAGCGCTAGCGAGAAACGAAGAGTCTCCATAGATCATAACTCTTCTGTAAAGAAGAATATGAAGAAGAAGATGAAATATTTAATTTTTTTGTATTTTCTATTTTCCAAATAATAATTTTTTGTTACAATGACATTATTTTAAAAATATCAGTGATTTTAATTGATGTGGACACAATGATTTCAACAAGTTTCAGTTAATTTTTGAACGTTTCTCTCAATTCGACGCTTAACGTTAGAAGTGGCATGATTTAAACTGAATTAATAGAAATAATTTACTATGGATCAAAAAAATGAAGCTTTTTCTTTAATAAGATCCAATTCCAATAGTTGTCTATAAATAAATTGAAATATTGGACTTACCATGGCTGTTCTAGAGAAGCGCCTATACTCAAATAAAGATTCGTCATCTGAATTAGTTATAAATAGTAAAAAAAAACCTGGCCCTTTCAAACGTCCATGTAATGAACTCGTTCTCCCTAATTGTTTCTAAATAGTCCCAAATACCGTTCGGTGAAAGGTCCATTTACCTTTTTTTACATTAACGTTATTATTTTCAATACATTTATATATTAAAAAATCATAATAAATTATATTATCCAAATGACAAAACATTTGATTTTATCGAGATCTACAAACAAAAACTAATACATTTTCAAATCCCGATTGAATGTGCATATACCTACAACATCTTAATTATTGAACGGCGTTTAATTATTCGAAAGAATTTGTAAAATGTTGTTAATGAATTCCGGTTCCGAAAAAAATATAAAAATATCATTATGCCTTTCTATAATTTCTAATTGGAGGAAAATAATTTTCTTTCAAAATTATCATCTGTCAATGACAACTTTTTACAATTAGGTTGCCCATTAGCACATAATTTAAGTTTAATTAGGATTTTGCGCTTATAAAAAAGAAAAAATCTTTGTTTTCAACAGTTATCAAACATTCACAATGAAATACGTAAGTATTTGCTCTTTGTTCTTTAAGGCAAAGTTCTATTTGGTTCATATAAGTGTTGATATTTTTCAGGTTATAATTTTAAGTTTAACCATAGCCTTGGGCTACGCCCTTCGGATTCCAGTACCTCATAGTGAATATGGAGTACCCTTGGAGTATCGCATGGACGAACAAACCAAATTGGACCTGACAATGAAAACAATCGAAAAATTAGCTTTAGAACACGAAGTGCCCTCAAATATCCTCCCTATTGACTCAGAAACCAAAATCGTAACTCCCACAGATTCTTATGGCATACCACAAGTTCATGCTGAAGTAATAGTTAATCCAGCACCTGCTCTGCCTCAGGAAGAATACGGTGTCCCAATTAAACCCCATGAAGAGTATGGTGTTCCACAGGTTCCCGCTTCAAACCCAGTTGAAACTCAATATAAATATATTATTCCTCACGTCGAAATTACGTCTACTTTGGCCCCTTTAATTCATGAACAATACGGGGTCCCAGTCAAACCTCAAGAAGAATACGGTGTTCCAATTAAGCCTCATGAAGAATATGGTGTACCACACGGTCCCGTTTCAAATCCGATTGACACTGAATATAAATATGTTATTCCTCGTGTTGAAGTTCCATCTACTTTAGCTCCAGTAGTGCCTGTATCCCATGAAGAATATGACGTCCCAGTCAAACCTTACGAAGAATACGGTGTCCCAATTAAACCCCATGAAGAATATGGTGTCCCACACGTTCCCGTTTCAAAACCGGTTGAAACTCAGTATAAATACATTATTCCACATGTTGAAGTTCCGTCCACTTTGGCTCCTGTAGTGCCTGTAATTCATGAAGAATATGGAGTACCAATCAAGCCTCAGGAAGAATATGGTGTCCCAATTAAACCCCATGAAGAGTATGGTGTTCCATACGTTCCCGTTTCAAAGCCAGTTGAAACTCAGTACAAATATATTATTCCGCATGTTGAAGTTCCGTCTACTTTGGCTCCAGTAGCACCTGAAATTCATGAAGAATATGGCGTCCCAGTCAAACCTCAGGAAGAATATGGTGTCCCATTTAAACCCCATGAAGAGTATGGTGTCCCACACGTACCCGTTTCAAAACCGGTTGAAACTCAGTATAAATACATTATTCCACATGTTGAAGTTCCGTCAACTTTGGCTCCTGTAGTGCCTGTAATTCATGAAGAATATGGAGTACCAATCAAGCCTCAGGAAGAATATGGTGTCCCAATTAAACCCCATGAAGAGTATGGTGTCCCACACGTTCCCGTTTCAAAGCCGGTCGAAACTCAATATAAATATATTATTCCTCACGTTGAAGTTCCGTCTACTTTGGCTCCAGTAGCACCTGTAACTCATGAAGAATATGGCGTCCCAGTCAAACCTCAAGAAGAATACGGTGTCCCAATTAAACCACATGAAGAGTATGGTGTCCCACATGTTCCTGTTTCAAAGCCAGTTGAAACTCGCTATGAATTTACAATTCCCCATAATGAAGTAAGTTCCACATTGGCACCTATTGTTCCCGTTAAACCTCATGAAGAGTACGGCGTTCCCGTAAAACCTCATGAAGAGTACGGTGTTCCAGATGATAAAGTGATTCCTCAAGAAACACCGAAACCAATTGAACATCACTACGACTACACTATTCCTCGTATTGAAGTAACATCAACCATAGCTCCAGTCAAGCCTCATGAAGAATATGGTGTTCCAATTAAGCCTCATGAAGTGTATGGTGTACCGAAATTGCCAGTTGTTGAAGTACCAGCTGTTCCTACGGTTATACCTCTTACTCAAATCGAGTTTGAAAATAATGCACCCTTTGTATCTCCGGTAGAACAATAAGAAGAATGGAACGTTCCAGAGGCAGAAAGGAACAAACTGGTGGTACCTCGCGCTGTATATTAAGTACCATCGCAACAAATGATTTTTTAAATTTTATTTATTTTTAGATACTGGTTTTTTAAAATAAATTAATTTAACTTATGATTTGTTTTATTGCAAATTTATACAAAAACAACATGAAATATTTTTACATCTCTGTTTTAGTGATTTTCAAGATTAAAAAAACTGCTTCGAAATATCATTTGCATAATTTGAAACTAAGCGTAAAAGAATAATTGTGTAAGGATGCAAACGGTACGGTGACTAAACACTGTCTGATTGTTTTTTTCGTAGATTTGTCTGTTATGGAGACATTCACCTTAAAAATAAAACGTTTAGGATCTGTCGGTTTATCACTGTTTTAAATCTTCAACATATTCGGACACCAACTTACGAAATACAATGGGATTTTTTCTATGAATAAAAAGGTTTTTCAGGGCAAAATGACAAAGACCTTTCACGCAACGTGTCGGACCTTGAAAACAGATACCAGAAATGTTCGGAATCTTAATATATACCATTCAGTGAATTTAAAATTAATGTTTTATAGGGTGTGTCCTAAATAGATAATGTCAGAAGGTTTATTTAAGAAGAATGCTTAGACCAATTGGTATAGAAATTACTAACGTTAAAGTTATAGTGTGAATCTCACAGAAATTTTAAGTTTCAGGAAATATAGCCAAGGATCCAAATCGGGGGAGCAGGGTGGATTATCATATAGTAGGGTTTATGTTTAACAGCAGCATTGCCTTAAAGTGCATTGCCTTTAAAGCCATTATCCTTAAAGTGATACTCCGGATGTATAGTAAAAAAATCGTTTTATTCGTTCTGTTGCCTCAGCATTCGTAGTTGATGTAGGGCATGATTTATATATATATATATATATATATATATATATATATATATATATATATATATATATATATATATATATATATATATATATATATATATATATATATATATATATACAATCAAACAACCCATATTTTCGCCGATCAAATTTTATTTTTTGAGGGAACAATTTTCACAGCATTCATTCTTATTGACATTTCTGAAAACCGAAAGTTAAGTAAGAAAACCGAAAGTAAGTAAGAAAACCGAAAGTAAACCGTAAGTAAGAAGGAGTAAGTAAAACCGTAAGTATAAGCAAGTATTTGGATTATACTGCTGAAATTTCGAAAACCGAAAGTCACCCCATTCTCATAAAAATATTGTAATAAGTAGACAGAATATTTAAAAGTGAACTGCGCTATAGGCCCGGATCTCGAGATATTCGTAGAAGAATCTAATTTTTGCACATTTTCCAATTTTTTTGAAATCATGCCTCGAAAAAATCAAGCAACGAAAAAATTTTATGTTTTACATTACTTTTTAGTTAGACATAAAACAGGAGGACTATAGGATATTTTCCTTGAACAATCTTTATAAACAAACATTTAAATGCTGTCTTCATGCATTACACACTGGGTATTCCACATAAACAACGCACCTGTCTAGGATACTTTATGATCTCAATAATTTTATTCATTTTTATGTCTACTCCGAGCTTTTGATGGACCACAAATAACCCATAAAGTTATCATCCTTGTGCTTGACAAGCTCACGAACGAAACGACGAAAAATCAAGGCTTTTGTCCAAAATCGAATTCATTTTTTATGACCAATGATTCAGACTGATGAACAAGAGAAAGTTTAAAGGGTTAAGGCCGAATATACCGCCCACTAAGAAATTAGAATTATTGGACGGAAAAAGTCACTTTGTTAACAGTCAGCTCGAAAGAGTCTTGATTTGTTGTAAGTGGGCGCAAAAATTAACATATCAATTGATACCGGATTGATGCAACTTTTTATGTCATCAGTTATATAAATTAAATCAGACATACTTTCTGCAAATAATAAAGATGACAAACAAAAGATTTATTATACGAGGTGAGTAAATAATAGGTGTTTCGGTTAATAATGTTGATATTTTCGCAAAATTTGAGCATTTATTTCCATAACAAAGTAGTCCCAAGGGGCTAACTCCGGTGAATACGGCGGGTGGGGTAGGACGTCCCATTTAACGTTTTCCAAAAAGTTTTTACACACCTTGCAGCATGGAGTCGAGCATTGTCATGTTGAAAAATTACTTTATCGTGTATTTGTGCGTATTCTGGTCTTTCTTCCTTCAATGTTCGGTTCAATTTTATCAATTGTCATCGGTATCGATCGTCAGTAATCGTTTCACCAGGTTACAGCAGTTTGTAATACACAGCTCTCCTACTATCCCACCAAAAGCACAGCAAAGCTTTTTTTCCATGTATATGGCGCACTGGTTGTGATGTTGAAGGCTGGAATGAGTATACCCATGATTTTTTGCGCGTTGGGTTGTTAAAATAGGTCCACTTTTTATCACCTATTACAGCTCGATGCAAAAAAACCTTTTCTCTTTTTCGCCTTTCAATGTATCTTTCCTTCAACTCATATTGGACCCACTTTCCTTCCTTCTGGATGTTTTCCAATGCGTGTAGATGGAAGTGGTGGATTGAGCAACATTCAATTCTTCTGCCAATTGTTTCAATGTATCAGTTGAGTCTTCATCCGATAATGCTTGCAAATCTGAATCTTCAAACTTTTTCGGCTGTCCTGGACGCTCCTTATATTATATACAAATCTATTATATACAAATCACCACATTTAAAGCGTTTAAAGTATCGTTCGTAAGTTTTTTGAGTTAGAGCATGTTCACCATAGGCTTCAACTACCAATCGATAACTTTCAACAGCCGTTTTTTTCAAATGAAAGAAAGTTTATTAAACTTCCCAACAAACGTCTTTTTCTGATACATAATTCGACGTAACTATGAAAAACTATGTTTTTTGCATAATGACAATTAATAACGAACTGGTTTTTGAGCGTATGTTTACCTTCCAAAACGCTATAGACGTTATTAGTCTATACCAACAAATGTATTAGGAATGCCATCTCTTAGAGAAATCGATATTATTTACCGAAACACTTATTAAAGTAATAATATTTTATTTACACACCCGGCCATGTCGAATGGTAGCTGCAATAACATGCAGCTCAAGCCATCTTGCGATAAACATCCGCAACAACGCCCGTTGTTATTGTTGTTGGTGTGTTTGTGGACCTAAAACGAGCATTTAAGACTATAAACAGAGATGATCTGATTGTGAAGCTAAAGTGCTACGGAGTGACATCTTATGTAAGAAAATGACTTAAACATTATTTGAGTGACCGCTTTCATCGCACAAAAATAATTGATGCCATATCAGGAATTCGGGAAAATGATATTGGTATCCCACAAGGGAGCGTATTGGGGCCCTTTAAATTAAACTTAAATTTGTTTGCAGACGATTCGCTATATATATATATATATATATATATATATATATATATATATATATATATATATATATATATATATATATATAGGTATAGGTATACCAGTGGATTTGATGTTACGCGCAGGTGCTCTGTGTGGCAGAGTATTGAGATGGCCAGTAGTGTTAGGATTTTTAAAATTAAATATAACTTAATGCCTGCATATCTTGAAAGATACTTAATAGTGCGATCCAAAAAATACCAACATTCACTCAAAGGAGGATCTCCATATAAATATTGAATGTAGTACCTATATGCAAAAATCGCTTTTTGGGAATGGTGTCCGGCTGCTCAATGGTCTGCCAGCAGAGCTAAAAAGTATAGAGGGTTTGGGAATATTTGTAGATAGAATCCGTAAACATTATTTGGCAAAATAAGTTAGTTTGTTGTTAAAAATAGGTAGGTATGTCTGATTTTGTATGGACTAGTGTGTATATATCGGATTTCTATTATTATAGAATAGATCATATTTGGATATCTTTGTATTATGCATAGTCGTGACAAATATAAATGCATTATAGATTGCATGTAATAGCCAAGTGCGAAATAAATAATATTATTATATTATTATTAACAGCCAGACTGTGCGAGTCCGTCCGTGGTCCTTGGATAAGTACCAGGTATATACTAAAATGTACCTGACATTGCCGATTTATATGGTCATGGCTTTAGTCGTTCCTTCATCCGCTCTCCAGGCATTCAGCTTGAGCCCAACTGATGACGTCTTAAGAAATTTGTCTTGGGAGACGTTTGCGGACGCTTTAGGTGGTGAACGAATATATATATATATATATATATATATATATATATATATATATATATATATATATATATATATATATATATATATATATATATATATATCGACACGTTCTGTTTATTTCAAGCGTTGAAATTAAAAAAATAAACTTGGCCAAATAATAATTTTGTTAGAATTGGGTCGTAGCGTCCATTGTAGAGCTCCTGAAAGAGTGCAAATTTTAACATTGCGGAAAGAAGCAAAATCACTAAACGAAATTGCAAAAATCGTCGGTCGTTCATAAATAATGGTGGAAAATGCCCTAATTTAACAACCAGTTTACAAAAACCGTGGAGCTAGAAGAAAAAGGACACCTCATATGAACAGGAAGGTTGTCCTAATTTCAAAAATCCACCCATTTAAATCGCCTACCGAAATTAAAAGTGAACGGGAGTTAGAAATAAGTTCAAGAACAATTCGAAGAAGGCTTCAGGTAAGTAATTTATACGGTAGAGCAGCCAGAAAAGTCCCTTTGTTATCCGCCAAGAATGTAAAACAACGTTTAAAGTTTGCTCAAGGTCAGTTAAATTGGGATGGTGAACAGGGAATCAAGAAATGGCTCAATATTTTATACGACCAACCGAACCACCGAACCAAGAATCATTACCAAAACATACTATTAAAAGTGTAAAGCATGGAGGCGGTAATATAAAGCTGCGGGCAGCTTTTTCATGGTATGTTGTAAGACCAATTTACTGGATTAAAAAACATGGACCAAAATGAGTATATCCACATTCTTTAGGGAGTCATGCTGTCCTTTGCAGAAGAAAATCTGCCGCTGGTATGGAAATATCAATACGATAATGATCTGAAACATACTATTAGAAAAACAAAACAATTTCTTGGTGACAATAAAGTAGATTTACTGGCGTGGCATTCCTAATCGCCGGACCTCAATCCCATTGTGAACTTATCGACTTACCTCAAGAATGCCGTGGGTAAACATAAAACAAGAAACAAGCTTGAACTCAGAACTCAGAACAGGTGATTAAAAAAGAATGGGACGCTATAATAAAACACAAAGGTCATAAAATTAACTATCAAACGTTATAAAATGTTTGTGTTATTTAATACTTTTGTTTACTGTTAAATAGTACGTATTGTGCTTGTTTCTTGTTGGTTTTAACATTACATATATATATATATATATATATATATATATATATATATATATATATATATATATATATAGTCAAAAAGAGCAATAAATTATAACATCTTTTTGGAAGTAAGAAAAGAAACATCGAAGCTAATTAGACAAACTAAAAGAAAATAAATATGAAAACACTCAACTCAATGAAATAGAAAAAGATTTCCAAAAAAATAATACCCGAAACTTTTACAAAACATTTAAAACTAAATTAACAGGCTGTCAACCCCAAAGTCTTTGCTTCCAAAAAGAAAACGAACAATTAGCTCTAAATAACCAATTGCAACTTGCGAAATATTTTGAACAACTAAACTGTGCTGAGCCCTTAAACAAATTATCAACGCTAAACCCTAAACAAACAAAACCCAGATTCATTACCACCGAATGAAGATGAAATAATTAGGCAAATCAAGCGGCTTAAAAATAGCAAAGCTTCTGGTGAAGATGGAATCACTGCTGAACTTTTGAAATCCGCTGGTCCAGGTACAATCAAGAAAATAACCAAAATTCTACAAGAAGTTTGGCGAACCGAACGGATGCCGGAAGATTGGAAAGATGCTCTAATCCATTCACTACACAAGAAAGGATATATAATGGATGTAAACAACTACCGAGGGATATCTCTTCTCCCAGTTTGTTACAAGATTCTATCTCAATGTCTACTAAACAGAGCACAGGGACAGTTAGAACCTAAAATTGGTGAATATCAAGCAGGTTTTCGACCGGGCAGATCCTGCCCTGAACAGATCCTGAATCTAAAGTTGATCCTAAGACATCAAAAACTGTAGAATAAAAATCTCGCCTGTACATTTGTAGATTTCAATAAAGCATATGATTCTATTGATCGCGAATCTTTATTCCAAAGCTTGAAAGAACAAGGACTAGATCTGAAAACGCTGACAATTATTAAAGCAACATTAACTAACACAAGGTCAAAAGTTAAATTCATCGATGACATCTCAGAGCCCTTCGAAATTAAAACTGGAAAGAGACAAGGGGATGGACTCTCGCCACTCTTATTTAAATGTTTTCTAGAAAAAGTAATACAGGAGTGGCGTGAAAAAAAGTCGGCCCTGAATATTGACCAGCCCCTTTAAACTGGGGAGAACCAACATCAAGATTGATTGTCTGGCGTTTGCGGATGATCTAGCAATTTTGGCTCAAGATATATTAACGGCACAAAAACAAATTGAAATCCCAAAAGAAACAGTAGAAAAGGTAGGACTCTAAATTTCCTTTGAAAAGACACAATACATGACCTGCAACAGACTAAGAACACCATTTCTAAATACAAAATATGGTAACATCAGACGAGTCTCTCAATTCAAATATTTGGGTGAAATAATCATGGAAAATGGGTTGGAAAAAGCGGCCGATAAGGGTAGATGTCAAAAAATGAAAACTGCATTGAGACTTACACAAAATATTTACAACAAAAAATGCATATCTAAAAATACAAAACTGAGACATTACAACACAGTTATTAAGCCAGAATGTCTATATGGAGCAGAAACGCTCATTTTGAATAGAAAGAGAGACATCGAGGACATTGAAAAGAAAGAAAGAAAAATCTTAGGCCCCAAACAAATAAATAGCACAACATATCGACTTCGAGAAAACCAAGAAATCAAACAATACACAGATATACATAGCGATATGAGAAAAAGATGACTTAAGTTTTACGGATACATAAAACGGATGAATCCGAGTAGGCTAACTAGACAAATAGTCGAAATTTATGAAAATAGGAGTAGAGCTAAAGTAGAAATAATTAAATGGATTGCTGTAATTAAAGAGGACCTAAGATCAGCAAATATTACACAAAGTGAAATTCAGAATAGAGGCTGTTTCAGACATAAGGTTAACGTTTGGAAGGTTGGCCAGAAAGAAAAATGTGGGAAGACTGGAACAACTTGGTCTGACGAAAGATGAAGATGAAGCCACACAGATGAAGCCACATTTATGACAAATGATATCGTATCGTCACAAAATATTAGATTATAGGCTCAAAATAATCTACATTGGGTGATACAATGTAAGAGACAATATTCTACTAAGGTGAACGTTTGGAAACTAGTTAAACAATAATTTTCCAAATCACTGGATTGGGCGAAACAGTCCTGCAATGAATTGGCCGCCGAGATCGCCGGACCTCATGCCTCTTGATTTTTTTTATTTAGGGGACAATTAAAAATAAGGTTAGCATATAAGGGTAGCATTACCAAACAACAATTGAGAAAAGTAGTGAACAATACCTGACGACGTATTAAAAAGAACATGATAGAAAATGGCGGAATGATAGAAAGGCCTAGTCTTTAAGTTTTATAATGCTAATTTAGATCGACCTGTAAATAAAGGAAGTTTTTTGTTAAAACATAGTCTGTAATTATTAGAAAAATTATTGATTATTAATTATTATTGTAAAAATAGCATAAAATAATATCAAGCACATCCAGTAATTTAGAACCATAAAAATCGGTACATTTAAGTTTAAGGTGGTGCTGGTCAAGAATCTGTTGTTAGTTTTTCTTTAAAAAAAAGCCCTGATAGTACTTCTCGTAAATGGGAGCCATAAAAGTTGACACCATGAAAGTTAGCCATGATATTAGCAAAAAACCATGTGATACACTTTCTTAATGCCGTTTTCTGGGACCTATCCAACAAAAGAAAGTTTACGAAAATCGGTCTAGAAATAAAAATTTTAAGGGGATGGTAAATCCTTATCCTGGATACACTGTATATATATATATATATATATATATATATATATATATATATATATATATATATATATATATATATATATATATATATATATATATATATATATACCGTGTGTCCCAGCCAAATGGAATAAATTAGTTAATAAATAAATGGGGGCGTGTTCGAAAAAACGCTCGAACACGTCGATTGGTATTTTTAGATGCGCATTTTTTTCAACAAAATTTTTTTATACAGGGTTTCATGTAACAGTGGCCAATACCAACTTTCTTATTTTAAATACAACATCCTGTATAATATTTAATTTTTGGATTCTTCAGGAAAATCTAGACATATTTCATGTAAAATATCCTAGCTTATCTTCAACTGTTTCGGAAATATTAAGTAATTCTTCGAACATTATCAGCAAATAGGCAAAGATAAAAAATCAGGTTTTCAAAGGTAGTTATTTGTTGTATGAAACATCAAAAAAATCAACGTGCCTTTTAAATTAGTTTTCTTTGACGTATGTGATTCATTTGATTTAAACATGGTCTATTTATCAGAGAGTTATAAAATAACTATCTTAATGATGATAGGTTATGGAGATAGGACACGAACTCAAGCCGAAGTTATTCGTCTCTTTAAAGAAACATATCCTGACTTACCACCCATATCCCAATCTTGGTCGCTCTTCGGTTGCCAGAATATTGATAGAGAATAAAATGCATCCGTATAAGCTACAGCCTACTCAAGAGCTTAGTGAAGACGATTTCGGCAGGAGAATGGAGTTTTGCGAACAAATGATGCACAGAATAGACAACAACCTTCTGAGAGTAGAAAAAGTTTTATTTTCTGATGAATCTACTTTTACTCTTCATGGGCATGTCAATCGCCAAAACTGTCGTTATCGATCGAGAGAAAATCCTCACTGGATGCGGGAAATTCACACACAAAGACCTGAAAAGATTAATGTCGGGGCAGGTATTATAAGAGATCAAATAATTGGTCCAATATTTTTCGATCAAAATTTAAATGGGGTAAATTACTTAGACTTTCTCCAAAATCAGCTCATTCCAAATCTTATAAATGTGTACCCTAATAGAAGAAATCCTCAATTGCTAGCCGACACAATTTGGTTCCAACAAGATAGAGCACCCCCTCATTATCAAGTTAATGTGCGGCAGTACCTCGATAATGTGTTTCCAAATCGATGGATGGGGAGGAGAGGGCCACTAGAATGGCCACCAAGGTCCCCGGACCTCACTTCGTTGGATTTTTTTTATGGGGATATCTCAAAAGCGTCGTATACAAAACCAAGCCACAAGATCTGAATGATTTAAGAGGACGCATTACCGACAGCATTAGGTCAATTACGCCACAAACATTAAATAACGTCAGGAATCAGTTTTACTTGAGGTTGGGGTGTTGCCAGGATGTCCAGGGTTCACAATTCGAGCATTTGTTACATTAAATGTTTTAAATAAAAAATGTATACAAAAACTAAATAGTCTTGAAATTTCCACAATTTTGTTTACAGTGTTAAAAAAAAAGTGTAGTTGCGCATTTTTTCCAACGAAAACCTTTTATACAGGGTGTGTAATCAAATAATTTTCAAAAAAAAATCAGTTAATTTTTCAATAATTCTGAAAACACTTAATATTTCCGAAACAGCTGAAGATAAGTCTAGGATATTTTATATGAAATATGTCTAGAATTTCCTGAAGAATCCAAAAATTAAATAATATACAGGGTTTGTATTTAAAATAAGAAAGTTGGTATTGGCCACTGTTACATGGCACACCCTGCATAAAAAATTTTTGTTGAAAAAAATTCGCATCTAAGAATATCAATCGACGTGTTCGAGCATTTTTTCGAACACGCCTCCATTTATTTATTAACGAATTTATTCTATTTGGCTGGGACACACGGTATATATATGTAATATATATATATATATATATATATATATATATATATATATATATATATATATATATATATATATATATATATATATATATATAGTATTAGTCCGGGAGTAGATCCGATCAGTCACACTTGACTTTCTCAATGCTTGTCTGAAGACTGAAAAAATAAATGTTTTCAATCTTCAGACAAACATTGAGAATGCAAGTGTAACCTTGGCGAAATGCCTGCACGTTCAAAACAAACGGGACACAAACGATCGGATGTACTCGCGAACTAATAGTCTAATCTATATTTCACATCACATATACTATATATATATATATATATATATATATATATATATATATATATATATATATATATATATATATATATATATATATATATATATATATATATATATATATATTTATATATATATATATAGACACACACACACAGTTCATTCAGGGAAATAATGGTTGCACGTCATCAAAATCTATGATACTCACACATCAACGCCAAAATACCCAAATTTTGGTATCTGTATGATCGATAAAACTGTAAATGAAAAAGTAACACGAAAAGTTTTTCTTTAAAAGTTTTAATCAAAAATCTGTTTCGAAACTTGCCAATATATGGGTTTTTCATTTAGATCACACAAAGTTTAATTATTCAGTGTCACTAAAACAACTTTCAGCATCTGAATCGCTCTTCAAGTAAATTATTAAAGGATTAACTTCTAGTATATACTCTTTCGCGATTCGACCATCTTTGAATCTCTTCTTCTGTATGACTGATGCTGTTCATCCAGATCTGGGGTGTAACTGTTGACATAGCAAATGGCAAAAGAGAAGTCTCATTATCTCGTTCCTGTTTAAAATAACTGATAAGTGACGAGACAAGCTGCTTACACTGACCGCTTAATGGTTTTGGCATTTTTTGCAATTATAATCGCAGATTTTTTACTATAGAACTCACAAAAACAGAAAACAGTAAAGAATACAGTAAATATAATTTAGAAACGTTTGAAGGCACAACTCAAAAACGATCAGAACATGAAAATGACAGATTCTACGAAAAAGTTGTGCTAGATCGGCAACACTGTCCAGAACCACAAACCTAAATGTTATCTTGACAGCGAATTCACAGAATATAATCCGCCAGCTCATCGTATTTTTATCCTATTCTAATATGATTAAAGGAAGGAGGAAAGAGAGTGTTTTGAACTTTAAATAATTTTTAAAGGATTTGGATTTTGTTATGGATTTAAATTGACAATAGATTCCTCTAGATTGATGACGTGCAACTATTGTTTCCCTGAATGAGATATATATATATATATATATATATATATATATATATATATATATATATATATATATATATATATATATATATATGTATATATATGTATATATATGTATATATAAAAGCGAATGTTGTGCTATTCTATCAATATAAAATTTCGACCCTGACCTTCTTTGAAACGGAAAGAAGACTAGTATTGGCACCCTTGTACGGTTGACGCAAGCCATCGAGGAATAATAGTCTTTCACTATCTCGAATCGCTATCGGTGACCGTTTTACGTTCTTAAAACCCGAAAAATCATCGGCCATATCGGCCTATTGTTGAGCAATTTTACTGAAACTTTAGTATGCAAAATGTGCGTTAATTACTTTTGGTATTTTTGATTATTAATGTTCGTGAATTTAGAAATTCCCCGCTACTCCGTACCAACAATTAAAAGAAAATTAACTTGTCCAGAAATCTTTGCGAATTTTTTGGTGTTTTTGTTATAATTACCCTGACCTATAAAAAAAATGTTTCCTTCACTTCATGAGTCAAATCTTACTAATTTTGGGCTGAGGAAAATTAATATGATAAAGAAACATTTTTATTTGCTCTAGTTTCTGTTATATACAGTAGGTGGAAGTATTTTATTTTAACGGATTACGAGAAAACGATTAAACGGAAAACGACAGTTACATTCTAAGAGTTCAAAATTAATGGAAGTATACCTGGCAGGTTCTTGGGACTGAAGAAAATCATGTGGTGGTTTCATGAAATCATTTTTTTGGCTTGCCTCTTGTAAGTGAGTTCCAGAGCATCCCTACACACAGAACAGCAGTAATCCGCAATCATTGTTTGATTCCAACGGCCCTAATTTAATATCCTGATGAAATTTTTATGCGTGTTCATCATTGACAGCTCCACTGCTAGGGGGGAAGAAGTCTAGGAGAGAGTGGAGAAAATTAATTTTAAGGGACATATTGCATCCGAGTTGATGGTATTTTTGCAGAAGAACTATCACCAACAGAGTGTAGTTATCATCTCTTATGTTGCCTAAAAATCCACGAATAACTTTTAAATTTTTTTTTGCCATTCTCGTAGTATAACGTAACAAAACCTACAACTTATATGTGGTACCCATGACTTATCCTGGTCCCCTATCTTCATACCAAAATAATGGTGATAGGCAGTCTTCACAATAGGCATCAAATTCCGTTTCTGTGACGAAAATGTTACTTCACCACAAAAGTAATAATAATGTTCAGCTTTACATACCTATTGACCCATGGCTTCGAGTTCTTTCACTCTTTTTCGGTTCAAAACATCATTCTTCCAATGATTTCTACTTTCCTCAAATCATTCATCACCTTATCCAGCCAATTCTTCATCGGTCGTCCTCTTTTCCTTTCTCCTTCACCTCTCATCAGTATTTCTTTAAGTATCTCTCATCAGTATTCCTCCAGCCATGTAGCTCTCTGTGCTCTCACCACCTGAACAACAATGTTTGGTTTTTTGTACAGTTCTTCTATTTCTCTATTTGTTCTTCTAAATTCGCCCTGAACTTTAATTCCTCCAAAAATTCGCCTTAATATTTTATATCCTCAGGCTTCCCGCTCACTTTCTGCCTTCTTCGTCATTATCTATGTTTCGCATGCATAGGTAACCGCAGGCCTTAGTATTGTTTGGTACACTCTTACTTTTGCTGCTCTTGGTATATTCTTTGCCCTTAAAATCTTTGAGAGCATTCCTGCAGCTTTTCTTCCTTTCGTTAGTCGTTTCTCTATTTCTTTCTCTTCATCCCCTTGATTACATGATAGGGTTACTCCTAGATATTCAGTTTGTTCAATTCTCTATCGTATATTTCTTATTTTCTGCACAATCAATGACTAAATTATGGAACAATCCTCTGATACTATCTTTCATTACCTTATATTTGATCTTGTTCCCGCTAATTGGTAGGTCGTATTCTCTTGCCTTCCTTTCCAACATCTTGAATACCCCATACTATTTCTTCCTTGGATATCGCCATGTCACTCTCCCCCATAATCACTTACTGTACTAGATTGGACAGAACTGTGGACAGGACAGTCCTTTCTTTTCAGTGAACTCCTCAGACATTGTTCCATCGACTATAATTTGTCTATTCTAACAGTCATCTCCACCAACTCCCTCAACTTTTCTGGGACTCCCAATTGTATCATTGCTTGGAACGCCTTTGCTCTGCTAATGGAGTCATATGCCTGTTGATAATCTATAAACAGTAAATGTAAGCTGAAATTTTGTTCATAAGTATTCTGTTGGATCTGTTTCATGATGAATATCTGATCGATTGTTGATCTTCCTGCTCTGAATCCTATTTGGTATTTCCTTACTTGTTCATTATGGTATTTCTCTAGTCGATATTTAATCATCGTTGCTCTCATTTTGTAAGTCACATCTTGAAGTACCTCGGTAATTATTATATTATCAGCGCTATATTCCATTTCTCTGGCATATTTTCTTCTTCCCAAATTCTCTTCAGTAACTCCCATGTTCTTGTCACAAATACATCACCACCGTGTTTCAAGATTTCTACTGTTGTACTGTTGTCTTCTGAACTCTTGTTATTTTCTAACTGCTTATACAAACTTCTACTTCTTCTTTTGTAAGTACATTTATAATTTGGTTCTTGTCTTCTTCTTAATCTCACCATCTTTGATTTCATGTTCTTCCCAGTCTCATTTAGTGTCTTTGAGACAAATTGAGCAAAGTTTTTCAGTTTTCCTTCCACTTGTATCAGGGATCCTTCTTGAATTTTCAAATAATGGGGTCTCCTGGCGCTACTGCCTATACTTTTTTTAACTTCCTGATATAAAGTTCTTATCTCCTTATTACCATATGATTCTTCTATTTTTTTTAATTCATGTGCGAAAAGTGCTTTCTTTTTCCTGCTACATACGGTCTCGGCTTCCCTTCGTATGCGACCATATCTTTCTTTGATGTTTTCACTCCTTTATTCCAGCAATCTCAAACGTGCTCTGGTTTTTGGTCCACATTTTTTTACATTCTTTGTCGAGCCACCAATTTGTTGGTTTTTTTTTGGGTTCTTTCAGTATTTTTTTCTGCTATCTCCTTCATAACTGCCTCAATCTGTGCCCATTCTTCCTCTAACTGTTCTTTATTGGGTTTATTTCCTAGTTTCCTTTCATTTCCTGGTCGAGACGCATTGCTGTTGTCCTTTCCTTTAATTTTGCTACGTCATATCTCTTCCGTCTTTAAAAAAACTCCCTTCATACCTCGTTTTCTGTCGTTTTCTGATTAAATCAATAGTCTCATGGGGATTCTTGACTGTTTGAAACATTCTTCTGCTGATGCTACTGAAGCAGTTCCGTTTAAAAAAAAACGTTTCAAAAATATTGTAATGAAATTTCTTCATACTTTTGGCTTCGGCTTTAAGGTGGGACATAAAAGAGGTAGATAGTACAATATGTAAAATATTCTGAATTAATAAAATAATTGTTTTCAAAATTTTTTAACTATTTTTGTTGTTCAAGCCATTCCTGTAATTTTTGGGACAGGGTGTACAAACAATAAATGAAATAAGATTTATTACGAGCCTAACATTACTCGTAATGACTAGTTCGAAGACAATAAACATACCAAGCCTCTGTTTCGATAAGCATAATTTCAACCGTAAAGTATTCCTTCGTCTCGATCAATTAACATACAAAAGTCTATTTATAATTAATACTTTTTTTAGTCGTTTTAATAGAATCACATTCCTTCGTATCGAAAATGCCGAGTCTTCTTCTTTTCCTCGCAGGAAAATCCGTCGAGTTCAAAAAACAATGAACCCTAGCGATAGAGAAATACCGTTTTTATTAAAAATCCATTAAAATTCGTTGTAACCCCATGGTGTAGGTTATTTATTTTATCTTCTTCGGTAGCTAATTTGAATGAGGAATCGCTTGAATGTGTCAAAACGCGATGACTTAAGAGATTCGTGATATTTATAATTCAACGTAGGTTTTCTGACATTCTAAATCTTCCATTTCTTTATAAATTACTTAGTTTATTGACCATATCAGATGAAATATGTACTCTATTCGTTATTTTTAATGGTGACAAGTTTGGTGTCATCAAAATACTACGTAGGTTGTTTTAAAAGATTCGTCAATTATTTTTTATCAATTCTTCTATCGAAACAATTGACTTGAAACATTAAAAGTTTAAATCGTTTCGCTAACGATGTTAGCATCATCAGGAGATGATTTAATCTCATTATCGTCATCAGGAGATTGAATCGTCTCCTGATGATGCTAACATGGTTAGCGAAACGTGCGTCGATAAATTAAATAAAGTGATTTGGCGTTTAGTGATAAATCTCTTCGAGTTTCTTTTTTTTTAGTTAATTTAACATGGTGTACATTGTTTCTCCAAATACATCAGTCACAAAGTGGATTGAGGAAAGGCTCTTCTACCACAAGCCCACATATTTACAAGAATTAAAAAAAATAGAAATAGAACAACAAGTAAAGGAAGAGAAGTATGCTTAACATTGTCGGATATGGTGAAAAATGTTGACCTATTATCAAAAAATAAACTATGAGAATATCTAGATAAGCGTTACGGGAAAAAAACTTAGAGCATATAAAAACTTATTCAGAAACACATCAAACATATACATAAACCAGAATAGAATATCAAATCAATTCGTCCCAAGACTTGAACTAAGACAGGGAAGTGATTTTAGTAAAAGGCGAAAGATTTATTCGCTTTGACGAGAGTCCAGAGTTCAGGAAAGTGGCCTAAGCTCCCCTACTATTTATAATATTTGTGGATTAAATAATCAAAGATATAAACATTTACACAAAACCATTATAGATATAATATTAAAACCTAGAAGACATAAAAATGATAGTTGCGTGGCAATGAACGAAACAGATTTACAACAGAACCTTCCAACTTGCCATAAAACATTGAAAAAATACGCAATAAAGTCGTAAGAAGAAAAAAAAAGTATAGATTTAGATAACTGGAGTCCACACGAACAAGCTGATAAGGTCCAATATTTGGGTGTCATAATGGAGGTAAAGGGTACAACAGAAATATATCTCAATAAAAGGGGGAAAAAAGCATACTACGGCGTAAATAAGGGACTTGTAAATAAGATTTAAACATAGGAAGTTTAGAGAAATACTCCGGCTACTGCTAAGCAGCTATGAGAAGCAAAAACAATAGGCAGATGACAAAAACAATAGGCACAACATATATGAGGACGCCCAAGAGAAACTTGGTACAACGTTGTGAAAGAGAAATATATAGTAGCGAAAAATATAATAGTGATAAACAGAAAAGATTTGGACAACTTTCTAAACTGTTAAAATATAAAAATTATTAGTATTGTCTAAATGGTTGTGGCGTGTTCATATATTTTTTTCGTTTCTTGGGTTGTTCCCCACGAATTAAAACTGAAAAAAAATACATATATATATATATATATATATATATATATATATATATATATATATATATATATATATATATATATATATATATATATATATCAAGAATATCTTGTTCTTATGTAAATAAAAGAACCAGTGGGTAAAAAACAAAACGGAGACTACTTTCTCAATGAGTCTTTTTCTGTAATAAATTTGCCTAACGAACAAAAAAAAAGTAAAAAAATACAACATTTTCTGAATGCCAACATTTCGAGAGGTCTTCTCTTCCCGTTTTCAAAACGAATCTAAAAATAATTTATGTTAATTTCTATGTAATACTCTAAAAGATAGTAAGTAAATATATTTTGCATATATCAATGATACTTACAATGACAATAATATTTTTACTGACAGTGACATACTACCAAAAAAAAAAATTATATAGGTGAGGTTTGCTGAGTGATTTTTGTATACTGAAATAATTTAAAGTTTTTAATTGTATTCTTTAGAATCGGGAATCATATTGAATTTAAGTCTGTCGAAGGCATATCAATACAGTTATTTGTATTTAAATTAATTATAGCTTTTTTTTTAATCTTCTATATTTAGTTACCGATTCTTTTAATACCGTTTCGGAATTTTTCCAATTCATTTTCTGTCCCGATTCCCATGCGTGTTGGCAAGTTCTAGATTTATTAAAATCACCCTTTCTAAAAAGACTTTTATGTTCTTTTATTCTAAAATCTAACGATCTAGATGTCTCGCCTTTATAGAATTTGCCACATTCGCAGAGAATTTTATAAACGACATTTTTGGTATTATGTTGTGTGTTGTTTAGTTTGGTTTTTGTCAATATAGATCTAAGAGTATTTTTTGTTGTAAATGTCGTTCTTATGTTGTATTTATTCCCTACTCTTTTAATTGTGTCAGAAATACCGCGGATGTAAGGAATTGTGAGGTTTATTGTTTGAGAGTTATTATTATTAATAACTTGTTTGTTTTGTCGAGTTTTAAAAGTTTTAAACGATTTATTTATGAAATTTTTTGGGTAATTGTTTTTTATTAAAATGTGTGATTTGTTTCATTTTGTAGTATATCACTGTTCGAACACAATTAAAAGAGTAGGAAATATATACAACATAAGAACTACATTTAAAACAAAAAATACTCTTAGATCTATATTAACAAAAACCAAACCAAACAACACAACAGAATACCAAAAATATTGTTTATAAAATTATCTGCGAATGTGGCAAATTTTATATAGGTGAGACATCTAGATCGTTAGATGTTAGAATAAAAGAACGTAAAAATCTTCTTAGAAGGGGTCGATTTTAAGAAATCTAGAATTTGTCAACACGCATGGGAATCGGGTCATAATATCAATTGGAACAATTCCAAAACGGTATTAAAAGAATCGATAACAAAATACAGAAGATTAAAAGAAACCGCTATAATTAATTTAGATAAAAGTAACTGTATTGCTATGCCTTCTGTAGATTTAAATTCAATATGGTCCCCGATTCTAAAAAACACAGTTAAAAACGTTTAAGTTTAAGTATTTCAATAAACAATAATCACACAATAAAATCTCACCTATATATATATATATATATATATATATATATATATATATATATATATATATATATATATATATATATATATATATATATAGATAGATAGTATAGAAGTTTTAGATATATATAGATATATAATATATAGATTTTTTAGTGGTATGTCACTGTCATTAAAAAATCTATATAGAAATATATAGCATTATATATGAAAATTAATATAATTTATTTTTTAGATTCGTTTTGAAAGCGGGAGGAGAAGACCTCACAAAATGATAACGTTCAAAAGTTTATATATATTTTAGAACATATATTTTTTAAAATTTTTTTTAGATTTCTTTAGATTTTTTTAAAAAAAATCACTGAGAAATTTGTCTCCGTTTGGTTTTTTGTTTTTTACCCAGTGATGCTTTATTTACATAAGAACAGATCATTCAGACATTGTTGTTTTAAATACATAGAATCCATTCAAGAGTGTTCCCTGGACACTTGATGAAAGAAATACGAGAACTCCAGTATAAAAACTGCTTCGAAGACTGGAAAAAATGTTGGAATAAATTTATTGCAGTGAGAGAGGATTATTTTGAAGCCGAAAAAATAACTTTGGATGAATACATAAACACTTTGTGTTTTTTTAAAGATCTTACTTTATGATCATAGTATTATACCTAGCATGGTCTTTAAGGAGATAGTTATTTGTAGTAAGCAAATCTCCCTGGTAAGAAAAACACCTATATCAATTAATTTATATACCAAATTTATGTACTACATTTATGTACCAAAATAAGACATAAATCTCACCGTTCAAGCCAGGCCATAAACAAAACCACAAAAAAAATTCCTAAAACCCCACAAAACTTGAGAAAAAACAGGTGCCCGATGACGTAACTATAGAGACATTCTCACAGCCAACTCGATATGAATCTCCGTAACAAAAAAAGCAGAAGTTTCGCGATGGCCTTGCGCCTAGATCTTCTCTAATGGATGCATAACTTTGGGGAAGGGTGTGTCTAGTTATGAAGATGATCTGCGATGATGGGTCCATCGAAGGGGGGGCTTCTTATAAATAGTGGCGTGCCCGATGAGATAGACGAAGAAGAAATTCGGCACTATAGAGTAATCGGGTGGTGAAATCAAAGTTTGTTGGTTGTTAATAATTATCTTGTCTTTTTTTTGGAAAACAATGATTGCGGTGTGTATATCTTTCTTAATTTTGTTAATTATTACTGCTAAATGTTATATTTTTCATAATTATAACAATTAATATTTAAAGATCATCTTATTCTTATATATATATATATATATATATATATATATATATATATATATATATATATATATATAAAATCTTTATTAAAATATATTTTTAGTAACTTTAAATAGTAATAAAATATCATCAATAAAACAATATAGGACACATATATTTTCTAAAACAACAGAATATTAATTTTCAAATATTTCTTTTTTTTTTTAATGGAACCCTTTATTTTTGAATTTCCAATTGAACTTTTGGTTAAAATATATTTTCGATAGTATTAAGTAAATATAAATCTTTCAATGGATCATCGAAAGGCAATGGATCATCGATTTTCGAAGATACCAACATTTATATCTTAAAATAAAAAGAACACTTTATTTGTTTATCCTTTTAGCAACTAACTTTTTTACTAAGACCGATTGTGAGTGATTTTAAGTAGAAATGCGCACTTCTTACAAGACAGTAAAGGTTTAAGTTATAAAAAACTTTTTGTTGATGGAACACTTTATTTTTGAGTTGCGTAGAAGATACAGCTTATAATTTAATTGAATAAATATCAGAATATATCGTTAGAGCAACCAAAAAAATATATTTTAATAGGAGATATACCGTTTTCTCATTATTTTATATAAGGAACGCTTTATTTTTGAGTTCTATGCGTAGTGTAACTTTGTATAAGTAAGTTATTAGTAAAATATTAGAATTTATTCGACAGTTAATAAAAACGGCATCTTAACATATTTTTTTATTATGTTATATAAGGAACACTTTATTTTTGACTATTGCAAACAATATACTTTGAATAGCATTAGATAAATAAAGATCTTTCATAAAAAAGCCAAAATGTCATTCATAATAAAAAACATAGTGCGCTTTTTACTATTATGTAAACATAACACTTTATTTATAAGTATATATATATATATATATATATATATATATATATATATATATATATATATATATATATATATATATATATGTGCCTCTCTTAAGTATAAAATGAAGATAGTAAAGATTTAATTAAAAAATAACTATTTTGGAGTTAGAACAGTTCCCTGCGTGATTCATCTTATTATTAGGTTGAATAAATATCAAAGTTTATCATTAGGAGGGCCAAGAAAACGTGTTTTTCTCCTCATTTAAGAAGATAGTTAATCGATATTAAAGGATATACCGAGATTTTTATTCTAATTAAAACCGAACATATTATTTGTTAGGATTTTGCCAGCTAACTTTTGACTAAATCAGGTTTTGGGTAGTTTTAGATAGAAATAAACAATGGTCTCAAAAAAAACTCTTTTTTTTAATTCTTGAAAATAAATCATTTAATTCTACTGTGAAATAAGTCACGTATTTTTTTTTTGTAAATTCTGTGAATGCCTGAAAAAATTTATTACAATGTATATAGACCATTTGAAAGGAAAAAGTTATAAGGATCAAGGGTCAAAGATATAAGGGATTCCACGAAACAAAAATGCAAAAAAGGATATAAATAAGTTTTTTTGGGACACCATGTATAAATATTTAGCCTTTTTCACTCTGCTTTGTCCCCCCACAACATGCAATTTTCTAACGTCCTGCCAGACTAAGCGTACGACAATTATTTTAATATTAATTCCTATTTTTCGTTGTAGATTATATTAGGTTGCATTTTGGCTACAGCGTTGGCTGCCCCACAGAACTACTACAGACAACCCACACAACAATATCCCCAGCAACAATCACAGTACCAACAGAACTACAACAGCAAACCAGTGGTACCAATAGTTTCAGAATCCAACGAACTGAATCCTGATGGATCTTTCAGCTATAGGTAGGAGCAAGAAAAAGTATATTATTACTTAATAATTGAATTTAAAAGACAAAAACAATCATACTGGAATTTCAAAAAAAAATCATTTTGTGGCCCGAAACAATAAAACAATATTAATGTTTTCTCACGTCTGTTGTATTGTATCACGAATTAATCATAGTCTAGACAGCTACTTATTTTCTTGTTTTTTTAAATTTTCTCTCAGAATGAATATGTTAATAAAAAAAAGAGTTTAACATATTTGACCCTGAACTTGCTTACATATATATAATGCATTAAAATTAATAATAATAATTGGAATTTAGAACTTTTGTTTTTGAAAAATAATTCAAATGTAATCTTGGAAGTAATATCCCTCACTTGGTATATACTATGCTATATTTGTGTATATACCATAGTATATATATATACATATATATATATATATATATATATATATATATATATATATATATATATATATATATATATATATATATATATATATACATATATATATACATATATATACATATATATATATATATATATATATATATATATATATATATATATATATATATATATATACCATACTATTTTATATACACTCTCATCAATTTTCAAATTAGAGTGAAGTAGGACCTAATACAATATAGAAAAATTAAAATTGAAATTCTGTATGATTCTATTTAAAGAAAAGTTTGAAATCTTTCTCAAAAATGTTAAAAATTAACATAGATAATTGACAACAAATGGGACAAACCATTTTATGATCCCATGTTTGAAGCACTCTAAGTTGTACTACTGGAAGGTGTATACAGATACTCCCCTGGCCTATACTCCTAATGATCTCCAGAAAGTTGCTACCACCAATGTTTGAGCCAGGATCCAAGAGGAAGGGAATATTTAAGGTGGGGGTGGTAAAATATTATGGGTCTACAAGAACCTGCCTTCCTTACTGGCAGAATTCCATGTTCCAGTCAGTTGTTTGAAACATTTTTGAGATTGGTCACTGCGAGTTTATACATCAATACTTGTTTAGTAATAGAGATTCATGGCAGTCCTCCTAGAAGCCTCAGTTTGATAACGAACAAAGTTTGTCTAAAGAAAAATTAAGCTTTTTATTCGAGAAGAAAAATCTACAAAAATCTTGTCACTATTTTGGCACTTCATTCAGAATTACCATTAGGAGACTAAGTCTGTAGTTATTTTGTTAAAATTATTTTTTTATTCAAAATATATCCCTTCCGCATCAATGATATGTGTGCTAGCATAAATTTTTTTATGTCATTTTTTGGAATCGCCCCAATGAACGGTTTATTGGACTTGCGTAACACTGTCACAAAACGTTCTTTTCATGGCCCCTTTTTTTTGCTTTCCTCTTCCTCCTTTTTACTTTTCGTGGTAATGAAACCGTATACAGGAGGTGAACCAGGAAGACATTAAATTTTTTTATTGTTACTACTTAAATTAATTAAAGTTCCATTCCAATTTAATTATATTAAAGTTCCATTCCAAAGTCTCCATTTTGACAAATCTCGGGCCTTGAGTAAAAAATTTCCAATTCGGTCTTCAAATCTGCTTTTTCTATCGTCGGAAAACTTTCACATATAGTTTACTGTCAAATTTTCGCGTAAAACTTGCCCTACTTTTACATTCTTTCTGAACTTGACTCAATTTTAATACGGGCGTGGGACATTAGTTAGTTTTTAATTCCACTTTCTCCTCCAAACTTAAATTAGTCATTATTAACTGTTTTAAATCAGACACCTTTATGTTTGCAATTAAAAGTTAATTATTTTTATTTAAAACGTACTACTCAGTGTTTATACACGTATCAAATTCCAAATCAAAACAAGTATTCGCGAGGCAAATGAAATACGCGACGCGAGACATGTCTAACGCTGCATACCCGTTAAATCAGGGAATCTACGTCCAAATCGCATGTTTTAGAAAGCAGTTAAACCCCCAAATTCTGGCAACCAACAAAACATGTAACTCCAACAACGAGATAATATGACGTGGCGTACAGTCGCTGGACGTAAACGTCCGACCAACGATGTAAAAATGGAGCGAGAGGATGGAATTTTTGTCCGCATTATTTGTCAAAGGAACAAACTGAACGGAAATAAAATATGGTGTTTTGCTCTAAAAAAATGTCTATTGTGATAAATGCTGGAGGGGCGGCGCCACAACGCCCTCCCTCACGAGCCGCCACTGCCTAAAATAAAATATGATGTTAACTCTTTGTTTCATCGTGTTTTTGTGACGAGGTGACAAAAGGTACCGACACCAAGCATTATAATTTGAGAATCCGTTGCTCCCCTGCTTCCCGTTTTATAAATGACATATACAGCTTTCAGATTATATATTGTTTCAACAGATGGTGCTAGTAGTTTCGGGAATACTGTTTATATTTATATTGTCGTGAATTAATTTTCGTCAAACAGATGACACAAGAACTACTCAACAAAAATCAATTCTGAGACTGTCAGTATGTTAATCATTTGTATTAGTAAACCGGGCCAAAAAAAGAGCATCTTAAGAATTGATTTTATTTTTAGTTATGTCTCTGGTGATGGTTCCCAAGCCCAAGCTCAGGGCTACTTGAAGAATCCTGGTCAGAAAGACGCCGAAGCTGAAGTCATCCAAGGCTCCTATTCTTACACTGCCCCCGACGGTACTGCTTTGAACTCTTCATCTATAAAAATCTGTAACATTTTTGTCTGTTAGGTACACCTATTACAGTGACCTGGATTGCCGACGAGAACGGTTTCAGGGCAGAGGGCGCACACCTCCCCACTCCCCCACCAATTCCCGCCGAAATTGAAAAGGCTCTCGCTCAGATCGCTCAGGCTCAGAGCACTCAACCTCAGACTCAGTACAGGCCTAACGCTTTCCAAGGACAGAGTTCGTTTTCGAAACCAGCCTCGAGACCTTCTTACCGATTTTGAACACCCCGAATGATGTGACAAAATGATGTATGAAACTATTTTTTATTATTTAAGTCAAAGTACTTTTACATTTTTTTACATAGTAAATAAAGTGCTCTGAAAAAATTACTTTCCTGTTGGTTTTATTTCTTTTAAAACAATTTCTAAGCCTCTATCAAATAATATAAATCGAAAGAGGATACAAACTTTATTTGTATTTTAAAAATAACATGTTATCTATTAGCTACCGGATAATTGATCATGTTCATTGAGCCGAAAAGTCGAAGTGGGAAAAGAATGAGAAAAAAATTTCATCTCTATCCTAAAAAATATCGGTGTCATTTCCCACAAATCAATTGGTACCTTCAGTAGCCATCTGTGGTCCTAACTATGCAATCTCCATACGACTTAATGCAGAAAACTAACAATATAATTTATTTTAGTTCTGATGCATCCCAATAGATGGCGAGGCAGTGTCACTAATACATCTAACAAAGGATATGTAAAACAGCTGAAGATGCATCTTAGAAAACGATTGGGTAACTTGGACGCAATAAACAACAACGACAAAAAAATAACATAAACTATAAAGAATCTTGAGATATACGACCATGAAACGAATGTTCTACATACTTGTCTCGTTCTAGAAAATGGCAATGATGGCAATCGTTAAATTAATGACAATAGCTCATCCTTTGCGTAACAATACTGGTTTTCTTTTTTTAGTTCATTTATAAGTTTCAAACGGGGTAATATTTTTGTATAGATAAGATCGCCAACCGTATATGGTAAGCAGAGCTGCTTCCTTGGCCGTAAAAAAAATTGGGGAACACCAAACCCGAAAATTATTACGTTATTATTATTTCTATTTAAGGATTAAATTGCATTGAAGTAAACTGGTACCAGTGAAAGTCCCTGAAAGTCCTTTGTCTCAAAAAACACTCACTGTAAAAAGAGAAGATGAAAATAGAGAAAAACATTAATTGACTATTCACTAACGACTAGTCATTTTTTTGCGTTTATTATTATTTACAACGAACAAAAACTATTGCAAAACAAAAATATAATAAATAAAAATATGAGAGTTGTTACCCAATGATACAACTCTCAACAAGGTTTTTTTTAATGGCATTTGTTTTAGGGTCAAAACAAGACGTTACCAAAGACAATAACTGGAAGACAACAAAACAGTAAACTTTGGAAACTTACAAACTAACATGAATTTTTTAAAAATTTATATGAATCTGAAAGGCAAATCTAATGTTTTATATCTTTTTAATCTATAAGTATCCTCATTATTTATTCCTCTTCTCCATATAGTTTGCACTACACTTTTTTATTTCTTCCTCTACCGTTATAACATTTAGTTCTCCTCTTATTTCTTTATTTAATATAAATTATGGACCATCACATTATTCGTTGTACGAAGTACAGTTAGAGGCGTTTGTTGTTGTTAGCCTTCCTTTGCGTCCATACTAATTTCATTCTTTCGCTATGAGCTTTTTTTCCTTTCGTCAGACCAAGTTGTTCCAGTCTTCCTACATTTTTCTCTCTGGCCGCCCTCCCAAACGTTAACCTCGTGTCTGAAACAGCCTCTATCCTGAATTTCATTTTGTGTAATATTTGCTGATCTTAGGTCCTCTTTAAGTGCAGCAATCCATTTAATTATTTCTACTTTAGCTCTACTCCTATTTTCATAAAATTCGACTATTTGTCTAGTCGGATTCATCCGTTTTATATGTCCGTAAAACTTAAGTCTTCTTTTTCTGATATCGCTATGTATATCTGTGTATTGTTTGATTTCTTGATTTTCTCGAAGTCGGTATATTGTGCTATTTATTTGTTTGGGGCCCAAGATTTTTATTATGATTTTTCTTTCCTTCTTTTCAATCTCCTCGATGTCTCTCGTTCTATTCAAAATGAGCGTTTCCGCCCCATATAGACATTCTGACTTAATAACTGTATTGTAATGTCTCAGTTTTGTGTTTTTAGATATTCATTTTTTGTTGCAAATATTTTGTGTAAGTCTCAATGCCGTTTCCATTTTTTGACATCTACCCTTATTGGCCGCTTTTTCCAACCTGTTTTCCATGATTATTTCACCCAAATATTTGAATTGAGAAACTCGTCTGCTGTTACCATCAGATTAATATATCTTGAGCCAAAATTACTAAATCATAAGCAAACGCCAGACAATCAAGTTTGATGTTGGTTCTCCCCAGTTTAATGGACTGGTCAATATTCAGGGCCGACTTTTTTTCACGCCACTCCTGTATTACTTTTTCTAGAACAAAATTAAATAATAGTGGCGAGAGTCCATACCCTTGTCTCACTCCAGTTTTAATTTTAAAGGGCTCTGAGATGTCACGTATGAATTTAACTTTTGACCTTGTGTTAGTTAATGTTGCTTTAATAATAGCCAGCGTTTTCAGATCTAGTCCTTGTTCTTTCAAGATTTGGAATAAAGATTCGCGATCAATAGAACCATATGCTTTTTTGAAATCCACAAATGTACAGACGATATTTTTATTGTAGAGTTTTTAATGTCTTAGGATCAACTTTAGATTCAGAATCTGTTCGGAGCAGGATATGCCCGATCGAAGACCTGCTTGATATTCACCAATCTTAGGTTCTGTCCCTGTGCTCTGTCTGGTAGACATTGAGATAGAATCTTGTAACAAACTGGGAGAAGAGATATCCCTATGTAGTTGTTTACATCCGTTCTATCTCCTTTCTTGTGTAGTGGATGGATTACAGCATTTTTCCAATCCTCCGGAATTCGTTCGGTTCGCCAAACTTCTTGTAGAATTTTGATTATTTCCTTGATTGTTCCTGGACCAGCGGATTTCAAAAGTTCAGCAGTGATTCCATCTTTACCAGAAGCTTTGTTATTTTTAAGTCGCTTGAGTTGCCTACTTATTTCGTCTTCATTCGGTGGTAATGAATCTGGGTTTGTTTGTTTAGGGTTTAGTGTTGGTAATTTGTTTAAGGGCTCAGGACAGTTTAGTAGTTGTTCAAAATATGTCCGTATTTCGTAATTATTTTGGTTATTTAGAGCTAACTGTCTATTTTTCTTTTGGAAGCAAATAATTTGGGGTTGATAGCCTGTTAATTTAGTTTTAAATGTTTTGTAAAAGTTTCGGGTGTTATTTTTTTGGAAATCTTTTTCCAATTCATGAAGTTGATTGTTTTCATATAACATAACTTTAAGGATGTTTTAATAATTTTTTGTTTCAATTCTTGCCAGTTCTGCGCTGGTTCTTTATCAAGCCCTTCTGTTAGGGTTGGTTTTATTTTCGTAGGGTCGAACTTTGGTATTAGCAGTCTCTTTGAAATAAGTTTTCGAGGTTTTAAGCTAAGTTTGATTCTAGTCAAGTAGTGATCCGTGTCTATGTTAGCTCCTTTCCTGACTTGAACATTCAAAATCTTTTTATAATTGGGGTACGAAATTATAAAATTCATCCATGTATGTGTTTGGGCATCTCCATGTCTTTTATTTTGTTATTTTCTTCTTAAAATGGGTTGACATTATTTTTAGATTAAACTGCGAACATAGTTCAACTATCTTCTTCCATTATGGTTAGTCCATTTATGAGCGGGAAAACTGCCGACTGTTTTCCTGTATTTTCTTTCTTTCCCTTGTTGGACGTTGAAACCACCCAATAGGATTTTTACACGATTAGAGGGAATTTTAGAGATAGTCTTTTTCAGAATTTCCCAAGACTTAAATACTTTTTCAGGATTAGATTTATTTTCTTCGTTAATTAGGAGGTGTGCATTGATTAATGTATAGTTTTTGTTAGCACACTTGAGGAATAGTGTCATAAGTCGATTATTTACTGGCTGGACATTAGTTATAGAATCAAGAATGTTTCTTGAGATAGCGAAAGCAACACCGAGATGTGGTGTATTTTTGAGTATTCTTTTGCCCGTTTTACTTTTAAAAATCTGTAGTTGCCGAATTCCTAGGTGTTATCATCTGTCAATCTGGTTTCTTGCAAAGCTAAAATTTGGATTTTTTGCTGATTCAAATTTCGTCCGAATTCGTGTAGTTTTCCTGGGCGCAGGAGAGAGTTGATATTTACCGTTCCAAAGAAAGTTTTTGTTTTCGGTTTCAGGCGTTGGCCAGAGTTCTCCGACTCCCTCTGAAAGATTTTGCGTTTTAGCCCGGACGCCCCAGAATCCGAATGCCCGGTTGTACAAGCAAAGCTGGCAGAGGCTTGTCTACCTAATTTTGTAATTACTAGAACGCTTCATCTTGTACTTTGAATTAAAGGTTTGAACCATGATGGTTCAGAGGTTAAGACAGAATTTATATATCAGCTGCACCACTGGTGAACAGACGCTGACCACTCAACCTCTTGATACAAGTCAGACGCTAAGTGGATTTAGTTTTTTTGCCTTAGTTCGGGGCTGTTTATTTTGAGATATTCGCAGCTGTCCATTAATATCTAATGGAACTTTCACTATCCACCACCCGTGACCCGTCCAGTACCTTAGGCGAGGTACATTGGATTATTACACTTTTTATATTTACAATCATATATTTAAGAATAATTATAAAGCAAATAAATATTAAATTAAAGTAGTAATTAATTATAAGATTAAGAATATTGCTAGATGATAAATAATCCCAAATTATTAATCATTTTTGTCTCTATCACAATTAATACGAACGTATCTCTTTAAAGTCATCCTGTTAGTATTAAATTGTTTGGCTGCAGCATTTACACTCAGCATTACGCCTCTGCAGCTTTTGCTGTACCACTCAATTGTTGACTAATAGCTAATCCTTTTGAGGTCTTTCTTTTATATGTACGCATCCGGAAATGTAATAATAATCATTAATACAATTATCAATATAAGTAATTTTAATAAGTAAACTTTGTGTACAATCATCACATGCACAAATTAATTAGTGGTTATTAATTTATTAAAGAAAAATTTGATTTTCCACAATGAACATCTAGTGGCGCTAGTTGAGCAAGCATTTAACTCGTGTTGCTCAGCTAGCCTCAGTTGAGGCAACAAAATAAAATATTTCGATTGCACAACTTGCCCTTATGATCAACTAGCCCCGCTCTACCCTACTTTATTTCTTTTTCAATTTATTGTATAGTTGACCATAGTAAAGTTTTGAAAACTATGCGAAACTTTTATCTCTAGAACACTTTTATTTCTAGTAGATCTAGTATGTTTTACTTTTGTTTTCTGAACATAATAATTTAACATTGTTTGTATTTATAAAATGAGAATATATTTATAAATTATCTTTTCGAGACAAAAGCAGCTCGTACAACTCGAACTTGCGAAACAGCAGCAGGTTGAAGAAAACCAGCTTTTCGAAGAGGCTGAAGGTCTATTAAATGCACGTGGGATTGCTGATTGATCGGTAAGTCAACTAATCGTTTTATCGTACCGAAACTTTAAACGCGATTATCTCGAAACTGTGTTTTCAAAAATTCACTCGCTCGCTGTGTAACTCAAAAAGTTATTGATCGATTTGGCTGAAATTTTGGTAGGCTTTTCTCTATATCATTATCGGAAGGATATACATAATGTTTTAAAGATTTCGTGTATCTACACTACTTTTTGGGATAAAAATGTCGAAAAAATAGTACAAAATTTGAACATTTTTCGTTTTAAAGCTTACTTAATTATTAATTTAATACTTTTTTATAGTTTTATAGCTTTATCCTTCCCGTGTATATATCAGAAACAGAAAGCATTTTTTTTTTGCTTCAGATGAATAGAAAAAGAGTGACAAATACAGTACTTTTGGACTTCACGCCAGAGATGCCCGAAAAAATTATACTAAGCCGCCGTTTTGTAAAAAAAAATTTTAAAAAATTATACTCTTCAAAGTCCACATAATATGATGTTAAAACGTTAAAATGATACAATTATTTTATTAGTTTTAAAAACACTTCTGAAAAATGACTCGTTTTGACGCGTCTAAACGGATTTTCCCCCTTAAGCTGGTTTCAATGCCCATTTCCCTTTCGGGTGCAATCTACCTATACCAACGATCAACCGAATTTCCTTCGCAAAGGGAACCGCCATCCAACCCACTGCAAATGAGCAAAGAAAGAAAACCCTACAAGTCTACTACTAACAATGTTAAATTAAAATTAAATTAAAACATCAACATATAAAAAAATCAGCATCGTTACTGCATCAGTAACTGATTCCTGTTATACGAGGTGTAGCTATTAAACAACGAAACTGACGCTGCTTCAGAAGTACGCATGCGCCAAACGCCAGCGACCAACAGTTGTTTAGCGTGAAGCCTTCTCTTTCGAATGCAGTACCTCTCGCTTAGATAAAAAAAATCCGTATAACCGTAGCCTTCGTACACATTAAAGTTGTTTTTATTGGTTTCGCCGAAAAAAATATTAAATATAACAATAGAGCAACGAATTGTTGTAAAATTTTACTTGAAACTTGCATAAACCGCTACTGAAAATTGTAATTTATTTGATGAAGTGTATGGTAATGAATGTTCATCGTGTGCACGTATTTTTAAGCGTGGTTTAAGCGTTTTCAAGATGGCTGAGAAGACGTTGAAGATGATCCACGCTCGGGTCACCCTTCCACATCAAAAACGGATGGCAGTGTCGAAAAAATTGGTAATGTGGTTCGATCTGACCGTCAGTTAAATATTCGTGCGATTGCTGAAACCTGATGATTGCTGAAACCTATGATCCTGAAATGAAGCGCCAATCCATACACTGGAAGAGCTCAAATTCACCGAGAGCCAAAAAAACTCGAATGAGCAAATCAAAATTCAAAGCAATGATGATTGTTTTTTTCGATATTCATGAGATTGTGTACCTTCACTTCCTGAAGATCAAACTATTAATCAACATTACTACTTTAACAATAAGGAAAAAACGACCCGAATTGTGGAAGGACAAGTCAAAAGTTCTCCACCAAGACAATGCCCCGGCTCATTTCGCATTGTCTGTCGGGGTTTCTATACAAGTACAGCATCCTCGTGTTAGACCATCCGCCTTATTCCCCAGATCTTGCGCCGTACAACTTCTATATGTTTTCTAAGGAGAAATCTGCATTAAAAAGGAACAAAATGACAGAAGAAGACTTCCAGCACTGTTTCGAACAACGGAAGATTCACATGGAGCATTGTAGGGATAGCATTGAAACCCCGCATTGTCTGTCAGGGTTTCTATACAAGTACAGCATCCCCGTGTTAGACCATCCGCCTTATTCCCCAGATCTTGCGTCGTACAACTTCTATATGTTTTCTAAGGAGAAATCTGCATTAAAAAGGAACAAAATGACAGAAGAAGACTTCCAGCACTGTTTCGAACAACGGAAGATTCACATGGAGCATTGTAGGGATAGAGGAGGGGTGTATATTGAAGGTGATATGTATGAAATCAAAATAAAATGTTTTACAGAGTCACTCTCGTTATTTAATAATCACACCTCGTATAACAAAAAAGCACCCGGTTATTCTTCAGACTTGACCCTTTCGAATTTTCATCTCTTTCAACATTGCCTGGTTGACTGCTGCTTCACATCTCTTGAAGAAATCGAAAAAAGCCTCAACGACTTTATCACGGCAAAACCGATCTGGGATTCGACAGTTGCTTGAAAGGTGACGAAACTGTATAGAAAATTAGGGAGATTGCTTCGAAGATTAAGTTTGTATTAGTTTTTTCATAAATAAAAATCAAATGTAGTCAAAAAAAAAGGCCGAGCATTTAACTGAGAACCTGATAATTTTTCAACATCCCCGTTTAAATCTGCCAGAATGTCGACCATCTTCGTCTTGGAATGTTCTCAAACTGCACCAGAACCTTTCGGAACAATAACACTCCATCTTTAGAAAATTGCGCAATACCTTGACAACACGAGCATGCCCAAGTTATGAAAGCTCTCGGTCATAATTTTCACTGAAACAATGGTCGAGCTTTGAAACGGGCCGTTTGTTATTGGGTGTGAACGAGGAATATCGTTCGGTCGGCATTGAACTGAGAACGAAACCGATCTTGCGTTATTTCCCTTCGATGTTAGATCCGCGATGCGCGTAGGTGGGCACGACACACATCAGCTCAGATTCTTATCTGTACCGTTTCGTTTCTGATATGGGAAAATAATCGGCACTTTGTCTTTCATTAAACATTTTATTTTCTTCAATACTATAACCCAGTAACGTTAAAAGAAGACTAGATATACAGTGAGGGGAAAAATATTTGAAAAACTGGTTTTTCTTAGTTTTCTTTATTTTAATACCTTTAAATGATTTAATGTTATATCAACGATATCATCACTATGCCGTTGTCCATTCATTACAGGATGAAGGCCTCTTCATCACCGGCGGTTCTGGGATAGAGCGAGAGGTGCGGTCGCTAGGGGTAGCAAGGGGCGCCAAAATGCCAAATGCAAAAAAATATTTTCGAACGAAAAATAAAATTTTAATAGGACCTTTTGAGAGGCGATATTTCTGGAATGAACCTGGCTGAAGAAATACTAAGTCTGAATGCAGATCAAGGCCAGGCGAAAGATGTTAATGTTTTGAACAAAAATTATTGATGTGATTTGTTTCCAAACGCTTGGACTGCTCTTCGAATATTACAAACTATTCCAGTAAGTGTTGCCAAAGGTGAGCGTAGTTTTAGTAAACTAAAACTAATAAAAACATACCTAACATTGACCATAGCTCAGAAAAAAATGTCAAACCGTTCAGTTTTATCAATTGAAAATAATATAGCTCAATCCATACCTAGTTTTAGCTATTGAGATAAAAAGTCGTCTAATGTCCGTTTGCCTTAACCGATTTTCCTCAATTTGGATTCATTTAAAAGGCAATTGCTGGAACAATCAGATAATCCGGGCGATAAATTATTTAGTTTATAAATGAAACCGCGAGGTGGCGTTACTTTCAACAATAGATTTTTTGAAGTTTTGTTCAGTTTTTTATGGTAAGAAAGGTAATTTAAAGAGGAATCGTCCAGTGAAAACCCGAAATCGATATCTCTGACATGTCAAGAGATATTTCGATTTTTCTGAAAAAATCAGTTAGTTTTAATTTTTACCGTAATATTAAGTTAAAAATTGGTCTTAATATTTAGGTCGCAATCGCAACCGCAACAATTTTATTTAAAAAATAAAATTATCTATTCAGTATCAATCATCATAAATGTTCTAATCTGACCTTGATGATATTTTCTAATTGAATTACATAAGCGGAAAAAATGCCTTTCCCCAATTGTTGCATTTTCTCTTTTGTGATGCTTAAATACTACTTGACAGAATATTGAAATCAGTCATTAATAAATATACCCACTCTTTCTTTTAAACTAAATGAATGGATGAATGAAATTATGCGTTTTCGGGTTTCCAAATAAACGCATGCAATCCTTAGGTACATTACACAAAGAGTGTAAGAAGGGAACCATAGAAACAAACAAAAACAGTCTAATTAACTTGTCAGTTTTGAAATGCATTACATTTTCAACATTGCATTTATTGATTATTAATAATTATTATAATAATATATAACAATGCCTTTTACGAATAACGAGGCCTATGACATGTTGGCGGTGTATTTCCAATGTTTTGAAAATGCATGTATCGCAGAGCAGATGCAAGTCAATATCCCGAAAGAAGGCATTATTCGAAGAAGGTGTTTACACGTCTAGCAAGACACTTACGAGAAACAGGAATTGTGCATCCAGATCCAGTCCGCACCAAGTTACGTTCGATTCGTAATGGAGATAATGTCGTAAATGTTCTGGCTTATGTTGAAACCAACCCCCTTAAGTATCAGACAAATATCTAAAGAATTAGCTGTTAGCACGACATCCGTTCATCGAATCTTAAGAGATAACAAGCTGCACCCCTATCATGTTGTCTTACACCAAGCCCTTTTGGATAACAATTTCGACAGACGGTTAGACTATTGTCACTGGTTAAAAAATATGTGTAGTGGAAATAAACAATTCTTAAAACGCATACTATGGACTGATGAAGCTACTTTTAGCAGTGATGGAGGCGTTAACTTACATAATATGCACTACTGGGCAGTTGCTAATCCACACTGGATGTTAGAAATCAACCACCAAAATAGATGGAGTGTGAACGTATGGTGTGGTGTTTTGGGAGACAAAATTATTGGTCCCTTTATTTTTAATGGACATTTGAATAGTGAAACATATTTAAATTTTTTAGAAAATGGACTGCCAGAACTGATGGAAGATGTTTCGTTGGAAACAAGAAGACAAATGTGGTACCAGCATGATGGATGCCCTGCCCACTTCTCGCAGGTGGTTCGAAACTTCTTGGATGCTTCGTTTCCAAATCGTTGGATAGGACGGGGTAGTTTATTTTCGTGGCCGGCGCGCTCACTGGATTTGACAGTCCTCGATTTTTACTTGTGGAGAAGACTAAAAGACCTTGTTTTTTAAACTCGTCCTACCACACGAGAAAACATGATTGAAAGAATTCAAAATTCAATAACCAGCATTTCAAGAGCGGAAATTGAAGCTGCCGTTTTTAGTACTCGTCGAAAAATAAATCTTGGCATTTCTAAGGTTGGAAGGCATTTTGAACATTTAGAAAGGCGTTAAAGCCGTTATTATTCTCTTCGTTGTTGGCCCGTTGGCCTTTAAACACGCTCCAAATTAATATGGCACGAAGAATTTGGACCAGTCCTAAGCCTGGGTAAAGTGTGAAGGAAGGCAAACATTAGGTTAAATTTTTTTTAACTTAATGCAGGTAGTAGTGAAATAATAACTGATTTTTTCAGAATAATCGAAATATCTCTTGACATGTCAGAGATATCGATTTCGGGTTTTCACTAGATAATTCCTCTTTAAATTACCTTTCTAGCCATGTAATAAAAGCTGTACTATTCCATTTGAAAAAACAGAACAAAACTTCAAAAAACTATTGTTGAATGTAACGCCACCTCGGGGTTTCATTTATAAACTAAATAATTTATCTCCCAGATTATCTGATTGTCTCAGCAATTGCCTTTTAAATGAATCCAAATTGAGGAAAATCGGTTTAGGCAAACGGATATTAGACGACTTTTTATCTAAATAGGTAAAACTCCCCCCCACTTCTTTATTCGCGAAGTTACGACAAAATGTCATAAAACAAAGTTGTAGGAGACAGTTTGCTAATTATAACTGAGAATTTTTCTTACTCGGTTAACACTTGAAAATACACAAAAAAAAGATTTTAAAAATGTTTAGCTCGTCACGCCCTCTTGCGGTCGTTTTAGAAGCTTAAAAATATTTTTGGTGAATTTGTCATGATCATTTTTAGTACAATTTTTTTCCCCAAAGCTGTGGGATAAATAGTTTTCCAGATACGGCCGCGATCCGTCCTTAATGGGACACCTAGCTTATATAAAGCTTTATTATCTTTAATTGATATTCAATGATTACTATGTAAGTGAGTTTTTCACTGAACATTTTGTCTTCTATTGATTTTAATGGTTTCGAAAAATCTTTAAAGATTGCTCCTAGTTATTTTTCTCACAGAATACTGTTCTGATTATTGCCAAATATTCACGTACACTTGAATTAAATTTGTTACTATTCATTTTAAATAATATTAAAAATAGTGTTTCTGATTTAATGATTTCATTAATATGAATTAAATGATTTCTCTTTAAGTGACTATCCAAATATTTATTGAATAATGGCATCAACATATCCATATGATTTGTAATTTAATTGAGAGAGATATCCATGGTATTGTCGCGCGTTTTTCCCTTCAATGCCATGAAGTAGGTAAATGCTGTTTTGCTTTTCTAGTATCTGGAGCGGGTACATCGCGAGTTTGCCCTTTGTACCCATTGCACAACTCAGTCCTAGAGGTTAGACGGTAAGACATAGACCATTATGTTTTGTTTAGCTCTTTGGGCCGGTATCTCGTGCGGTTTTCCCTTGACACCCCGTTCATACCCTAAGCTGGCACTGTTGCGTGTTTGCCCCTCAGTGTCAGGAACAGTACCCAGTTTGATATTTGATTATTGGCCGATAATAGTATCATGGTCCCAGTTATGTAGAGAGTCTCTATGTGAATACATGTTGATTGCTATCATGCATTATAACTGAGGTTATAATAAGTATCTCTCGTTAAGAGTGTGAACAGTCTAGTATTAAAATGTGATTTGTATCGATCTGATAAATTTAAAGTAACAGACAGTAAACAGATAATAGTTTGATGGCTCCGGAGTGTTCAGGGTTACTTTTATTTCCAGGTAGTTAAAGCTGCAATGCTTGGAAGCCACCACCATGCTTGTCAAACTCATGTACCCAACTAGCCGCCCAGTTAGAGCAATTACCATTAAGCCATCCCAGTTAATATTAGGGAGATATGTATATCTATTTCTATATTACATATATGTTTATTCAAAAAAAAATAATCGTTTCATTTTTTGTGTCGTATCGTTACATAAGTTTCGCCAATTTGCAAGCGTTGTTCTGATGTTAAATGTTGCATGATGATTTGCCACTATACTACTATACTGAATACAACTATACTGAATAATCACCCGTTATAATAAAAATGATAGCTTCAACAAACGTTTTAACGTTAAAAATAAAATAAAATCGTATGCAAATTGTTGAATGTCTCTCGTAAGTTTCACATACACACACATACCCGCGATAAGCAGGTGGCGATTTTGCTCCATCTTCACGGTTTAACCCGATTAGGATTGGCATGTTCACGAGTACGACATTCTGCTAACTTGCTCGATTGCTATCATCTGCCTTTTGTGTGGAAATCAATTGTATTGACTCACACACAGTAAATGCTTTATCAGAAGATTCTTCGATAGAGCTACACGCGCCCGAAAATGTTCGTATCTCGCCTTAAATAAACAAAAGCGCGGTGATATTTACGTGACGGTCGAGCTCTACGCCTGCAATCCGGTTGACATTAACACGCAAATCGCCACCATGTCGGGCAAAAACAGATTACCACAAAAACCATTATTGATTTATGATTTTGGTGTTTGTAAATACCCAGTTGAACCTCGAAACGGCCATTTTCAGTTTTTTTTTCTGTTATTTAATATACGATTTTGACATTTTGTTTAAATTTATACAGTTGGGAATTGTTTTAATATGACGTGCGTCACAAAAATGGAAGTAATGAAAGAGTATGTAAAGAAGCTCTGTGTGCTTTATATCAAATAGGCACGAAAAAAAAAATCGATATAGGAAGGAACCGATAAAAATCACATTATATAAAATGAAAGGATTTTTTGAACATATATATAATATAGAGGCAGATATGCATATCTTCCTAATATTAACTGGGATGGTTTAACGGTAATTACTTTAACTGGGCGGCTAGTTGGGTACATGCGTTTGACGAGCATGGTGGCGGCTTCCAGTCATTGCCTTCGGCCTTCTACAATGGCACTGAGGGGAAAAACGCAGAACAGTGCCAGTTCGGGTCTGAACGGGATATCAAGGGAAAAACGCACGAGATACCCATCCAAAGAGCTAAACAAAACATAATGAATTATCCAACTACACCCTACGGCGTAACCTCCAGTACTGAGTTGTACAATGGGTACAAAGGGAAAACGCGCGATGCACCCGCTCCAGATACTAGAAAAGCAAAACAGCATTTACCCACTTCATGGTATGAAGTAATCTTTAAATACTTGTCGAAACTACCAAAATCAATAGAAGACAAAGTGTTCAGTGAAAAACTCACTTACATAGTAATCATTTAATATTAATGAAAACATTAAATAGAGATAATAGAGCTTTACGTACGTCTCTAAACTAATATAAATCGATAGAAACTAAAGTGTTCAGTGACAAACTCACAACTAATAAAAGTTAATAGATGACAAAGTGTTCAGTAATACACTCACCCTTGGAAATATTCGAGAACGGCACGACACGACACTTGTTCACAGTATAAATGAAAATGTTGGTTTCAAATACTGAAATGAAGCTATTTCTAAATATATCAAAGTTTTTAGATAGGATCAGCGAACACATTGAATGTAAACACCATAACACAACCCAGGGTCGTTAAGCGGAAAAATTAAATACAGTCGGCGTCTGGTCAGATACAACAAAACCCATCTTTACCAAAAAAAGTTATAAAACTATCGTTTTGCCTGAGAATGTATGCTAAAAGACCTTTACAGAATGTATAAGAATGTACACATTTGTATGCTAACAGATCTTCTAAACAAACGAAAGAGTTTTATTTGAGATGAAATCAGGGTCGGTAAAATATGTACTAAACAAAAAGATTTCTTACAATATACAAAGTCGATCAAAGAGTGGAAGAAAGGAAGACATTTCAACATGCCACACAAAATAGGTCAAAAAGTTAAGGACTTTGTTATGACAGATCTAAAGAGTTTTCCAGTGGATAAATCCCACTACTCTAGAAATAGAAACCCACATAAACAAATATCTTTCTCGTCAACTATAACTTTCCGTAACGTTTAAAGTTAAGAAATGTTCATATTCCATTTTTTGGCAACAGCAGCAGCAACACTTGTAATGCAATTGAGGCAAACGAAGAGCATAAAGAAAATAAATATGCATCAAACAATGCCACTTGCCCAAACTAATGACTTCTAAGGCATTTACTTTCCCCAATTGTGGTTTTACAATTTTGGAATACATATTGTTACAAAAAACACAAAAAAGCCTCTTTTTGTACCTGGACCGAAGATATTGCAAACAGAGGAACTGCGGAAATACGCAGTTTTCTACTGAGATATATTGCACTTGATCATCTGATCGGACTCATGTGCTGGTCAAAATAAGAATGTTCACATGGTTTGCCTGATCCAATATCATATCATGAAGGGATACTTTCGTCGTATTGATCGCAAATTTCTAAAAGCTGGCCACACCTACTTGGGTTACGATAGATATTTTGGGAGAATAGAAAAGACGATACTACTTATTCCAGATAAGTATCGAGAAATAATTTCAAAGGGTAGCCCAAAAAATCAGGTTATTGATATGGTTCAACATTTTAGAAAGATTAATGATCTACCACAAAAACTTCGTCTGATTAATAGAAAAAAAGATGAACTTAATGAACCAGTGAGATTTAGGGATGGTAAAAAATGGATAAGCGTCGAAGAGTATGGTTTTTACTTATATGAAGAATCATATAATGAAACAGTTCCATTTAGAAAGGGTTAGTTTTATGTTGAATACCCTTGAAAATAAGAATAGAACAGCTGCACCTGACAATATTAAAATTGAAAGAGTTCGTATGAAATATGGGACTATAGACGAAAAGAAAAAAAATCTGCAGGAATTGCTGAAGTTTGTAAAACAAGAGTATCGATATCTCTATGAACCTATTCTAAAAAATGAATAATAGGTTAGGTGGGGGCAAAAGTTCGCACCTTCATTTGAAAATGACCGGGAAAAGTTTTGGAGGGAATCGGGTTGGCAGTACATTCGTAAACTCCCAGTGAGTTGCCTCATATAACCTGTTGGAATCACGACCTCATCATGCCGAGAAAATGAGATCATTTTGAGCATCACTCAAACTCATCAACTGTTTTGGGATTATTTTCGCATGTTAGAGTGGTAAATAACCTTTCAAATCCTACTTTAAGTTTTAGATTAACTCAAATATAATGACGTCCAATTTGCTTAAACAGAACCAGCTCAAAAAGGGGTAAAAGTTTGCAGGCGTCATGGAGTAAAGGTTTGCAATGCAAAGTTTTGCCCCATCTGCAAACCTTTGCCGCTCATACTAAACCAAACCTTTCCCCACCGATTGGATCAAAGGTTTGCAAAAAGGTATTTTGGAAAATTAAAAAATTGGTGGCTAAACGTTTCGGGAAAAATTCATTATTTTATACAAGGTAGAGGAAATATCCAACTATAATACAAGTGGCTTTTTTGGGGCGATATTAAGTAATGGAGGCCAGTAAAAAAACCCAAAAGTCGAAACTACAAACCTGTACCCCCACCTACCCTATTCCATGTTCATGGTAATTCAAGTTTTATATTTAACCTATGTTTTGTTAAACTAGAATTAAGATTATTGTTTAATACATCCCTTTTTTTATAAATCAGACTTTTTTCGTAACATTTTACCTTGAATGAAGGTATTATGTACATTTTCAGTTTTACGAAGAAGTTGATTTTTTCAAGTACAACTTTCAGTTAAAAACATTTAAGCTTCTTAGTAATAAACTACATATAGTGCCATTTGTGTCAAACAAACAAACGAAGTTCACATAAAAAAAACTTTGACCTTAATTTATTAAATAAATAAATAAATACACACTTTATTTAGCATATGTAGCTAATAGTAACAAAACAAAATCAATATACAAAAAAAATAAAAGTAAGAGAAATTCTAAAAAATCTTAACAAAAGAAAATACAATCAAAAAGCAATAACCAACATTGTTCAAATGATAAAACACTCTATTGCTTCAAATAATAATTTAACAGTCTATTAAATACATGCACATTAAGAACGCTCCCTATGTGGGCGGGCAAAGCATTGAAGAGACAAACACCTTCCCAAAACAATGTCCTCTTCAAAACAATTGTTCTCGCAATTGGTACATCATAATTGTTCTTAGAACGGACATCGTAAGAATGCATATTTACTCTTTGTACCAAAAAAGTATTCAAATAATGGGGCAACAAATTATGTTTTATTTTATATATCAATCGAATGTTAGCCCCTTTAATGGCCCGCGCAACTGAAAACCAATCCAATGACCGCAACATTACCTCTATCGGTGTATACCTATTACAGTTCAATAGTACACGCATAGCCTTGTTGTGCTGAATTTGAAGTCTACCAATACTCTCCTTATTACATGATATCAGCACAGACATACAATAGGTAAAATGGGGTAAAACTATAGTATTATATACAAGCCTCTTGGACCATGGTGATAAATGTGACGATATACGACTAAAGAACCCTATTTTTTCCCAATCTTTCTACATAGTATCTCCTAAGTATTTAATTTCATTTACAATTTCAATATCACAATTATTTATATTTATTTTTAACCCTAACTCATTAAATCTTTTGCAGTTTGCTTTAGACCCGATCACCATGCACCTTGTTTTCAGTTCGTTTAGTTTAAGTTTATTTTTGCATAGCCATCTAAATAGTATTGCCAGTTCACTATTCAATGTTTCAACCATCTCAGGCAAATTCTACCCAGACACAGATATGAGAGTATCATCTGCAAAAAGACTAATAAAACATTTATCCAATATTGTAGAAATATCGTTGATATATATCAAAAACAGCAACGGGCCCAAAACACTACCCTGAGGAACTCCCCACGCACTTTCCCTCTTTGCCGATACTTTTCCCTCAACCCTCGTCCTATGATTTCTGTCAGTTAAGTAACTCTTGATCCATTTTAAGGCTTTCGATCTTACACCATAACTTAATAATTTTTTACACAGTATATCCCGGTCAATAGTTTCGAATGCTCGCTTTAAATCTATAAATACACTAAGCACAGTTTTTCCGACAAATATATCGCTCCTCCATGTTGCGCAGACATACTGAATAGCCGTCTCACAAGAATGTTTTGTCCTAAACCCTGATTGAGCAGAAAATAACAATTTATTGGTTTCAAAATAAGTTTTCAACTCTGTACATACTATAGTCTCAATGATTTTATCAACAACAGGTAATAAATTAATTGGTCTAAAGTCACTTGGTATACTAGGCTTTGGTATTTTTGGAATTGGTACAATAATGCTGGTTTTTAAGTTCTCAGGAAATGTATTCGTTTCAAAACGTGCATTAATTAAGTACAATAAAGGATAACCGATGACACAAAAATTTTTTTTCATTAACCTTATAGTAATTTCATTGTCACTCGTACTTCGGCTTTTTAAACTAAACACAACTTTTCTTAATTTGTTTAGAGTAATATGTTTAAACTCAGAAAAATCGTGAGTCTTGCATACTTTGACATCACTGCTCCAGTCCTGCTCTTCGATACTCTGTTCTACTTCATTCAAACTATCGAAGTAAAAATTATTGAAGTTCTCCTCCGTAGGTCCGTAGTGAGCATCAAAGTCGATTCGCGAAAAATCGGCACGCCCCTTACCATTGCCCAGCAAATCCTTTATTGTTCTCCACATTTTCCTCCCGTCCCCCCTACAAGCATCGATATTATTATTAAGGTACTTTTTCCTCTCAAGTCGCATCATGGACAGTGCAATATTTCTTTTCTGCTTATAAATTCTCCAATCATGTTCATTCTTTGTGAAAGAACGAACATGATTCGAAGAACTTTCTATACGCTCTGTCCCTCTCAACTTGTGCATTTCTTAGCTCTTTGCTCATCCAAGGAAACTTTCTAGGTTGTACTAATTTTAAGGGAGCAGCCATATCAATAGCATCATGTAGAGTTTGAATAAAATCAACATATAATGTACTAACGTCAATGGAATTGTAGTGCCAATCATCCCCCATCAACTCAGTAATCAGCCTCGAGACTGCTTACTCATTCAGATTCCGAGCATACGTATGTTGAGGTGTTTCACATACAATACCCTGAAGTTTAAACTCGGTACCAATAATCTCATGATCGTTTATCATCGGAAAATCTCTAACAAGCTCCACAGCTCCAAAATCATTGGTAATTATGTGATCAATCAGTGTTTGTGAGATACCACTATTGTGGGTTTCCCTAGTAACAATCTGTGTGAAACCTGCTCCACTGATAATGTCTTTCAACCTTCTAGACTCACTGCTGTTCTTCAATAAATCGATATTTATATCACCCAGAAGAAAGGTTTTATTTCTTTGAAATTCATTGTCACTTAGATTGTCTTCCAAATAGTTTAAAAAGTCACCTACAGAGGCACTAGGCGATCTATAGCAGGCCGCTACCAAGAAAAACAGCTTATTTATCTGTATCTTAACTGTTACGACCCAGTAACTGCTTAGAACTGTCTCGACAGAAACCACCCAATATTTCAAGCCAGATTTAATATAAATAATAGCACCCCCCGTATGACGACTATCCGAATAACACACAACAGCCGTATATCCAGTTATGTTAATTTCGTTCTCTTCTACATCTCGTGTTACATGAGTTTCAGTAACACACAAGATCCATGGGTTTCTATCTTCTACAAACTGTCTCAGCTGCAACATGTGGGTCGTCATTCCCTGTATATTAATATGCAATATATCTATATTGCTAGTGGACGCACTGAAGCAATCAAGTGGTTGCTATGCATACTTAGTTCTGTTCTTCCTTCTTTCAACAGCTCATTTATAACATTCGCAATTTTTATCAAACACTGTGTGATCATATTTAATATGTGGTATCTTCAGGACGTCATGTGCAAATTTACAATTAGTACACTCCTTTGTATTTGAATTACATTCTGAGCTTTTATGATGTTTGTTACATAAAGCACAAACATCTTGTTGACTGCACTTTGCCGCTTTATGTCCATACCTCCAACACTTGTAACATCGCAGCACTCCCAAATATTCATAGACTGGAAAACTGTCCCAGTCAAAGAAAACTCTCTTACTACTCAACATGCACTTATAGATCTCTGCCGACACCTCCATTATTATATTACACAGTTTATTTCCTTTAGGAATATATTTTCGAACTACTTCAATATTCAGATCTGTATTTTTAAGAAAACTTTGATTTTTTATGCGCTCTAAAAAGTCTTCATTAGATGCAATATATTTATCTTGAACGCCTTATTCAAAAGTTTAATTTAATCACACCTTCATCCACTAGTGTCTTCACTTATCACTGTACCTCATTTTAATTTTCTGGCTCTCTTATGAGACAACCCTTTATAACAAAAGATTTATAAAAATATAAACTAGAGATGGAGCAATTCTACGAATCCAAGACAGTTAAGGATAGTTTGAAATAAAAATAAAAAGTGGCGACATTTCTCGATCTGTGTAATAAAAATTAAAATCGAAGTCAAAGTCAATCAATTTGAGTTAATTATTTAATTAATGTGTGTTTTTGAACATACGAGCAACGGACGGGAATCCTGACCAAAATAGGAATCGACAGCTTATCTGTTAAGCGTGAAAGGACGCTGCTGTTGCTCATCATCTGCACCTCTCTGATTGATCACCGGTCCGGTGGGGATGGTGCATCTTTTGCCCCAGAGACCGTTATATAAGACCAATTGTTTTTCCTGTAGACCCAGTGAAGAAGATCCATTCTTTGTTATCATTAGTTCGTAAGAAAAAATAACAATGTTTAACATACCTTCGGTGAGTTTTTCTACTTATCCATCTTATTACCTCATTATCCATAATTTTGTTAGTATTAAATGATAAATAAAAATCACTCGAACTGGTTCTATGTCTTTGCCTATGTGTAATGATACCCTAGATGCTGATTTTATCTGATGATTGACTTTTTTCCTTAAAATAATTTTAGTTATTTATTTAACAGAATAAAATAATTTCAGAACAAGTCAAGTCTTCACAGTGTCTCGTTGTGTTGTTTCGCCAATCATGTTAGCATCATCAGGAGATAATCAAATATAACCCTATCACTAAACTAGACTCTAAACTTAGTGTCAAAATGTTAGAAACTCCTGAACAATAATTTTTAGACAAGACAAGAAGACTTTTCAAAATAACATATTGATATATAACAAATTGTAGTAAACTGAAAACGTTTCTCAAGAAACAAACTTAATAGTTTAAAGGAATTTGAGATGCGTCAAAATGTTGGACACAGCCTCGTTTTTATTGGAAAGAGAACGACATAAACAAACAAAATTTTAATATTTTATGGTCTATCACGATCTTTCATTGAATCAAAAATTCTTTTTGGTAATGAATCATACAACTGATTTGTTGTTTGTTGCAGAATTTCTTTCCATGAAGCCAAAATAACACTTTATAAATCGTTTTACATTTAGTGTCTTGTTGAAACAATGACGAAGCTTTCAAACTTTCATTCATTCAAACTTTTTTGAATGAAAACTTTCAAACAAACTTTCTTTGTAGTCATTATTCGCCTAAACCATAACTTTCTCCCCCGGTTTGCCGTCTCTATAAAATTCATAAAATGAAAAACCATCAGGCTCCAACTGAATTTTTTTTTCAGAAAAAATTATTGCTTCCACTTGCCACATGAAATGTTCAGCGAAAGCCATTTGGACTAATTTGTCGCGAGTACTTAATCCTGGTTCCCTTTTCAATTTTTTTCTTACAATATTTTCAAACTTTCTTTAACACCCTTTGAAAATTCCTAATTCTTGTTTGCATTTGCAGTCTTATAGGCTGCATATATAGGTTGCTCTTGCAGTCTTATAGGAATTCAATGTAAGTCTCGGAATGAGTCATATTTCTCTTGGCAAAGCAGGTGACAGATCAGTGGTAGCGGTGCTGACAGGGCAGGTGACAGAGCAGGCCCAGTTAAACCTCAAGTTTCTTATGTCTCGCCGAACCGAACCAACTTGACAACCGATGAAAAACTTGCTTTTAATTATCTAAATTTCCTTGTAGCTCTTCTCTGATTCATCCTTGTATATACTTCATATCCTACCGATAGCTCAATACCGATTCGCTAGCTCAAGGTATTGCCTCTTTCTTCCAAGCTTGTTTGCATATGAAACCATTTTTTACTTTCTTCCTTTAGCCATTTTGTATTCCCATCTCAGCCTCACCTTTTTTTTTTCACACAATACAAGTATCAATAAAAATTCGCAAATTACAAAGATGTGTTTTGTGTACCAAAAATCGTAACCTCCTTTATACAAAGACTTGTCCAGCTTTTCTTGCTATTATTTCTCCATTTCTCCAATATACCCTGTTAACGCTTCAATACTTCTTTCTTCTATATGTTTCATTATGTCGTGCTGCTATACCTAGTTTTGCTTTTGCTTATTTGTACGTCCATTTTTATTTCTTCTTCCTGCAAGTATATTTTGCACTTTTTTCCTGTTCTTATGACTCAGTGTTATTTGAGTTTCACTGAACATAACCTCAAAATATTTCTTCGAACTTGCCACTTGATATTTTCGTCCTCCTGCAAGTTTTCCTTCCTTAGATTTAACGTATTGCTTATCGTTTTTATTATTATTATTACTATTCACGTATGGGCCCTGGGGAACCACGCGAAGTACAGTTAGAGGCGTTTATTGTTGTTAGCCTTCCTTTGCGCCCATACTGATTTCATTCTTTCGCTATGACCTTTTATCTTTCGTCAGACCAAGTTGTTCCAGTCTTAATACAGTTTTCTCTCTGGCCAACCTCCCAAACGTTAACCTTGTGTCTGAAACAGCCTCTATCCTGAATTTCACTTTATGTAATATTTGCTGATCTTAGGTCCTCTTTAATTGCAGCAATCCATTTAATTATTTCTACTTTAGCTCTACTCCTATTTTCATAAAATTCGACTATTTGCCTACTCGCATTGATCCGTTTTATGTGTCCGCAAAACTTAAGTCTTCTTTTCCTCATATCGCTATGTATATCTGTGTATTGTTTGATTTCTTTGTTTTCTCGAAGTCGGTATGTGGTGCTATTTATTTGTTTGGGGCCTAAGATTTTTGTTATAATTTTTCTTTCCTTCTTTTCAATATCCTCGATGTCTCTCTTTCTATTAAAAATAAGCGTTTCTGCTCCATATAGACATTCTGGCTTAATAACTGTGTCGTAATGTCTCAGTTTTGTATTTTTAGATATATATTTTTTGTTGTAAGTCTCAATACAGTTTCCATTTTTTGACATCTACCCTTATAGGCCGCTTTTTCAAACCCGTTTTCCGTGATTATTTCACCTAAATATTTGAATTGAGAGGCTCGTCTGATGTTACCATATTTTGTTTTTAGAAATGGTGTACTTAGTCTGTTGCAGGTCATGTATTGTGTTTTTTCAAAGGAAATTTGGAGTCCTACCTTTTCTGCTATTTCTTTTAGGATTTCAATCTGTTTTTGTGCCGTTAATATATTTTGAGTCAAAATTGCTAGATCATTAGCAAACGCCAGACAATCGATTTTGATGTTGGTTCTCCCCAGTTTAATGGGCTGGTCAATATTCAGGGCCGACTTTTTTTCACGCCACTCCTGTATTACTTTTTCTAGAACACAGTTAATTTTAATTTCGAAGGGCTCTGAGTTAAACCCATGAATTTAACTTTTGACCTTGTGTTAGTTAATGTGGTTTTAATAATTGCTAGCGTTTTCAGATCTAGTTCTTGTTCTTTCAAGATTTGGAATAAACATTCACGGTCAATAGAATCATATGGTTTTTTGAAATCCACAAATGTACAGAGGAGATTTTTATTGTACAGTTTTTGATGTCTTAGGATCAACTTTAGATTCAGGATCTGTTCAGGGCAGAATCTGCCCGGTCGAAAACCTGCTCAATATTCACCAATTTTAGATTCTAACTGTCCTTGTGCTCTGTCTAGTAGACATTGAGATAGAATCTTGTAACAAACTGGGAGAAGAGATATCCCTCTGTAGTTGTTTACATCCGTTCTATCTCCTTTCTTATGTAGTGGATCGATTAGAGCATCTTTCCAATCTTTCGGAATCCGTTCGGTTCGCCAAACTTCTTGTAGAATTTTGGTTATATCCTTGATTGTACCTGGACCAGTGGATTTGAAAAGTTCAGCAGTGATTCCATCTTCACCAGAAGCTTTGTTATTTTTCAGTCGCTTGATTTGACTAAATATTTCATCTTCATTTTGTGGTAATGAATTTGGGTTTGTTTGTTTAGGGTTTAGTGTTGGTAATCTATTTAGGAGCTCAGGACAGTTTAGTAATTGTTCAAAATATTTCGCAGGTTCTTTGCAATTGCTTATCGTTTTTAACATATTTTAATTTTGCTGTAATATTATATCATTTTAAGCTCATCCCCTATCAGTGATCAACATGAGCTCGCGCAAGTATAACTTATATACTATTGATTTTTTTTGTTCAGCAGTGTCTTTAATAATGCTTTCTATAACTTCTTTGACGTTTCGTTTATTTCTTATTTATAGTTTCATGGCTGATTTTCCCAAATTATATCTCAAAACTTTTCTTTTTCAGCTGTTCATACTGTCCCTTCTAGGATTCTGTTGGGCGGCCCGTTTAGACAACGTATATCTACCACCTGGTGCGAATGGAGCTGGAGGTGGGCCAGGTTTAGGGACACCTCCACGTCCCGGAGGTCCAGGTGGCAGACCAGGAGGTAATGAATAACAAGGCTTCTTTAAAATTTGAATGTTTACATAAAACAATATTGATCTCTATTCAGATTCTGATATGTTGTGTATATCTTAATCGATAAAATAATTTTTACCCTTGAATAACTTTGGAAGGAGTGAATTTAACGAAAAATATTAAGATACCTTTTTTTTAGCCCTTTAAGAACATGTATTGAATGTTTTCAAATATTGATTCGTTCGTTAGTTACAAACTAATGTAAAAACAAAACTTGTAAAATTGTAAAAACAGATCAACGTTCAAGGTACGATTACATGGAAACGGCTTGTTTGATGTAAATTTATAATGAGACCTTTTTCTTGTAAATAATTCAATTGCCTTCAAGAATATGTATTGCTCAAATTTTTCAAATTGATGGTTCCGGAGTTTTGGATGAAAAATGCGATTACAATTAAAAAACCGAAAGTCGCGATGATACACTTCTTAGTATAAGTATTAAGGGCTCTAACTTTCACAATATTTCTTTTTTATGATCACAAATATTCTCGGTATCCTTTTCAAAAAAAAAATAAATCGATTTGTTGACCCAGTCTAGTATACAGGGTGATTCACGGTGAATGGTTCATTAGGCGTTTACGGAGAACTACTTAAACTAAAGATTTGACATTTTAGATACTCATGTAAATAGACGTGAGCTCTCCATTCAAAATATTTTCTGCACTGCGGCGTTGCCAAATCTACTCGTAGCTAATAACAACTTTTTTTTAATGGAATATCCTATATAATATTACATTTTCAGATTCTGTGAGGCATTTTGAAACTTTTTTGTGTAACATATGTTATACCAATCTTGAGCCGTTTCAGAAATTTAAAAAAAAAAGAAATTTGGCAATAAACATCTCTGAAGATAAAAATATTTTTTTTACAACCGGCATAGCTAGATACCTGAATTTTTTTAATTCAGTATCTAGCTTATACGTTTCTTATATCATTAATACGTTGCTTTATAATAATATAACATGAGAATTAATCGCATAGCGGGCGTTTACAAAATAGTGCGCTTCTGAAAGAACTTAAAAATCCATGTTATGTAGGAATTTTAAATGGAACACCCTATATTGTATAGTGGGGTACAAAAGACCAATAAATTCTGTATATAAAAGTATTAAGTGTTACCTATATCTACCTATTTTTAGTGCTTTTCGACTTATACGGAATTTCGGGTCCGTGGAATTGCCCGCCGAGATCATTCGATTTAACTCTTGATTTCTATCTTTGGGGTACTGTAAAAGATATTATCTAGTAAAGATTCATCTAGTTAGCTAGTAAACACTAGAGAGGAGTTAGAACATTGGGTGAATGAAGCATTCACAACCTTAGACCCAAATGAGATAAAAAGTGTACCATCACGGTAGGGGTTAATATTAAAATGTTGAAGTATTTGGAGGTAAACGGTCAGCGTTTCGAACATTTCCTATAAAAATAGTTCTATATATAGTATTATGTTTCTAATTTTAATTTCGTTTTGTTGTTTATTAAAATAAAGATTTATCTTTGTTTAAATTGCATTATTTTGTTTTTTTTTATAAGTCGAAAACCGGTAAAAATAGGTATATAATTACTTAATACTTTTAGATACAGAATGAATTGCTCTTTTGTTTTTGCTCTAAATTTTTAAGTTCTCAAATGGGGACTATTTTATAAACGCCCTGTATGCGTTATATTATTGCTCATGTTATATTGTATGTAGTATTAGATTTTCTTGGACTGCGTCCAATGAGAGCAGTAGCTGTGTGTCATCAGACACCCAACCGTTGGGTTCCACAATCTCATGTGTGGCACACAACAACCTGCGTTTCCGCTTAAATGAATATTTTTGTTGGTTGCTTGACCGGGAGGGAGCCCCACCTGATGGCGTATATATATTGGCGTATATATGTTGGCGTATATATGTTGGCGTATATATGTTGGCGTACATATATACGCCATCCGACGGGAAGTCGGCGAAAACATGGGTTGTTGGCTGTGGATAGGGTCTCCCTATTCTTGATGGTATGGTATATGTCGGCGCCCTGATGAGTCTGAACCTCGAGAGACGAAACATATGTCATCCATCCAGTTGAAGGAATAGGTGGGGATCCTTCCCGGTCAAGCAACCAACAAAAATGTTCATATATATATATATATATATATATATATATATATATATATATATATATATATATATATATATATCTATATATATATATATATATATATATATATATATATATATATATATATATATATATATATATATATATATATATATATATATATATATATATATCATCATCAGCCCGTATCGATCCACTGCAGGATGAAGGCCTCTTCAGCATGCTTCCAACCTTCACGGTCCTGGGCTTTCCTCTGCCACTCGGGTCCAATATGCTTAACGATGTCATCAATCCATCGTGCTTTCGGTCTTCTTCGCGGACGTTTGCAATCAAGCAGTATCCACTCCAGGATTGCCTTGGTCCATCTGTCGTCCCATCGCCTCGCTATATCGCCTGCCCATCTCCATTTCAACTGTTTTACTCTTCCAATGATGTCACAGACTTTTGTTTGTTCCCTGATCCATGCGCAGGACTTTCTGTCTCGTCTTGTAATGCCAAGCATACATCTTTCCATTCCCCTCTGTGCCACCCGAAGTTTTTGAATTGATTGCGATGTGAGTGTCCAGGTTTCACTTCCGTATGTCATAACGGATAGAACGCACTGATCGAATACTTTTCTTTTCAGGCAAAGTGGGAGTCTGCTCTTAAACACTATGTTGAGCCTACCAAATGCCTGCCAGCCACATTTAACACGCCGTTCCACCTCCCGGGCGGTATTCCCCTCCATGGAAATCCTCTGCCCAAGATATATAAAGCTGTCCATAATCTCTAAATCCTTTCCTAAAACTGAAATTCTTCTGTCCTGAGCGAAGTTATTGAACGTAACCTGACTCTTTTTCAGGTTTATTTTCAAGCCAAATGGTTCGCCAGCCCTTTGCAGTTCTTGTATGCGTCTTTGCAGCTCCTCTGGCTCTTGTGAAATGAGAATAATATCATCTGCAAATCTAAGATGGTTTAAGTTTGCACCATTGATCTTTACCCCATCCTGTTCCCAATCCAGTTTACGGAATACTTCTTCAAGGCCAGCCGAGAAAAGAATAGGCGATATTGCGTCACCCTGCCGTACACCTCGTTCTATATTAATTCCCACTTCAAGATCATCAAGGTGAATTGTGGCTGTAGCTCCATCATATATCGATTCTAATAGGTTTACATAGGCTCTCTCTACACCTTGGCTAAGCAGTGCATCCATTATCGCATGCTTTGAGATGGAATCAAATGCTTTTTCGTAGTCGATAAAAGCCAAGCACAGTGGCATGGTGTATTCGTTGTGCCTTTCTATGACCTGCTGTACAACCTGGATGTGATCCATTGTACTGAATCCACTTCTGAATCCTGCTTGTTCTCTTGGTTGTGCGTCATTCAGTTTTTTTAATATTCTTTTAGAAATTATCTCAGTGAAAACTTTGTACATCACTGATAGGAGGCTTATTGGACGGTAGTTCTTTAAATCTTCCTGTGCTGCTTTTTTATGTAAAAGGATCACATCTGCATTTTTCCATAAGTCAGGTACTTTTTGTTCTTTGAGGCATTTTGAGTATAAATTTGCCAGTGTTTTATGTAACGTCCGACCACCAGCTTTTAGCATTTCGACTTTAGCCTTGCCGTTCTTCATCAATTCTATAGCATTTGTTACTTCCTCCACTAGGATATCTGGTATTATATATTGTTCTTCCGTGGGTATTGCTGTCCCTGACTGGCTCTGATCTTCATATAACTGGGAATAAAACCTTCTGACAATCTCTAACATTTGGGTACGCGTCCTGCACACTGTGCCATCCTCACGCTTTAAAGCATATATTTGCGTTCTTTTGTTTCTCAGCTTCTGTTTAGCTTTGTTAATTCCTTTGTTTTCTTCCAGGGTTTTTGCACTAGCTGCATATTGAATCGGCGCGTGTCCCCTCTGATACGTTTTCTTATAGTTTTGCAGAGCTCAGTGTACTCGACCCTGCCAAAAGGACTACCTGCATTTCTCATTGCTCGCCGTTTCTTCATTAAATCAATGGTCTCACTAGAGATTTTTGTATGTTTGAGACATTTTTCCTCTGGTGCTATTGAAGCAGCCGTTTGAAGTACATTGTTGGCGATTTCTTCATATTGAACTGATATTTCCACCTCCTCTGGATCTTGTAACGCAGCAAACCGGTTTGACAAAGCAATCTCAAAATCGCTTCCTCTGTCCAGCAGTTTTCCAGAATCCACCTAGCCCTTCTTTGATCTTACCATTTTTTCGCGCTCTTTTCGACAGTCAATCCGAACCCTTGCTCGTACAATTCGGTGGTCACTTCCAACATTAAAATTGTTAAGGACAGTACAATTGGTAAATATTGTTTTATCGTTGGTCATGATGTAGTCAATTTCGCTTGTGAGTCCAGATGGACTTTTCCATGTCCATTTTCTGCTGATATTTTTCTTATAGAATGAATTCATAATATATAGTTCTTGTCCTTCAGCAAAATCAACTAATCTGTCACCTCTATTGTCTCGCTCACCAGTTCCATATGGGCCAGTTGCATTTTCGTCTGTTCTTGTTGTTCCAGTTTTGGCATTAAAATCACCCATCAGGATTTTGTACCTACATTTCTCCCTGTATAAAAGCTGGGCCACATAATCATAAAATTCCTCAATTTCCTCATCTTTATGGCTTATAGTTGGTGCATAAGCTTGGACGATTTGAAGCTTAAACTTTTTATTCAACTGAATGACGCATTGGGCTAATCGGTCGGGTGTACTTTCAAATTTTACCACACTGTCCTTCAGCTTTCGATTGATGAGGAATCCTATTCCGCCACATCGGCCATTTTCCGTACCTCGAGTGTAGAGTACGTGTCCAGTTGGTTCCAGTTTGATTAACTCTTCACCCTTCCTTCGTGTTTCACAGAGCCCAATAATATCCCAATGTATGTTGTCAAGTTCGATTAACAGTTCTTGCAATCGGGCCTCTGTTTTCATAGTCCGTATATTTAGCGTTGCAAAATGTCAACAGTCCAATGGCAGCCTGATCTAACCCGGTGATTCTTAGCACCCTCTGCCTTGGGGCAGGTCTTCCCGCTGCCGTAGGTAGTTGCCCCTTGGCCTCCGGGGAATGAGGGCCGTGTTTGAGGTTGTACCGTCATATTTCAACATATTGAAATACCATGTTGAAGGTATGGACCGTAATCTGCCACGCTGGTCCAATGCGGGTGGGCAGATTTTGGATCATGTTAGTCTGAGGCCTCCGCTTTGACCTGTCCGCCAGGGGTGACCCTCCCAGGAGCATAGACTCCAGACGGCATAGCTCAAAGCTTCATTGCCCTACTCAAACCCCTTTACCACGTTAAGGTTTGATCCACAAAGGGGTATATATATATATATATATATATATATATATATATATATATATATATATATATATATATATATGTATATATATATATATATATATATATATATATATATATATATATATATATATATATATATATATATAAGGTAAGAAAAATGATAGAAAAAAGACTGGATAAACAAGAACTCGAAGAACTATAGAATGTAAAGAAAAAAGCTTAACATCGTTTAATCTTAAAAATGTGTACATTATACTAACACAAGATCTGTGGCAAATGATTTTGGCAGAGGTAGATAGGATAATAATGCCTTCCATGTATCGTGTTTGTTTTTTTACATATATCATATCTAATCTCGAAGAGATTTACCACTAAACACCAAATACTTTCATTTAACTTCAGGACGCGCGTTCCGCTAAACATGTTAGCATCATCAGATGATGATTCAATGTGTTATCCTATCGTTCAAAATGTATACTGCCTCTCACAAGTAGCTAGCTTACCCTTTGATTAGAATGGTGTAATCTTCGAGTAAATAAAGTCGCTTAAATCAAATCCCTCTATATATTTTTGTTGAAAGAAAATATGAGGAAATTAATAATGTGGTTAATACTTTAACCCACCTTCGAAAATAAAGTTCAGTTTTATCCATTTTATAAAGAATGTCAAAACTTGTATCTTTTACTACTAGTAACAAACAAGTAACCAAACGTACACGCCCGAAACTTACTTGACAAATGTCATAATAATTTAATCATACCATCATCTCTGTGTGTAATCACCATCTCTGTGTTAGAATTTTTTTCGAATACCGCCGTATTTGCTATATATTAAGTATGAATTGAAATAAAGAAGTAAACTTTGTCAATGTTTTTTCTACCACATCCTAAATATCGTGTCACGCAGAATACAAAATTAATCGCGATTATCCAATACCAAATGTAACTAAAAGGTAACAACATAAATTAGGAAGTATCAGCTACCAGAAGTTACCAAATCAGATGGGATCGTGAAATGTCGCATCAGGGAGACGGTATCACCACAGCTTCGCAATGACGATACGATACATTAAAAAAAAACTTTGACTTCAATATTTAGATGTTATCGGTTCGTATTATCTATGTGAGTTAAAAAACTAATAGGGCAGTGTTTTAGGATTGGGCGTAATATAAATGATTTTTGCATGTTTATTTTTTACTTTGTTTTTACTTTTGTATTTTATATATTACATCAATAAATTCTACTTTAGTTTTACTCATTTTGAAAATATAAGGAAATTTTTAGTACGTCCGAACTTTAACTTCAAATAAATCAACAGCCAAATTAGTTGCCTTGAAACTATTCATTTTGTGTGAAATAGCATTCAATGGCATTAATGCTTGAAAATATTATCGGACAAATATCCGCAGCGGCTACTTCAGACAAAGCGCATTCTGCCAATTTCCGACTACTGGGGTCTGATGTCCGCAATTGTCCTAGTTATGTTGAGTTCCAATGGTTGACAGTTCGGCGAAGGCGATCGGTGGCACTACGTGGAGAAAGGGTGAAAGATTTCTGTTATATATATATATATATATATATATATATATATATATATATATATATATATATATATATATATATATATATATATATATATATATATATATCATATATTCACGTATATATATATCGTATATTATAGCCGTAATATTCACTAATATTATTCAAATACATATATCCTTTGTGTATAGTTGTTCAGTGTTTAATGTCCCTTAAACAAAATTAACTTTATATATATTCTCCAAATTTTTTAGAAAACAATATTAATAAATCAAAGCAAATAAATTAATATTGCAGTGTAAATAGTCACTAAATAAACTAAAGTGTTAGATATAAACTCGAGAATAATCTTTTTTTTTTCACAACAACCAAAAAACTAACTTTCAAGAGTAAATGCTATGAAAGATGTTTATCAAAATGATAAAATAAAAAAATTACATATTTTAAACGGTGCACTTCAATCAACGGTGCAATGGAACAGCATTTGGTAGTACTCTCTCACTTTTGCCTTAGACGTTCGATCAAAACAGTCCACAGCAAAATGATGGGAACATAAAAATCTACTGCGGTTTGGAATAAAGTCAGGTTTTTGGAATAAAAATAATTCACGGTGTTCTTCTAAAGGTAAAACGTAAAGTGTTAAGGTTAGAGGCGCATCAGCTACTAGGCTATTTAGCGACTGGACCTACAGCTTATTGTGGGTTCCGAAGCACGGTCATCAGCTTCCGACAAATCCAGGCCAGCACCCCCCTCGGGCTATAAACCCTTGGTTATGTGCCTACCCATAAGTCTTTCAGGAAACCTACTGACTGGCGAGTGACCAACGTAGAACACTTCTACGGCCTACTACTTCATCCAGCCTTTAACTGGCGTGACTGAGGGGTAATTCGTAGTCGGATTTTACCTTCTTGCCTAGAAACAATCACAAACACTTAGAAAGTAAACAGACAGAAGAAAGAAAGAAAAACAACCATCCGAGCGCTGGAATCGAACCAACTACCGCTCCAGTCCGCACCAACGCGACCGGCGGTGTTCTTCTATTTGGAACCTTTGGGAAATCTTGAAAAAAGATGAACTGGTTTTATAACATAAAATCCAAATCACAATGGAAGTAACATTTACATTTATTAGTATAATAATTTCTAAACAGGATTATAAAAAAAGGTAACACTGTATGATTAGTTATATTTTATAGATTGTATGAATAAAGTAACATGTTTTATATGTATCAAACAAAAACTAAAAAATTATCTGAATTTTTAAGGTCCAGTATCTCAGAAAACTAAAAATTTTAAAACATACGTTAAAAAATTAAGTTCTAAAATTCACAAAATTCACTAAAATTCCCTTCTAATCACTATCTTGAATAACATTATAATTATATTATTTTACCTAAATGAATTTGGCTACGCCTATGCATACCAGGCGAAATGTTTACTTCATAACCTTTAAATGTCATTGAGACAAAATACGTTTTTATTTCTAAATAATTGACAAATTTACAATTAAAAGCGCTTACCTATGTAATGTTACTCTTGGATTTTGATTTTTTAGTGTTAGGGAACAACCACAAGACGCAGAACTAACCATATTTTATGTGTTTACCTTACTTCCGATATCATTGCTTTTATTGTCAATATAATAAGTATTTACAGTAGAACACATAAAAAGAGTATTCTAGTACACTTATCTGGCCGTTATTACTGATTAAAACATACTAAAATTGCATGAATCTACTAATAAGCTTCTACATTTTTGACACCAACTATCAAAATTCCAAAACAATGAGTCATCTGTGGTATTTCAATATGGCCATTTCCATCCTCATTTATACATGCATTAAGATAGGCAAGGCAAATTTGTTAGTTTTATATTCAAAGGTTGTATGACATGTGGAGCCGTCCTGTAAAGCTGGGTTCACACCAATAACATTTTGCGTGAGTGTTGAATTAACCAGAACGATTTGTTTCAATTATCTAGTGGACAACAGATGCTTCGTGTACGTGATGTGCGGCGACAATATTTGTCTGTCAGAGTGTCTACATTGCCGCACAGGCACACGACATAAAACACATACAGTCCGCACAACAATACCATTTAAATTGGGAATAAAATAATCATTGATCATCGCTCTGTTATCAACTGTCTCATCAACGAATTGATAAATTTGACATTTTCTTCGGAACGCATTGTTTTTGTCTTGTTTTTGTTTTAATATCGAACAGCGTGAAATGAGTTCAGAATTTGTCGATAACTCGGCTAATACGGAGCTCTTTAGCTAGTTAGTTTGACGCACATAACACTGATAATAAACGTTCCATGATGATTTTCGTTATGATGATTTGACAACGACCCCTGTCGGATATTCAGTCACACTAAAAAAAATCACGCTTTACATCCCATAATTTTTGTGCTCCTTTTCCTTGGTTTTATCACAGCGAATGTTATGTTATGTGTGGTAATTTATATTACGATGATGTCATCTATATTACTAAGTCTATGTATAGTGCGGTAGAGAAATGGAATATTATAAAAACTTCTTTTTAGACCTTCTTTATTAATTCTAATATGGATGACTATCTAGGCCATTTCATGTTTTAACCTTCTTATGTCTCTTTGGAGGTAGATGTCCAACATTTTCTCCAGCGTTTCAGTTACCTACCCGGAGTTCTTTTGCCGACAGAAATGTTCAATTTCGCGTTTTTTTACAGGTCTATTTTCGCCTATTGTGCTTATGTGTTTATCCCAGTATTTCCTTCCCTAATTTTTCACACCATAGCACGTTTTAAACGATTCACGTCAAATCAAGAAACACATGAATTTCAAGGTTTCAAAAATATTTGTTTTTGTTATTCCTTTCGATAAAACATTATTTTAGAATTATTCATGTATGGTCACTGGTAGACCACGCGAAGTACAATTAGAGGCGTTTGTTGTTAGCCTTCCTTTGCGCACATATTGATCTCATTCTTTCACTATGAGCTTTTTTCCTTTCGTCAGATCAAGTTGTTCTGATCTTCCTACATTTTGCTCTCTGGCCAACCTCCCAAACCTTGTGCCTGAGACAGTTTCTATCCTGAATTTCACTCTGTGTAATATCTGCTGATCTTAGGTCCTTTTTAATTGCATCAATCCATTTAATCATTTCTACTTTAGCTCTACTCCTATTTTCATAAAATTCGACTGATTGTCTAGTTAGCCTACTTGGATTCATCCGTTTTGTGTCCGTAAAACTTAAGTCTTCTTTTTCTCATATTGCTATGTATATCTGAGTATTGTTTGTTTTTTTGGTTTTCTCGATGTCGGTATGTTGTGCTATTTATTTGTTTGGGGCCTAAGATTTTTCATATGATTTTTCTTTCTTTCTTTTATATCTCCTCGATGTCTTTCTTTCTATTCAAAATGAACGTTTCTGCGCCATATAGACATTCTGGCTTAATATCGGTATTGTAATGTCTCAGTTTTGTGTTTTTAGATTTGTATTTTTTGTTGTAAATATTTTGTGTAAGTCTCAATGCAGTTTCCATTTTTGGCATCTACCCTTATTGGCCGCTTTTTCCAACCCGTTTTCCTTGTTTATTTCACTCAAATATTAAAATTCTTAATTTAAAAAAAATGTTTTAACAATGTTCATTAGTTTATTTGTAGTTTATTCATTCGATAATGATCAATTAATATTTGCCAAATATATTTTTACATATATTTGTTTAAAATGTTAATCTGTAACATAGCTTTTCGATTCGTTTTTCAATTCTTTTTTGCGCAAACTCTTATTGTAAGGAACTTTTTTCTTTCAAATTACATAAAGAATTGTTGGTCCAATTTCCGAAAGTTATTTCCTTTATACCCTGTATAATGATAAATCTTTTTTTTACATATAACAAGAATCTTCATCATGTACTAGTCTAACTGAAAAGTTCGCGGAACGGAAGTGATAAAACAAGTTTACTGTCGTAAAAATTAAGCTCAATACATTTTTTTGAGCGGTTCTCCAATTCATTTATTCCATCTTTAGAGTGATTTTCTGGAAGTCCTTCAAAATACTCATCTACGGCTTCTTCATTCAAACTTCTTCATTTGATGAAGAACCTTGCCACATTGGAATTTTTTGAGATTTGAGAACAGATGAAAGTCACGGGGGGCCAGATCTGGTGAATATGGTGGATACTCCAACAATTCGTAGTGTAACTCCTTCCATTTGGCCATTCCAAGAACACCTTTGTGAGCCTGAAAAATGATTTTTTCTTCGCTAAACCAGAACGAATTTTTGCATCCAATTGTTCCAAAAGGTTTGACTAATACTGTCTTGTTATTTTTACTGGTTTGAAGGTAATCAATTCGTAAAATAGCTTTTGCATCCCAAAAAATTAATGCCATAACCCTTTTTGGTCGATTTTTACCACTTTGACTACTTCGGAGCTGAACAACCGGGCACCACTCTGCGGTTTGTTGTCGAAGTTCAGGATCATAGTGGAAAACCCAAGTCTCATCCATAGTTACAAAACGACGTTTAAAATCAATTTCATTCTTTCGACGAGGATCTAAATTAGTTTATTAGTTAGAAAGTTTTACTCGACGTCGTTTTTGATTAGAATTTAACAAATGCAGAACCCACCTTACACATAGCTTTTTCAAGTCCAACTCCTTTTTCAAAATACGAAACACCCTTTCAGTTGAGATGTCCATAGCATTAGCATTTTCACTCAAAATGAAATGTCTGTCAACTTTGTATAAAATCATGTATAAAATTCACTATTTGTCCAGCAGTTGCATTTATTGGATGTTCAGAACGAGGATCATATCCAGGCTAGTACCACCATGTTGAAACTCAACTGCCCACTTAGAAACCATTGTTTTTGACGAAGCAGAGTCCCCTAATACATTTACCATTTTACTATGAATTTCCATTGCCTTTAAACCTTTTTTACAAATAATTTAATCACTGCACGATTTTCAATATTTTCCATTTTAAAAAATAACATTGACACGTTTACTTTAAGCTGCAGTTTTTGTACGAATGAATTTGACAGATCGACTTGAAACCTCACATATGTTCATATGAAGAATGAAACTTCAAAATGTGGATTATATAATTCTTTTACTGCTCTACAGGTGTCGCTCCGCGAACTTTTTAATTACCCTAGTATACTACACTCCAAAACACTTCAACTGATGCATCTATAATTATATCTCTTTTAAAATGGTAACATTTAAGGTAACGGAGGCCCTAAACCAATCTATGGACCACCTGGAGGTGGTGGTGGTGCAGGAGGTGGAGCTGGTGGAGGTGCCGGAGGCAGTGCTGACGCTCAAGCCACCATCATCTCCTACGAGAATGATAACGATGGAAGCGGAAACTATAGATGGAGGTAAAACATATCCCCAAGCAAAACTGTAATTATAAAAATAAACAAAATTGGTTCTTTGCAGTTACGAAACGAGCAACGGTATCAAAGCTGAAGAAACTGGAGAACTGAAGAATGCCGGAAGTGAAGCTGAAGCTCAATCTGCTGTGGGGGCGTTTTCGTATACGGCGCCTGATGGCACCCAGATTAAAATTGAATATACCGCTGATGAAAATGGATTCGTACCAAAAGGTAAAAGAGAATGTCAAGTTCTGAATTATAAGTTTAACAGACACGAATGTCTTTTCTTCCTGTGAGAGTAGACCAATTTACGCCTGAATACCCTGCTGCCTACTGCAAAGGCCTGAAATACTACTGCCTTTGTACGCAGTCATACGTCTGTCTGAAGTTTATGAACATGTGGAATAAAGGAGTATTCAAATTTATTGTAAGAGTTAATTTCTTCATTATTTGACTGAATATGAACAACTGATTTATTATTGAGTATTCCCTTCTAAACCCTGACTTATATTCGCCCATTCCTTTATCGATATATTCTGTCTCTCTGTTTGTTAGGACATTATAAATTGTGTAAAGCCAGGATAAACCATGATAGCTTTCGCATCATCATCTTCTTGATATTTATTCATCCAGGTATCTCCACATATAAGTATCTTCCAGTTCTCTCTATTTTTGTACTTTTTTTTCTGTCCTCTCTCCAATGGTTTTTTCCATGACAATCCTCATCATCATCACATCATCTAAACTTGAAGAGATTTACTACTAAACACCAAATCACTTTTTTTAACTGCTCGACGCACGTTTCGTTAACCATGTTAGCATCATCAGGAGATGATTTAATCTAATACGTTCGGCAGTTAAAAAAAAATTGGTTTGGTGTTTAGTGGTAAATCTCTTCAAGTTTAGTGTTTCACACCAATGGTTCCAGTAGATGAATTGATCACATCATCTATTTATTTGACCTTTGGATGACATGGTTCCACCTATTGTCTATCGTCTGTCACCCATCGTCTATCGATTCTATTATCGCTCTCTTTTTGGATTGTGTTGGCTTCTACATGATGGAAATTCATTATAAATGTTTAATGAAAGGCTGTTTTGTCTATATTTCCACTTTGTTATTATTTTTTGACGCGTTTCGCTAACACTGTCGCACCTTCAGAACTGGCTGTTTTCAATGTTAAAATGGGTATTAATACAAATAGTTTTTATAATAAAAATATACATTTTTTAAGATATCTACTCAGATGCTATTTATTGTCTGTATAAATTTTGAATTTGTACCGATTCTATATGTATATGAGAATATATATATATATATATATATATATATATATATATATATATATATATATATATATATATATATATATATATATATATATATATATATATATGCAATGCAGTACGCAAGTCTGATCTCTCCTGGAAAGTGCCCCCCATCCAGGTACTAACCACAACTAGCCACGCAAATGTTTGGATCAACGTTTGGACGTTTTAAACCAAACTTTACATAACATATACCTTTCTTGGCAGAGGAGTTTAATGGAGACAGATACCGCCTCTGAGGTGAAACGTCATGTTAAGTGTGGCTGGAAGGCATTTGATAGGCTCAACATAGTGTTTAAAAACAAACTTCCACTTTGCCTGATCTTTGATCAGTGCGTTCTACTTGTTATATCATACAAAAGTGAAACCTGAACATGGACATCACAGTCAGTTCAAAAACTTCCGGTAGCATAGAGGGGAATGGGAAGATATATGCTTGGCATTATTAGATGGAACAGAACTTGGCATTATTAGACACCACATAAATCAAAGAGCAAAAAAGTGTGTGACATTATTGGAATAGTAAAGAAATTGAAATGGAGGTGGGCAGGCCACATAGCAAGGCGTTGTGATGACAAGTAGACCGGGGCAACCTTGGAGTATTACCGCTTGATCTCAGGCATCCAGGAAGAAGACCGAAAACACGATGAACTGATGACATCATTAAGTATATTAGCCCCGAATGGTAGGACGAAATATGCTGAAGAGGCCTTCATCCTGCAGTGCATCGACACGAGCTAATGATGATGACATTTTGTTCAAGTCACATAAAATAAATTAATTTTTATTTGCCAGTATAATGAGGTAACTAAAATAATTTTCTTTAAATTCAGGTGATCATCTTCCCACTCCACCACCAATCCCACCAGAAATCCTGAAATCGCTGGAGGAAAACGCAGCGGAAGAAGCCGCTGGTAAAGGCTATGGAGGCAACGGGTACCCTTCGGGTAATGGGGGCGGCGGGGGTGGTAATGGTGGAAGCGCTGGTTACCGTTACTAAAGGAATGCAGTTTACCACCTGTCACTGTGGTTAACCAAGCCCCAGCTTCAAGCCAATTGTAACAATAGCACCCGTGCGCTTTCATTTCTATACCATAGCTTTATTTATTTTTTTAATTCTTAAGTAAACTGATGTTTTCTGCCAGTATATTACTGTAAATGTAAAGTCATATGTTTATTATTATGACACGTATTCATTTATGATGACGACTACGCTATGAACTGGTTAATGCTTTATATATAAACATAAAAACTCCAAATGTGATTGTCCTACATGTGAATCTTACAATTTCCACTGTCAAAGCATGAATAAATCGTAAGATATCAACAATTTGAAATATATTTATTATGGCTGTCATATTTATTTTCAATTAATAAATATTTTTATTTATTAGTGGTACTATTTTCTTTTTTAAGTTGAATACGTTTGAATACGGCACGATAAGAAGAGAAAAAAACTTTGTAAAATTATTAACTTATTTAAATCACCCAGTATTGAAAAAGAACTAAGATAAAAATCTCATTTTTAGACACCCTATGTAATGTGTCTTTTCTAACCAATCAATTTATTTATTCTTATTTATCAAACTCTCAAACATAGGCTAAACCTTTGAATATAAAACTACAGGAAGAAGCATGTAATCCTGTAAGTGAGACTGGAATGGTAGCTTCATATGGCCGACTACTGTTTCCGGTTTGGCAGTGGCGTAGGGCAGTATGAATAAAAACAAGAAACTGATACAAGTTTACATCTAAAAAAAAATAATTTTTGTATAATTATCGTTACTGTAAACATTTAAATTAATTTAAAAAGTCTATTTTTTTCAAAGAGTAAAGTGTCTTTTATGGGACCAATACGACAAACAGTTATTAAGAAATTGGAATCTTCTGTCATAAAATCATATCATTTTCATGTTCACATCCCTTAAACAAAATTAACTTTGTATATGTTCTATAAATTTTTTTATCGACTACACCGTTCTTGCAAATATAATTAATTCTTGTAATGTAAATAGTCACTAAATAAACTGACTAAAAGTGTTAGATATATATAAACTTGAGAATAAACTCATTTTTCACAACAATAAAAAAAACTAACTTTAAAGAGTAAATGCTGTGAAAGATGTTTATCAAAACGATAAAATAGAAAAATTACATATTTTAAACAGTCCACATCAATTGTTGGAACAGCATTTGGTAATAGTCTCACTTTTACCTTAGATGTTTGATCAAAACAGTCCTCAGCAAAATCATGGCAACATAAAAACCTACTACAGTTTGGTATAGAGTCAGGCTTTTTAATAAAATTAATCCATAGTGTTCTTCTATTTGGAATCTTTGGGAAATCTTGAAAAAATATGAACATGTTTAATAACATGAAATCCAAATCATAGTGGAAGTAACATTTACATTTATTGTTATAATAATTTCTGAAAAAGATTATAGAAAAGGTAACACTCTGTATGATTAGTTATATTTTTTAGATTATATGAGTAAAGTAACATGTTTTATATATATCAAACAAAAAATTAAAAAATTATCTGAATTTCTAAGGCCCAGTATCTCAGAAAACTAAACATTTTAGAAAATACGTTATAAAATTAAGTCCTAAAAAAAAATAATCAGTATCTTGAATAACATAATTATATTATTTTACCTAAATCAATTTGACTACGTCTATGCATACCAGGCGATATGTTTACTTCATAATCTTAAAATGTCATTGAGACAATACGTTTTTATTTCTAAATTTCTAATAATTTCTAATAACCACAAGACGTACAACTAACCATTTTTAATGTATTTACCATACTTCCAATATTATTGTCAATACAATAAATATTAATATGTTTTTACTCTAGAACACACAAAAAGAGTATTCCAGTACACTTATTATTGTTTAAAACACATTAAAATTGCACAAATCAACTAATACACTTTTAAGTTGTTGACACCAACTACCAAAATTCCAAAACAATGAGTCATCTGTAGTGTTTCGATATAGCCATTTCCGTCTCCATTTATACGTGCATTAAGATAAGCAAGACTCCTTCCTGTTAGTTTTATATTCAAAGGGCTAAACAATAAATACAATACAATTAGCCTGTACATCAGACCATCAAATTTGTTGTTGTCTCTCTTTCATACGGTCAGAATAAGTGAAACAGAACATTAACAGACGACGTGTCATGAAAAACCTCTTGGAGTAGTGTAAAAATAAATCCAGCCATCCGATTGGAGGCACTTGAATATATCTGTCAATTGCGATGTGAACTCTTCTTTGTATTTGTTAGTGCAGTTTAATTTCGACAAGGTCACTGTAAAAAAAGTTCCTGATATCAAAGGAAAAAAGGTGTGGCGCCACCCGCACCGACAGAAAATAGACCTGTCAATCGAAAATATTTGATAATTAGATTTATTAGTTAGTAGTGGAAATATAAAAACGAATATGGTGGTGAAGGTGTACGTGAGCGGTATATCCGGCAACAAAGAGGTAACCAGGACGAATTACTGAGTAAAACTATAGTTTCAAGTGTTTTCTTTTTGGCATTGTTCCTGATCTATAACTGTTATTTCGACAGGTAAAAAAGCGACAACAAAAAGTTTTACTTATTTTGGACTCAAAAAAAGTCAGTTATGAAGTCCTCGACATTGCAGAGCCCAATATGGAAGAGGCAAAGGAGTATATGCAAAATAATTCGAAGCTCATGGGGTGTACGATTGGTGATCCCAACCCCAGGCATCCTCTACCACCTCAAATATTTAATGATGAAGAATATTGTGGAGTAAGTCTCATACTTTGTAATAATATTTATATCACAAATCTTTGATTTTAATCACTAAAAGTGTTGGTAAACGATTTAAGAAAATCCTTTATAAAACAATAATTATTTTCAGGATTACGACGCTTTCGACATGGCAAATGAAATAGATGAAATGGAAAAATTCCTCAAACTAGCCCCAGGTGAATGTAATGGTGCAGTATCAAACGAAGAGTTTCATTTAGAAAATGGTGATGTATCTGAGAAAGTTGCATCAAAGGAACCAGTATCACCAGTAAAAGAAAGTGAACAGAATGAAACAGAAACTGTAGAACATGAAGAAAATGTCGCTGAAGAGAAATCTGAGGAAGCAGTAAAGGAAAAATCTGCATCGCCAGAGAAAGAACCTTCCCCAGAAAAAGAACCATCACCAGAGAAAGAACCATCACCGGAGAAAGAACCATCTCCAGTGAAAGAACTATCTCCAGTAAAAGAACCATCTCCAGTGAAAGAACCGTCTCCAGTGAAAGAACCATCTCCAGTGAAAGAACCGTCTCCAGTGAAAGAACCATCTTCAGAGAAAGAACCAGCTGGTGATAATGAAACTGATGATCAGAAGGCTGAAAATGCAACAAATGGCAATAAAGAAGAGGAGGTGGTTGGTGAGGAGGAAAAACACAATGAAGAAACTGATAAGTCTGAACAAGTATAATTTTCGTTGTTTTTAATTATTTTAATATAGGATATGTTATGAACAGGTGCCATAAAAAGAACTGAATTATGTTTGGTGTATGGGACACATATTTTAAATCGACCATGACCATTAATGCCCCTTATGCTTTCATAATATAACCCTACAATTTCAGCTTTATTCATAACATTGCCTATATCTTTATTTGATCGGCCTGCAATATGTACATAACTATTAAAAATATTTGTTTATATATTAAAAAAATACTATTGTTTGTCATTTAAGAAAGAAATAAATTATACTACATGCCTTTTATTTGCCGCTTTATATTATTTATTCTTTAGATTATAAATTTCATATATATATATATATATATATATATATATATATATATATATATATATATATATATATATATATATATATATATATATAATATAAATAAACACACACACACACACACATTATATGCTATATCTCATAAAAAACATTAAATGTATTTATTTAAACGAGAATAGTTTATTTTCCTCAATTGCCTTTTATATATTTTTAGCCACCAATGATGCAATGATTGCATTTATTATCATTCACCTGCTCTATAGGCAACCCAAAAAGCTATAAATTTGAAAATCAAGAATTTTTATTACATTTCATTACAATTATTGCTTTTAGGTCACTTTATAAAAAATTACAAAGTAGTTTATTAATATTTAAGTTTATAAACATTATTTTGTTTATTAATATTATTATTAAACCGGCCTGCATTATACACATAACTATTAAAATTATTGGTGTATATAATAAAAAAATATTGTTTGTCTTATAAGAAAAATATAAATTATACTACATGCCTTATATTTGTTTCACTATATTATTATATTTATTCACTTCTTATACATAATGTTATACGCTGTATATCATAAAAACCAAAACGCATTAAATATATTTATTTGAACTGGAATAATACTTTTTTCCCAAAGTGTTTCTCATAAATTATTAGTTATAAATAATATATAACCCTCTATTTCAATTTACCTACTTTATAGAGAACCCAAAAAGCTACAAAATTAAATTTTAAAATTATATTTATATATATATATATATATATATATATATATATATATATATATATATATATATATATATTTATATATTTTATAATATTTATATATTTATAATATTTAAATTATACATCTTTAATAGTATTCTAATTATTAGGCAATTTTATAGAGTACAAAAAATAACATTATTAGATTGGTAATAAGGGAAAAATACATGGTTTAATAAATCTTCTCTTAGAAACATAAACCAATCATTTTCGAACATTCACACTTTATTAAAAATATATTTTCGTTAATTATACTACCACGTTAGTGGATGACAAAAAATTAACCATTAATAAAACTTTTTTAATGAAGTGATGCTAAATAAATTCCCTTGTACCACAGGCAACCCAACAAGCAAAAGTGTTTTAGATTCGGTTGCAAATGAAAACTATAGAATAAAACACAAACTTTTTACTAAATATATATTTTTCTTTGATTAACTATACAGTGTTACCAGATAATAAAAATTTAACAATTAACACGGCTTTATCAAAAATTTTCTATAATGAAATTAAACTAAATTTGTTCAGTTGTATTAGAGGCAACTTAACAAACAGCATAATTTAGGTTATTTTCAGTTATAAATGAAAACAAAATGTTTAAGATAGAAAACAAATTAATTGCAAAACTTCAACGTACCGAACCTATAGATCTTTGTAGATTATGTTTGGGAGAAGATTCTTTACGTGAGATTATTGGAACGAAATTGCCTCATATGATAGAAAACTGTGTTGAAGTTAAGGTATACCTGTAAATTTTCAAATGAAGCCAATTTATTGATACTCTTCTTTAGATAACATCTGACAGTATTATGCCTAAACACATTTGTACCTCATGTTTTCGACAGATAGTACGATTTTATACATACAAGCAAAAAATCACAAAGGTCCAGGAAGTACTTCGAAGGGTTAGTGAAGAACCCTGTAATCAGATTACAACACAAAGTAGCATAACCACGAAAAAAGGGATGAGTTACTTAGAAATAGATAAATTTGAAGAGTTGGAGAATGTGCATGAAGAGATTCAAAAGAAAACCATTGAATTAAATGAATGTACACAAAAAATTATCAGTTATAACTTTGGTCCACCACCACTGGTTCCTATACAATCAACATATGCAAGAATTAATATTAGAGCCTCATTAGAGAATGCATCTAGTTGTAGGATTGACATTCTACCACCTCTTATTCCCTTAAATACCAATGAAGTTGAGCACTTGGGAAAGTTATCATGCAATATGTGTTTAGAAAATTTTGGCAATTTAATAATGCTTGAAGAACATAACTCAAAATGTGGTTTTTCATGCAACATTTGTAAAGAAAGATTTTGTGATAGTGATCTGTTGATCACTCATCTAAAAGGCCATAAAAAAAGCAACAAAGATTACCTGTGTAATATTTGTGGTAAGAAATATTCAGTACCTAGCACTTTTAAGGTCCATATGAGGACTCATACAGGAGAAAAACCATTTAAATGCAATATATGCAACAAAAGTTTTATAAGATGGGGTGGTCTTAAAACTCACATGATTGTACATGAAAATATTCACCCCTATAGGTGCGAAATTTGTGGAAAAGGCTTTAAAATCTTATCTAATCTGTACAGACATAAGCGTCAACATAGTGGTGTCAATTCTTTTCACTGCAATTATTGTGATAAAACTTTCAATCAATCTGAACATCTAAAAGTTCATATTCGCATATATCACACTAATGAGAAACCATTTTTGTGCAGTGAATGTGGTTAGTATATCAACATTTAATTTTATGCATAACATTTCACTGCACATATTCTTCAGGAAAAGCTTTTGTCAGTTCACAAAGATTAAAACGCCATGTTTGGACACACAGTGATCAAAAACCTCATCCATGTTTGTTGTGCCCCAAAGCATATGCAAATTTAACTGATTTGAAAAATCATCAACTAAATATACACCACAGAGGTACTGTTTCTAAACTTTTTGAATGTCCAATATGCAGAAAAACATTTGGTCATCAATGCAGGCAAAATAATTGTTTTCATTCTTGACAAAATATATCTAATTTTTATCTTTTAGGTTAACAAAACACATGAAGTATCACAAGAAAATGGACAATGAAAGCTAAATATAATTTATTACAAATTAATTTTGTCTTTTGAAAAACAAAATTTTCCTACCCCATTCACTCCTTTCACTTTCTATCAGTTTCACTAAGCCACAATTGTTCACTATAAAATTTTCAATTTCTTCTTCAATATCTTGCCTGATTTTTAATTCCTTGAATTTTGGAAACTCACACTTGCTCTGTTTCAACCTTTTAATAGCAGTTCTGTAGCACTTCCAGGGCTGAGGTTCAATTACTAACAAATTAGAAAGCTTTGCAATCTTACTAAGAAAGAATTTCAAGCCTTCATCTCCATGGTTCAAATGTATCCACATAGTAATAGAAAAACAAAACACTACATCAAAGATATTACAATTCAAGTGCCCAACTATTTGATCATAATCATTTTCCTTCATAATGTCAGCACACTTAAATGAAATGTTTTCAGACTTATTCTTTTCAATTGCCCTTTCAATCAATATAGGGTCAATATCAAAACCCAGCACTTTACAGTTTGGAATTTTTAATGTATCAGTAAAAAACTCATATAAAGCTATGGTTAAATCCCCAGAGTTGCAACCAATATCTAAAATATTTTGTTCATATAGCTTCTTTGTATTTGTTGTACATTCTCGCAAAATATTCTTGGGTAAAAGAGTGATACGTTTATCCGGAGGGTGGAAATGATAGTAGTTGATAAAGTTTCCAAATCGGACAGCACCAGGATTTCCATTTTTAAAATTAAGGTCTTCTGTGTCCATTGTCATTTGCGAAAATACTCGTCTTCTGCAAGAAAAATATTGAGACACAATATAAAAAAACACGTAGATGCCAAATTGTCTTAGTACAAAATAAGACATATCCAGGTCAAAATATAACCTTTTGTCATTTTTGTATAACATCTGGCAACATTGAGGACAAAACAAAATAGAATAATCTTAACCCAACTTCTTCTTACAATCTGTTTATTTGATTAATAATGGAAATAAACTATGAAAATGCTTGTAGATTCTGCTTAAAAGAATCCAACAATATGCTGGACTTATTTTCGTATGCATTGGTACCCAATAAAAATGAAGATATCATTGAATTTATCGAAAGATTGACCACAGTTAAAGTCAGTATATAGAAACATAACATTTAACATTTCATCAATCAAATCAAAGTATTTTTTAGATACTAAATGGTGAATATCTACCGAACAATGTTTGCTTAAATTGTATCAGCACAATTCAATCAGCCTTTACTTTTTCCCAAACATGTAAAAGATCAGATGAATTGCTCAAAAAAGAAGAAACACGCAGAAAATTTAGGAAAATAGAGGAAGAAGCTTTATTAGATGAAAACGAAATTGTAGATGATATACAAGTTGATGATGACTGCGCCTTATTAATAAAGAATGAAGAAAATGAACCAACATTAAATTCAATCTCGGAACATAGCTTGATTACTACTCCATTATTGTCAGATTCAGATAATGATGAAAGAACAGAATCCCACAATTCTAAGACTGAAATTCACGTAAAGGATAAATATAAGTGTGATAAGTGTTCAGTGTTGTTCAGCAACAAACTCAAATTTATAGGTCATCAGAAAATCCATGATGACACAAAACCATTCAAGTGTGAAGTGTGTTTCCAGAGTTTTTTAAAAGAAGTAAATCTGTTTTATGTTTTAGTTTCACTTTTTAGTGGTGGATGTTTCAGGTCCACTTAAAGGTGCATTTGAGGTCTCATGCTAAAACAGAGGAGAAGAAATTTTGTTGCAAAACTTGTGGAAAACAGTTTATATTTGCTTATTTGTTGAAGCAACATGAATATAAGCATTCTGACCAAAAACCCTTTCCATGTCCGAAGTGTAATAAAGGTAGGGATTAGATACAATAAATGTATATGAAAAATTTTAATATTTTTTATAGGATGTCTTACATCAGAAACTTTGCGTCGTCACATGAAAATTCATGATGAAAATTACATAAAAAAAGCTTATAATTGTACCATTTGTCGTAAGCAGTTTCCTTACCCTAGCTCACTGTCTGAACATATGAAGCTCCATACTGGAGAAAAACCCCACTTGTGTTCAGTATGTGGAAAAGGCTTTCGCCAGACTGGGTCTCTGCACTACCACCAAAGAATCCACACAGGACTGAAACCATTTGAATGCAAAATATGTGAAGATCGGTTTATGTCTAAGAGTCTCCTGAAAGACCACATGAGGAAACACACCAATGAAAGACCTTTTGTTTGTGATTATTGCGGTATGTCTTTCAGACAATCCAATGGCTTGAAAAGTCATACCCGGACTCATACAGGAGAAAGGCCTGTATTATGTACTATTTGTGGAAAGAAACTGATTACTACAGGTCAACTAACAATACATTTACGATCACACACCGGCGAGAAACCTTATCAATGTAAAGTCTGTTCAAAAGCCTTTACAACTAATGCCATGCTCAAGAAACACTTGAGAATTCACACGGGAGAACGCCCGTATGTCTGCGGCGTGTGTAACAAAGCTTTTAGTCAAAGTTCAACCTTAAAAACACACATGTTAATTCATAAATCTAAACAGCAAATTAAAAATTCCATAAAATCAAAGACAAGTCGGACAAAAAGAAAAGAAGTCAAAGAAAAAGCAACTGTTAAAATAAATGGGGAGGAGAAGGGAACAAATAATATCAAGACTGAGTTCATGATGATACTTCCCTCACCCATACCATTAATAACACCAAACCAAGAGTTATAACACACTTATTTTGTTATACATTTTATAATATATATTTTTGTGTAAACTAATTTGTTTTATTTTACATTATTTTCGAATGTCTTGGTATGTTGGAGCTAAAAAAAGTTCAAGGAATTACCTTTTGTTTTTAGATCTTGCATCAAAAAGTATCCTTGATTAATGTATATTCAACATACAAATATATTTGATGCCTTAAAAATAACTATTTTGACTTTTTATCATATTATTATAACTATTTTTTGTGTATTAATTGACTCTTTATTTGAACATAAAAAAACTGATAACAGGAAAAAGGGTCTTTTTGTCAATACTGTTAAAATGTTACATAGAAACAAAATCATCCAAATGCAAAATTTGTTATTTATGTCCAAAACTTTTCTGAGAACCATACGTGAGGTAATATTTCCATGAAACGCCCTCTGTTTGCAATTATTGCGAACATCTACATCTTTAATATTGTAAAGTTTAAATTTTTTATGTTTAATTATTTAATGGTAGTATCATTTCTCACCAAATATGAATAAAATTTCCTTTAGATGTGCCATCGAGATTTGTTCGAAGTGTGTTTTCAGTTTCAAATTTCGTTTTTATGTGCTTCCTGAGCAACAAAAAATATTTGAAAAGCACTTCTTACACAATTAAAAGAAATAATTTTCGTTATTTCCATTTCATAAATATTTTCCATAAAAAATCTGATTTAGGCTTCTCTTCTTTTTTCTTTCCATGGCATCTGTTCCGAGGGAGTTATTCTAACTTTTTTTACTTTAGGTTCGAAATAAAGGAACGGTTAAATGTTATTTTAATTATTAGTGTTAAACTGCGTATATAATTTAAAGAAAGAAGATTATTTATAAAAAACCGAAGATTGAGAAAATTAGTGATTCCGCGGTAATCATAGCCAACTTGTTCTTTGGATTATTCGCATTTAAAGGTCACGTGGATTTCAAAAAAGGATTCGGTTTTCAAAAATCCGAAAGGTAGGGTTTTAGCCGGTAATAATCCGGCATTGCCTAAAGAGCAAGCGTTGTCAAGCTCCAAGGGTGTCTTTTGAAGATTTCCCCCATTATAACAAAAAGGAATTAAATTAAGGCTGTCTTAGGGATGTGGCATATTATTATAATTGGTGTGTATTATTGGTTGCATATGTTTTTTAAATCATATAATCAGAAACATTAAATATTCTTCTACAATTCTTTTTAAGCTTTACTGCTTATCTAAGAAGACGCTATTACTTTAAGGTTTGAAACCTAATCAATATATGAAGTGTAAACCAAACCGAATGAAGATTTATAACTTTTAAGACATTTATTATTTTGTTGCAAATTTTATGGTATATATTTTTCGGTAAACTACTTTATTTTCGAAATCTATTAAATAAGTTTCTATACATTATTACTAGATGAGATAGGTCATATATTAGTTTTGAGTTATTCCTGCCAAAAGAAAATAATTATGTTTCCTTACCACACTGAATTAGTTAATTTAAGCAATGATATTTGGTGTTATTAAAAGAATTCTTAAAACTTGTGGATTTCAGTTAGGCAACTGACAGTTTTTAAATTCATTGTCCTCTAAAGGAATATATACATATAAGAATTAAACCAAATTTCTTCGCAGGTAATAAAGTAACTTTAGTTGTATACATGTTCTCCTTTTAAATGTAGCAGAGATCTTAAAGAGATTGAAAATCAAAATTGTGAAAATACAGGGCCTTCGTTTAATCATGTAACCCATGTGGCTAGTGATTTATTTAAATTTAGGAACTTTCGTTTTTTTTATGTACAATTGTTTAGAGGTGGTATCATTAAGGGTCCTCTTAAGCACATTTGATTATTTAAAAAAATCAGTTTTCTTGGTTTGCATTTCATCAACCATATTTTCGGTAAAAAATCTAGGACGTGCGCTTCTCTTCTTCTTTCCATCGATGGCATCTGCTCCGATAGAGTTATTTTATATTTTTTTTTACTTTAGGCTAAAAATAGTAGGACTAGTCATAAGTTATATTTATTTTCGTTGTTAATGACAATCCAATAGTTCGCCAATCATTAGGTCCACCAAACCTACACAAGGAATTATTTTAATTTTGATTAAATTTTTTTTAAAAATTTATTATTCTTATAAATTATAATTTTGTTTCAAATAAAACAAATTTGCCAACTATATTAATAACAAAAGGATGAAGATCAAAACACCATCATTGACAGCTAACAGCAATGTTTCTGGCCCGAATGTTTTTCCTTATGGGTTTTTTCGTGAACTCTGAATCTGTATACACAGGTGAATTCGTCATGTCCGTAATTGCTCAAGATGGTCAAGGAAACAAACTCAAATTTCTTGTTTTGAGCTTGTCTCTCTGTTATCTTAAAAGTCTGATGTTGTTTTCCCGTCCAGTCGTATACGAACTGACCTAGATGGGTCCCCAAGCGATCTTTTTCGTTCACAAAGCCCTGAAATGTGTTAATTAATTATGAGTTAGAGTAATTTTGAGTTAATAAAATTTAGAGTTACGTGAACTTCAAACTCTTTTGGAGCACTGCTTGATCCTCCCAATCCTAAAAGAAGCCTTGATGCATGACTTAGGGTCACTCCACCTACTTCAATTGCTTTTCCTAACCTTATTTTGATTTTTCCATAACTTCCCCTAAAAAAACGAATATTTACCGATTTGGATTTCAATTTCTGTAATGTAATGTCGTGTCCTGTAAGGAGGAGGAGGAGGGTGAAAATGGGGAGGGGAGGAGGACGTAAGAGAAAGAAAATGTGAAGAGGAAAAAGAAGAGGGAGAAGAACTAATATAATATATTTAAACTTTCATCTTTACAAATTTTAAGTCACTAATAATTAAGGCAGTGGCAACTCGTGAAGGAGAGCTTTGGGGCGCTGCCCCTCCAGCATTTATCACAGAAAACATTTTTTCAGAGCAAAATACCATATTTTATTTCCGTTCAGTTAACTCATTTCTTCTTTCCTTTAACCCACTCTTTCCTTTCACTCATTTTAAGATATTAAAAATTAAAAACTCCAAATGTAGAAGAACGTCTGTCGACCTCTCACACCAAATAATGCGGATAAAAATTCCATCCTTTTTTATATATTGGTCGGACGTTTACCTCCAGGGATCGTACGCGATGTCATCTTATCTCGTCGTTGACGTTACATGTTTTGTTGGTTGCCAGAATTCGGGGGTTTAACTGCATTCTAAAACATGCGATTTGGACGTAGGTTCCCTGAGACCGAGCCTATCGGTAATTAGTTTTACACGCTAATTTGACGGGTACGTTTGATATGTCTCGCGTCGCGTATTTCGTTCGCCTGGCGGATACTTGTTTTGATATGAGATTTGTTACGTGTGTACCCACTGAGTTATACTTTTTAAATAAAAATAATCAACTTTTAATTGCAAACATGAAGGTGTCTGATTTAAAACATTTAAAAATGACTAATTTATGTTATGAGGAGGAAGTTGAATTAAAAACTAACGGTCGTCCAACGCCCGTGTTGAATTTGAGTCAAGTTCAAAAAGAATGTAAAAATAGGGTAAGCAAATAGGCAATAGGGAAAGTTTTTCTATGATAGAAATAGACTTCGAAAAAGATTGAATTGGATTTTTTTTTATTCAAGGCCCCAGATTTGTCAAAATGAACACATTAAAGGCTGTTTAAAGACATTAAATTTTAATTTGAATATGGGACTGGATACAGTTTTTAAAGAAATCACTAAGGCATTGAGAAAACATATTTAAAACATATTTAAGAAATTCAATGGGGGAAGATAGACTGAATGCTTTAGATCAATTTTTCTATTGGAACCTTCGGTGTGGAACACTAAACTGAAAGAGATTTACCACTAAACACCGAATCACTTTTTTAAAGTTCTCGACGCACGTTTCGCTAACCATGTTAGCATCATCAGGAGATGATTAAAATCATTTCCTCCTGATGGTGCTGGACCTTATTCCGGACTTTAATAAGTTATTGAAAAATTTATTTTGGACAAAAACAGGCGAGGACACGGCTACGTGCTATTCTATAACCCTTTTTCGAATTTTTTCTATTGAT